>CM029276.1:20388198-20475698 GCA_016920895.1 Vaccinium myrtillus
GTCTCGCAAGCCCATAAGAAGTTTTTGTAAGGGATATCTTCTTCGAGAATCCCTATATCTAGAAAAGCAAAAGCGGCCAATAATTCCTTGGCCTTAACAGAGTCAGATTGTGGGAAAAGAGTATAAGAAACATTAGCATGAGCAATGGTAGGGTCAAACTTGATATTCTTCAACTCTTCGAACCAATTTGGGTTCTCTGGAAGAGTTCGAAGAGGAGGATCAGCGGGATCAATGAAGTTTGCACCAAATTGAGGCCTTCGAACCTCATTTAACCAGTAGATATACTGCTTAGTGGCTTGATGCTTAAGTTCACCATAACCAGCAAAGCTAGACCTTTCTGTCTCACACACTTTAAAGAATGGAGGAGTGAGACAAGAAGTAATGAGGTTGTCAAGCAGCATAATGTTAGGATCGTCTCTAACAAAAGGAGATAAATACCTACTCATAGCCAATGAGCGATATTTGTTCCAGCCCTTAAAACCAGCAGGGTCATCCATCTTGACCATCATCCATCTTGACCACCACTATTTCAGATGGCAACCCCCATAGAAATAGTTTTGGAGTAGAAGGGATAGGAGGGTTCCATGGATCAACTGGTGTTTGCTCTTCCATTTGAACCACAACATAAGAGCAATTCCTTCGAATTTCGCCAACAATGGGTGTGATAGCATTTTCAGTTTCAACAGGAGTGAAACCATTGATATTCATATTCTCGAAAGCATTTTGAGTGACAGTAACATCAGACATTAATATTTTGGTTTGAAAAGATGAAGTCTGAAACGAGAATGGGTGATTCATTTTACCAATAATGGAGTTCTTTTATAGATGGAATTTTGAGTTTGAAACGATTCAAATTCTTGTAAGTGGAGAACGTGTGGATTAACTGCCCATTATTCATAAATCCCTCATGGGAAACGTAAGACTTAATCGAAAAAATTTCATTGGAAGTGACGAGAACTGCCAATAAATTCCACTTTGGAAGTTTACAGGAATTCGAAGCGGCAAAGGCACATTAACACGTATTCAAATTTCTTAAATAACGATGTTAATGTGGGGGGTATGTTTACATATAAAATTAACAAATCCAATAATTAATTGACACGTAATCAATTATACCGAACATTGGCAAATATGTGTCAATGAAGATACACTAGATTACTGATATAAAGATGGATTAATACGATGTCGTATTAGTTCTCATGTTTGAAAAGTAGTTATTGGCAGTTACAAGCCAAACTGATATAATAAATTGACTTCAAAGCCCTGATTTTAACTGCTAAATACATGAACTCCACGTGTAAACGTATGAAAAAAAGTAGTTGACGATTAAGAGACGTGGAACATATCGTGCAAGACAGTTATCTCCTTGACACTTAATCATTTGAATTGGATAAGTAACCATGCAGATTCAAAGTAAAACTTCTGAATGAAGTTTAGAGAAATTCAAATTCAGACGTGGAGGAGGGAAGAAACTGCCAATTCGAAGTGTAAAGATGGAGTTCGAAGAAAGCCAAGTTCAAATTCTTTGAGCGGGAAGTTCAAATCACAAGCAGTGCCTATAAATAGAAGAAGTCAAAGAGTGAAAAGGCCCCCGGACAAATCTTCAACAAACAGCTATCAAAAAACTGATGCCTGATTTGTTCATTGGCAAGTAGTTTTAGGATTTCGAACTCAGTTCGAAGTAGATTAGGAAGTAGATTAGGAAGTAGTTAGGATTAATCTCGGTTGTTCTTGTAACAATCACCTGTTCGAAGTTCTTGTTACCTTGTATTTGAAGTTGAAGGCAATTTCGAAGTAAGTTTATCTTTGATTCATCAATTGAAGTACCTTGTTTCTTTGTTGTTCTTTAATTTCCTAAGTATATTAGTTTGCATTTTTTCACTTTGAAAGAAAAATCCTCTTAATTGAGGTAATTGAACCAATAAAACACAATCGCCTGATTAAATTTGGTTTCTCCAAAGTTAGTCTGAGGGAGGAAATTGAGACTCTCTCTGGCACGCTCGCACACAATCATTTTTCATTACAAAGAAGTAAAAAGAACCAAACAGGTACCCAAAATTATGTTGACCGAAATACCCCTTGATATGTGATTTCGAGTGCAATGAATTTGTTGAGGAGTGCAACTGTAGTCAATGTAGAGTGCAACAAAAGTGGATGAAGAGTGCAATGGTCAGAAAAATCTTCCCAGTGTGACTTGAACACACACCCTTCTTGAATTTGGATAAAAGAGATGTGATTTTCACTTGAGTAAAAACCGTGCAACATGGGTGCAAAGCAATTGTTGAGGAGTGCAACAGTCCTCCATTAAGGGTCCAACAGAAATGGAAGAAGAGTGCAATAGTCAGTAAAAATATTCCAAAAAGTTTGAATTGAGTAAAAAAACGTGGGTGCAAAGCCGTTGTTATGGAGTGCAACAGTCCTCCATTAAGAGTTCAACAAAAGTGGAAGAAGAGTGCAATAGTCAATAAAAATATTTCCAAAAAGTTTGACTTGAGTAAAAAACGTGCAACATGAGTGCAAAGTAGTTGTTGTGGAGTGCAACAGTTCTCCATTAAGAGTTCAACAAAAGTGAAAGAAGAGTTCAACAAATTCTTTGCACCCACATTGGTCCAAATTCAAGAAGGGTGTGTGTTCAAGTCACATTGGGAAGATTTTCTGACAATTGCACCCTTCATCCACTTTTGTTGCACTTTACATTGACAACGGTTGCACTCCTCACCAAATTCATTGCACTCGAAATCACAGATTCAAGAAGGGGGTATTTCGATCAACATTATTATGGGTTCCATGTATATGCAATTAAAATTGTGCGTTTCATGTGTATGCAATTTCTAAAAAGTGGTCTATGTCTTTGCAATTAATTGCCCCTACTACCATTTTAGAGAAATTTTCCCATTGTTTTACCTTTGTTGTCACTAAACTAAAATACTCCCTCCAAATTTGTTGTGCATGTTTCCTTTTTTGGACTTCTCAAAAAATTGTGTATGTTTCATAATCTAATGTTTTTTATGATTTCGAAATCTTTGTTTAACAAAATTAATTGAGATCTATCAAACAAGATCCATATTGAATATGAAAAATATTACAAATTAGAAAACATAGACAGTTTTTTGAGACGTCCAAAAAAGGAAAAATGCACAAAAAATTGGGACGGAGGAGTACTAACACATGTTTTCTTTGGCAACCAAAAAAATCATGCTTCACAACTTTTTCTATAAAATTGTAAAACAAGTCATATATATATATACACCACACTTCCAGTCCAAGATCCCGGATTTTAAAAAAATCCACACCTCATTGATCCCGATCGAATTTCGACGATCCGAACCGTCCAATGTGTTTAAAAGGTGTTTTCAAGGGTCTCCGTGAGAAATCATCAAAAATCATCAAAAAAAAATACCGGGAAAGGCTTGATCCGAGCCGTTTTTCAAAAAAACTGTAATTTTTTATTCTACTCAACTTTACCTATAAATATGTTAGTCATTTTTATGCAAAAAAGTAATTTTTTTTATTCTACTCAACATTACCTATATATATGTAAGTCATTTTTACATGTTTTTATAACAAAACACAATCTCATCGCTTGTATTTTTTTTAATCACTTGAAGTATTTATGTTGAAGATACGAAATTCAAAAATTATTTATATCACTCAATTATATTAAATTTAGTTCTTAAAAAAATTAAAATTAAAGTAATTGACCAACAAAGTAGAGTGGCCAATTATTTTACATTTAAATCTATAAAATATAAAAGATAATAAAATATTATACTCCCTCTGTCCCTTTGTTGCTTCGTAAATTTAACTTATTAAAGAAACACACCATCATTACACTTTTCATATCAATTTTTACTTCTATTTTTCAAAATCATCTCAATTTTTACCCATTAACTCTTTACACATTAACTTTTCAAAAGGTAAAATAATATTTGTACAAACCTTTACCCATTATTTTTTTAAAACAAAATTATTAATAGACAACCTAAAAAGAAGTAGTTCAGACAATAAAAAAAGGGATGAAGGGAGTCGTTCTCCAAATTTTGGAGTGTAGGATGGGAAAGTACTAGAGCATCTCCACTCCTTACTCAAATTTACACTTGAACTAAAAAAATTGAGTAAAAATCACCAAAAACACCACTCCACTCTTTACTCAAACCCATTACCAAATTTGAGTTTACTTAAAATTTTCACTAAATTTGGTTTGAATCAAATCTTTACTCAAATTTTTAATGCCATTTTCTTCCTCTCAAATTTACAATTATGCCTTTACTCAAATTTATGCCTACATTTGCGTTTGTCCATTGGAGTTTTTCATATCAAATCAAGTTTTTACTCAAATTTGGGTAAAAAAATTGAGTAAAGGGTGGAGATACTAAATGCCTTTACTCAAATTTATGCCTACATTTGTGTTTGTCCATTGGAGTTTTCCATATCAAATCAAGTTTTTACTCAAATTTGGGTAAAAAATTGAGTAAAGGGTGGAGATACTCTTAATAATTGTAAATTTGAGAGGGAGAAAATGGCCTTAAAAATTTGAGTAAAGATTTGTTTTAAACCAAATTTGGTGAAATTTTTTAGTAAAGTCAAATTTGGTAATGTGCTTGACTAAAGAGTGGAGTGGTGTTTCTGGTGATTTTTACTCAAATTTGAGTTTGAGTGTAAATTTGAGTAAGGAGAGAAGATGCTCTAATAAAGTCTTTACTTAAATTTATGCCTACATTTGGTTTTGTCCATTGGAATTTTCCTTATTAAATCAAGTTTTTACTCAAAATTTTACACAAATTTGGGTAAAACATTGAGTAAAGGTGCACCCCTTACCCAAATTTTTACCTAAATTTGAGTAAAAATTTAAGTAAAAGCTTGATTTGGTATAGAGCACTCCAATGGGCAAAAGTAAAATCTAGGCATAAATTGGAGTAAAAGCCTCATTAATGGCATTGTTGTAAATTTGAGAGGGAGAAAGTAGCCTTCAAAATTTGATGTTCTCACCAAATTTGGTGAAAATTTTGAGTAATATCAAATTTGGTGAAAGATTTGGTGAAGGAGTGAAGTGGGCTTTTTGGTGTTTTTTACTCAAATTTGAGTAAGGAGTGGAGATGCTCTTGGAGCAACTTCAACGCATCTCTATTTCTCCAAAATGGAGAATAGATATGACACATTGAGGGGAGATTTCGTAATTAATGTCTTCTTTCTCCACTTTTTGTACTTTTTGGGAGAATCTTGCAGGGACCCATTGTCTTTTTTAGAGATTCGGTCCTCCAAAACTATTTTGATCCTCCAAATATAGAGAACCAAATCTCATTTTGGAGGAATAAAGGTGGGTTGAAGTACAAAAATTATGATGAGCCCCTCCAAGATTCTCTCAAAAAGTACAAAAAAAAAAGAAAAGAAGACATTAATTACAAAATTTCCCCTCAATATGTCACATCCATTCTCAATTTTGGAGAAATAGAGATGAGTTGAAGTTGTTCTTGGAAGCTAAAATTTCGAGTAGGGGTGAAACCGGTTCGGTTCGGTCTGGTTCAGGGACGATTTTGACTGAACCGGGAAAAACCGGTTCGGGGGAAGGACAGAACCGAAACCGATTTTTAAAGATCGGTTCGGTTCCGATTCGGTTCCTCCTGGTTCGGTCCGGTTTCGAGGTCGGTTCGGTTCAGGGAGAGAGAGAGAGAGAGAGAGAGAGAGAGAGAGAGAGAGAGCAATCAATCCATAGATCTACTGATATGTCCAGATCTACACACAATATACAAATCTACATCTAAATAAATCTGAAAATGAACAAATTCCTAATCAAACGTCCATAATCATATAAACATACAATATATACAAGATCTGGACGAGTTCTATAGTACATAACCCAGATGAAGAGCAATAAGATCTTGCATCAATCAAAAAATAAATGCTCTTGCATCAATCGAAAAATAAATGCAACTCAGTTAGATTACATACATATAGATCTGGACCAGGGAAACTCAGTGAGAGAGAGAAGAAAAACCCTAATTTTTTCGATTGAGTCTTCGATCTTTATCTTGTTTTTCCAGAATTGCAAAACCGCAGTGAAGAAAATCGTTACGGTCTTCAATCTTTGTCTTGTTCGATTTCGTCTGTGTCGAGACATGAGAGAGAGACCTTTTAGAACGGAAATGAACGATGATGGCAGTGGAGAGGAGAGGGAGATGTTGAGACTTGAGAGAGAGAGACGAGAGGATCTGGATTTCTGGGTTTCGTCGTTTCTAGAGAGAGAGGCAACTGTGAATTTTTCTGAGACTTGTGGGAAACTGGGAATGTTAAGTGTATATATATAATGACTCAGTAGTATGTAATAAGTATAAACATTATCCATAAAAGACACAAGTAGTTGGACAGCCTGCTGGGCCTCCACGCGTTTGTTCGTGGGTTCAATCCCCACCTCCTACATTTTTTAGTGTATGTATATTTCCGGTTTGGTTCGGTTCGGTTCGCCTAAAAATTTCAAGAACCGGGAACCGAACATTTCAAAAAATTTCACTTCCCATAACCGAACCGGCTAAGTAAAAAAACCGAAAAAAATAACTGGTTCTGCGGTTCGGTTCTTTATTTTTTTTGTTCAGCCCTAAATTTGGAGTACCATGCGGTAAAATGCTCTAACTAAAAGTCCCCTTCACTTGAGAAGCTAGCAGAAGCGGCCATAGCACCATGGATCAACCTACCGGAGAGATGGCTGAGCCCACTCACCTCATCACCTCCTTGCAATCGCAGCTCCAGTCTCTCCGACTCAGAGTCGAGGTCTCCGCTCTCTCTCTCTCTCTCTCTCAATACCCATAATTAGGGTATCACTGCCATTTCTCACTCTCTTCCTCAACTGATAACACTTCAGGAGTTAGAGTCCGACAATGCCAGACTATCGTCTCTCGTATCCAATTGCTGCTGTCATAAGGTAACTCGCATCTTCTTCTAATAAGGACCCTTTTAACCTAACTTTTGACCGAAAATTATACCCAAATCTATTAGAACTTAAGAGAAAAAAACCAAAAAGACGGTGAAAAAGGATGGTAAAAAGTGAGGTCAAAGGGCCCTGAATCATCAAGCATTGTTTGACGTGAAAGAGATTTCTTGATTTTTTTCCCTCCGAGTTTAATGTGGAAATTTTAGATGTTTGATGAATATTAAACGGCGTGACAACAGTAAATGTTGTTCTTTATATTGCAGGCTGAGGAAAATATTGATGCTCCTGTTGCGGGTAGTGTCGGTTTAGTTGATGGAAAAGGGAGTTTAAATTCCAATGTTGGTAAAAGCAGGAAGAAGAAAGAAAACCTGACAGTGCCAGGTTTATTCTTGTTCAAGTATTTATTGCTTGAATTATAGCTACAGCATCGCAATTACTAATTGTTCACCTATGTAATTATTTCAGATGATAAGGTGGGCACTGGGCATCAGTACTCCAGAAGATATGTGGCTCTAAAGGTTATGTATTTTGGTCAGAGGTATGTCATCTGGCTATTGAAGCAATTAGTTTAAACCATTTACTGTAGCATTTTTTTGTTTCTTGTCGCAGGTTCTTGTTGTTCTTAGTACTATTTCATCATATGACAATTAATTGAAAACTATATTACTGTTCATATCACAAATCATTTTAAGTACTCATATCTCATATGACCATTGGGTTGGAAAAATAATTGGCAAATATGTTTATTGTTCTGATGGATATAACTAACAAATATGAAGATCAACACAATGAGACTATTTGATTATCCAAGTCGTCGTTCGTATTTCTTCTCCTCAATTGATTGGGGCATAAGGCTCGGTTTGGTTTGTTCGTATTTCTGCTCCGAAACCCATGTATTCTCACACTTGGACTCTTGTAAGTTTTTGTCATCTGCTTCAATTTGGAGTTGAAGAAGGATGTTTCAGCTTTATGGAATTGTAAACTCTAATATTATGGATTAGGTCTGCTTGATTTCACCCTACCAGTGATGGGTCCCACGGAAATTGAAGCTGTCTTTCAAAATCCAAATTCATAAAAGATGGAGTTTCTGTTTACTTTTGTTGTTTTCCTATTCCCTTTACGACATGTTTGTATTACTTAAGAGAACCTGTGCAACTAGCCGAAGGTGTATAACTTCATTCTGGTGTAGCCTATAGGTGTTATAAATTTCTTTTATAGTTGATTCTGTCATCCCCACTTGAAGTTTTTATCTTTGTTGCTCGTTATAGAGTTCCTGTTGCTCATTCTGTAAGTCAATGTGTGCTGCATCACAGGTTTTTTGGTTTTGCTTCAGAGGCTCAAATGGATCCAACTATTGAGGTTTGCTTCTTTTTTTTACAGCATTTTGAACTATATCAAAATGTGACAGTGAATAAATATCGGTGGGGTTTAATTCGAAATCTGTGGCTATTAAATTATATGTTAAGGTTTGTTAGAATAGGTTTATATTAGTAGTTGATGTTTGTCCCACATCGCCTATCTTAGTCATGTAATGTGGTACACACTAATACAAGTAACATTGACTTGTGTTGGGGTTAGTTAACACCCTACACACTTTCCTTTCTCCTTTCTAAATAACATGGTATCAGAGCGGGTCCCTCACCCACCCTAGATACACGTAACCCACCAATCTCCCTTCATCATCAACCTCTGTAAACCCTAAATCAACCAGCCACACCCATCGAAACCCATCACTGTTCACGTTACAAACCCTAGCCGACCTACTTCTTCCCTAATCCACTCAATCGAAACCCTCTATGCTTCTATACGACTGACGAACACCACTGTAAACCACCTAAACCCTAAAACGAGTACTGTTCGACTCAATCCAGTTACCTTTGAACTCTAAACGAGACCTATCAACCTTAACCCAGCACTCGTCAGTGGTATTTCGACCCTTAAGTCACTAAATCGAGACCCATAGTCCAGTCGAAAACCTTCAAAGCCAGATTTCGAACCCCACTCAGTCGGTTTCAAACTGAAAGCCCTTGATTTTGAACCTCTCCACTTGACTTCGAGATCTGCAAGTTGATTTCAAATCTTACCTAGTTGATTCGGTCGTGTTTTGGTGTTTTAGTCGCATCCAATCTTGTTGGGTTGCCTTCAATCACGATCTGGTTGCTGTTTGTTGCTGCTCCACGTTGGTTCTCTTCGATCTCTCCCTAGATTGTAGTCTCTGGTATGGCATGTTGTGTTGCTGGCTCTATTGACATTGCTCCTGGTGTTCTGGACTTGAGCGTATGTTGATTATTACTTGTTCGTTGTTGGTTTTCTATTACTGGGTAGATGCACATGATCAGTTGATTGTTGGTTAGTAGATATCTAAAGTTGTGGTTTTTTTGGTTATTATCAGTAGTTGATCAGTTGACTGGTGGATTGTTTGTCTTTATTGAATTTGTGTTTGTTGTGGCCTTTCCATTGTTTTGTACAATGTCTGAAGAAAAGTTTGCTAGTTCTGGTTCCAATTCTGGGTCTATTGTTATTGGTAGTACTTCCAGTGCCTCTCGGCGTCGTGACAGGGATTCCATTACCTCCATTCCTTTGAATGGCCACAACTATGCTATTTGGTCTCGCGCTGTTAAAGTTTATTATATGAGTGAGCGGAAGTTTTGTTATTTGACGGGTGATCCTCCTGCCAAAGAGGCTACAAACTATAGTGATTGGGAAGCTGAGAATTGTCACATACTTGTTGAGTTGTGGAATAGTATGGAGCCCCAGATTAGTGCTCCTCTGTTTTATCTCGACACTGCCAAACAAGTGTGGAATCGGCTTGCTGGGATGTATTCTGGTGTTAACTTGTGATGCATGTGATCTCATTAGGTTATGACACTTTTGTGCTATGGGATCATCTAATTGGTGTGGCACATCACCTGAAACATGATATGGATGGCAAGTACCTTAAAAAGAAAGGAATTTTATGAATTTTTGAGAACCAAATATGCAAACCTTCAGCATGCCCGAGGGGTTTTCAAAGTGGATTTGATATTGAAGTGTTCCATCATGAGTTATGCATTTTGGGACTTTGCAACTCCCAGTTTTTGTAAATGATGGGACTAGTGTAAGTAATACTTGTTGCTATGAGAATAGATGGTGCCAATTATTTGAGGAAGTTTATGAGAGATTGAAATTCAACCATGTCATAATGGTGGTAAGGAAAATCAACATAATTTTCAGTTCATTGACTCATTGGCAAGACCATGTGAAATGGGACTCTTGAAAGTTCCAGTTCAAAAAATTAATTTGAAATGTATAGTTGATGCAAGAAGAGCAGACATAACAAGTGGTTTAGAGCAACGCGAACTTGAGGACAAGTTTTTTCAAGTTAGAGGTTATCTGGTGTAGGATAAAATTCAAAGAATCGTCCTTCCGAAAGTTCTTGAATATGTCCTTTGAAATGCTATGCTGAAATGCTTTGTTTTAGGCATATAGAGTCAAATTTTTAGTTCTTTGTATTAATCGATTGAGTTGAGCTTTGTAAAACAGGAGTGTAGGAGTTGCTGTAGTATTACTAAACCATTTTGTGTTGGGAAGATAAAAAAATCATAAATTGCGTACTGTAAAAGTTGGGTCTAGATTAGTACAAATAGGATTGTAGAAGCAAGAGAAAATGTGGGGTTGATTGATTTCTGTTTTTCATCAAGAGATGAAGAGCTCCAATTTGTCACCTTCTCCATGAGATCTTACTGCAAGATGAACAGCTCGTACTGCCAAGCACCCCGAATTCAGCCGGTGGGCGATGCTAAAGTCACTCTCTCCAAGAAAGTGCAGAGTAACAGTATAGGCAGAGAGTTCAGTTTGTGTTTCTAGGCTTTTGTCCTGTATTTTCTATACAGAGAGTTGCTTGGCCTCCAAGCACCTCGTGCCCCATAATGGCCACCGCCAGGTAGCCAAGCCGTGCCACTCTAGCATCCACGTGATGCCGATTAGACCACCTATGCGTAATAGGTTTGGTCAGATCCAATCCCGTTGGTCTAACAGCCACATGCCCACAATACCGTTGGCTTGGCTGTTTGCCCCATTGATTGATCAGTAACGATACAAGCTACAATAGAAACCGTGGTGGTTTTTGGTGGGAAATAATACTCGGGGTAAGTGCGCAAAGAAGAATAAAGGAAAGAATGAGAAGAAGAAGAGGGTGAGCGTGCTTCACCCTCGCAAGGGTTGGGTGATTTCAGCGAGGACCACAGCCCCAAATACGATGACCGCAGCCTCGATATTCAAATTCGATAATCGACTCTATTCATATAATGAAACATAAAATCCTGATTTATAACTCTTCCAATTCTTAGAAGTCTGAATGGAATGAACCTAATCAATGAATACATCGAATAAGATATGTGAATGAACCTAGATATAAATGCATACATTGAACCTACTAACAATTAGATGCAATGAACTAAAAAAATGTTTAATGCACATAGAACATTCCAGCATGTGCTTAATGTATCTAAATGCTTATTCATGCAACTACTAGACTGATGATTAGCCTTGAATGACCGATACTTGAACTACAAATGCTGCCCCTGAAAGAATCTCTGCAATTACCAAAATTCCCTCATCTACCAAACCACCACATTTTCTTGATTTCATCACCATGCTTGTTAGGAAACACAAGTGACCGCTAGATTAAGACATCCCCGAGTAATGAGAGCAAAATTGAAAGAGTACTCTGGATGTTGTAGTTGTATTGTCATCAGATTTGCTTGTTCAGTTTTATTGAGCTTAAAAACTTGGTTTACTTGTATTAAATAATTTATTTGAAGATGGAATGTCTTAATTTTCTGCAGTCTGAAATTTTCAAAGCTCTAGAGAAAACCAGGCTCATTAACGGGGACAAGAAGAACTTACAGTACTCAAGATGTGGCAGAACAGACAAGGGAGTATCCTCTGTTGGGCAAGTAAGAATACCAGAAGTCCAGAATAGCATAGCTATCTTTCTGTTCTATGTTTTTTGGCTTGCACGCGCATATTTAAAAAGCTTTATAAGCTGGTTGTTTGAAGGTTTTTTCTTTGTGCGTGTGTAATTAGCAAACTTGTTTTTTAATGCAAATCGAGCATTCTAAGAAAAATATGATGTCATTTAATCTGATGGCGAAGAAGAATGAGGATCGTCTCTTTGAGTGAGGCTATGGTTGCCTGGCTTAACTAATGACAAAGGACATAGAGGTGACAGCCAAGCAGATCTGTGTATGGCAGACCAAGTTTTTGGAATCAGAGGGCTTCATTTGATTGGCTATAGACTTTAAGTATCAGGTCACGTGTCTTTAATAAATTTATCTTTTGGACAGTATGAAGTACAAGTTGTTAAATCGTGAATTGAAATTGCCTTTTTCTCTGAAATGTGAATCGAAAAAGACCTGGTCAATTATGTTTTTTTCTTTTTTTTTAAAAAAAAAAAACTTTTTTACCATGATTTTGTAGCCTAATAGGCATGAAACTTTCTTATATGGCAGCGTATGTTGGTTGGTTTGATGCTTGGAGCCCTACGACAATCTAAAGAGATTGATTTGTCAAATTTTGCGTTCATGTAGGATATTATACTCAATAATATTCACAACACATTTTGCCCTCTCTCTCTCTCTCTAGAAAACCAAAGACCCCTCCTCCTAGAAAACCAGATCTAGTTTTTCTCTGGGCGGGGGAGGTGCTCCGCCGCGCCTCCTCCTCCCCCCGTCCCCTCCCTTTCTCTTCTTCTATCCCCTTCTCTCTTTCCACCCTCTATTCCCACCATTTCCCCTTTTCAGATCTACTCTTCTTCTTCATTTAAAAAATCGATCGGTTGCAGAGGTTGTAGATGGTCGGCGGCTCCGGAGCGGTGGCTTTATCGGCGTCATGGTTCTCGACGTCCGGGGTCCTCTGGGTCACTTTACCGGTTGATAAGTGACTCTGCGTGGGGTTCCCGGTCGGCGACGAGGGCGGCTCTCGGTGAGTTCTTCTTCCTTGCTCTTTCCTTCTCCAGATCTGTTTATTTTTTACCCCCTTTCCATACGCCTCAGTGGGTCTTCCATTCTCCCTACCTTGGTTACTCGGTTTCCTCTTCCAAGAGCATCTCCCGCTGGTTTTCTGATGGGTTCTCCGGCTTATGCTCAACGGCGTGGTGATGTTTCTGTGGGGGTGGTTACCGACGTGGTCTCCCGCTACGGTTGTTGTTGGGTGCCGTGGTTGTTGCTTAACGGCGTGGGGAGCTTCCGAGACAGTGTGTTTGATGGTCATCGGCTTCGCCCCACTTGGGTTAACCGGCGGTGGTTTGGTGGTTTTTGTGGTGGCGGTGGCTGTCGTTGGTGGTGGTGGTGTCGGTGCTTTGGTGGCAGCTTTGGTGGATGTTTTGCACTTTGGTGTATGGTTTAGGGTTTTCTTAGTGGTGGGCTTAGCCCATTTGTTTGGACTAAGTTCTTTACGCTTTATTGTTTTATTCAGGTTTTTTAGGCCTTTGGGGTGTATTTTCAATGTTTAATCTGGGCAATTTAGGCCCATGGGCGTTTGGGCTCTGCCCTCTAGATGTTCCAACTTTTGGTTGGATATTTTCTCCCCACTCGATGTAACCTTTGTCGAGTTTCCTTAATAAACTTTTGTTGCCGATCAAAAAAAAAAAAAAAAATTCACAACACTTGTATAATAATAGTCTGGCAGATTAAAATTAGGGGTGGGAATTTCCGAAATGACACAAGAACACGACACGAAGTTACCGGGTTAGGGTCGGCTATTTCTGACATGGAACACGAATATGACAGACATGATAACACGGAAAACTAAACATGTTGGGTTAGGGTTGAGAGAATTCTGACACGAACACGAGATGACACGACACGAATACGACAGGACACGACGTGGGGTGGGAATTTATGAAAGGATACGATAACCCGACACGAAGTTGGCGGGTTTAGGGTCGGCTATGTCTGACACGGAACACGAATATGACACGACACGATTACACGAATAGTTAAACAAGTCGGGTTAGGGTTGAGAGAATTCTGACACGAACACGAACACGAACACGATGCCCACCCCTTATTAAACTGATAAAATTTTAAAGACATTGATCTCATCTATAGTCTCATATGATAATGAACTGTGGAAACTTCACCAAACTAATAATAGATAATTCGTGAGACTTATGTATTTTAGGCATATCTAGAAGAGCGGTTATGTTGTTGGTTAATAACATGCTCCTAATAAGAATAAATATTCTATTCAACAAATCATGAACAAATCTTTTGAGGATACAGTTTTTTTGAGCTTAACTCTCTATAAGTTATTTTCATGCTTTTTCCAAGAGAAAAAAATGAAAGTACCAGGGGTTTCATATAGTCGGATTCAACGATTGTTATGTTTGCATTACATTTTGAATTGTGAATCGAACTGTGAATTGTTTGGTTCATCACCGTATCTATCTAAATCCTAATTCATGTATAGATTCTATTCATTTTTGTATGAATCGTGAATTGAATCGTGAATCGTATGATTTTGACAACTACTTTTTAAGTCTTAAACCAATCAAGGATTGCAATTCTGTAACTTCCAAATTTGATATTCTTATCGTAGCAGCTAGTCTCTCCCTTATAATTGTTATCGTTTCTTCCCAGGTAACCTTTGTACCTTTTCCACCTCCATCTAGAATCACCTTGTGGCTGACTTTTTTATTTTTATTTTATTTTTAATCTTACTATGAATCCTTTTAAACAATTGGAGTTATTCGTACAGGTGATTTCTTTGTTTTTGCGATCAAACCATAAGAAACCAGAGCAGAGCAATGGATATTCTAGGGAATTTGTGCTAAAGGAACCATATGGTTAGTTAACATCTCCTTGTCGCGATTTATAATTTGTAATTTGTAATTTTTTGCTTTAGTTCATTGTATCTGTCTACTTGGAGGGAACCTGACAAATCCAGACATGAATAGTCAAATGGCCTCGGGATTCAATGGAGTGTTGCGGCTATAGTAGAATGGGGCTATAAAGCATGAATTATTTCTTTGTCCACGTTAGGCCTAATGAAAATGTCAAGATAACTCTTGGTTGAAAATGAATTTGTGAGGTGGCATGCAACTTGTGTTTCACTCTTTTGGATCATATTGTGCTAGTTTTTCAAATAAATTGCTTCTCATTGCATATGTTCTGCCATTTTTACTGCTCTCTGTTTTACTTTTCTTCTTCTTTTTCAGAAGAAGAAGTAGACTATGTGAAAATACTAAATAAAGTTCTTCCTAAAGATATTCGAGTTATGGGCTGGTGCCCTGCTCCAACTGATTTCAGCGCAAGGTCTGTCTAGCTTTGCAAGCCAATTCATTGCTTAAACCTTGTTCTTATGTGGTGTTGTCATTGTTACTGTTCAACAGCTGGTTTTTATCTTTTAAAATTTGAGATCCCTGCTTGACTTTTTTGCTGGCCAGAAGTTAGAGTTCCATGTTCCATCATTTCTATTGTATGGAAAATATTTACTGGAAAACCGGCAGCTTATTTCCATAAGCGCTCAGGGTTTTCCTTTCTGACTATATTGCAGGTTTGCGTAGAGGGAATACCGATTTTGTGAGCATTTTTTACTGGCAGACGCCTTAAAATGTCGGTTTCTTGCTTTCGAAGAATACATTGTGATTAAGATGTTTTTGTCTCATTTGAAGCAATGCCAATCTTATCTTCTGCGTGATTGATTTGGTTCATTTTGTTTGAGAACACAAGTTTAGCATAAAGAAAGATTAGATGTTGTACTTAGATTTGGTAGTCTTATATTGTACTATTTATATCTGAATTCAGTCTTTCAGAATGTGTGGGCTCTGTCAGATGATGTATTTATCTGCCATTCTTCCTTATAGTTGATGGGGACCTAGCATCCAGAAAGTCGATAGTCTGCAAAATCATGGCACTCTTTTGAGCTGTTCCATGGAATACATCCAAATGGTTTCTGGGCATCACATTGTTCAACAACTTCACCATTTCCATTTCTTAAAGAGAATTCATTTTGTCTATTGTTGATTATGATCAATGATGAGCTTTGATTGGAGGATATCACTGTTCCTGAAATTTGTTGTCTGTTTGGATATTTAGTCCTATTCCAAGCATGATTTTTTGCTATTAAGATTAGCAGAAGAATTTAATGTGGTTTCTTCAGGTTATTTTATTGGTATACATGGTCATCCAGCCCCTTATTCGTTTTCTTCCCCTTCTTATTGTGTCCCCAAGTGCAGGTTTAGTTGTTTGAGCAGGGAGTATAAGTATTTTTTCTGGAATGGAAATCTGAATGTAGTGGTATGTATCTTGAGTTGTATGCTTCCAGGTGCTTCAACTTTAGTGCTAGCCATTATTTTTTGGCTACATGTTTCACCAGGCAATGGAGGACGCGGGTAAGAAATTTATTGGGGAACATGACTTCAGAAACTTCTGTAAGATGGATGCAGCGAATGTGCATAACTATAGGAGGCATATCACAGAGTTCGAAATATTTCCTTGCAATGAAAGGTTGAGACAATTATATCTTTTACTTATTATTTGTTACCCAACTTTTCTTTTCGCGACAACAGAAGACATTCTACCTGTATTTGTCTTTGCGGCAAAAGTTAATGTTTTTCTCTTACTTCACTAATCCTCTGGGACTTATGGTCCACTTTTCGAAGGACTTGTCATCATGAAGCTAAAGTAGTGATGGAAAGTTTGGTTGTTTCCACTTAATTTCCAGTTTTTCTTCTCCCCTTAGGCAGTCTAGTCTTTCTTGCCTCTTGTGTAGGAATGATTATTAGTTGTAGGTGAAAAGGGTATACTATAAATAGGAGAGTCGAGGAGATCGTCAGTAGAGGCTTCTTTATAAACCATCGTGCCTCACCAATCTTTATGGGATCATCCTTTTTTGGAGTTTGGGAGGTTGGAGAACGACTAGCTTGGGAAGGGGGAAGGCAGATAGAGTATTGAGAGTTAAAAAGTTAAAACAATAGAAATGCTGAATAATGTATAAGTACAAAACATTTGCCTTTATTATGTCTGTTTTTTAATGCCTTGTCTCTTGTGTTTTAGATATTTTGGTTGTCGTCAATAGGGAAAATAGTTTTCCATTGAGATTTTTAACTCCTCATTTAATGTTCTTCGTTAGTTACTGGAAGTTAAATGAGCTTTTTTGGTGGGTGTGGTAATTGTTGGGCTCGACCCAAAATGGCTCACGCTTTTCTACTTCATGATCTGACTCAAAATAGCCTTTTTTAATTATCTTTTTCATGGCTGGAACCCATATATGACTAAACTGAGCCTTAACTTCAATTGTTTGTGGTCGGCCTCACGAATCCGTTTTCTCCATTGAGCTCTATAGGGGCATCGTGTTTCGTGATATCCATCAAACCTAAAACCTTTCGAACTACCGCCTCTGAAGTAAATTTTGGTCTTATCGTCCCCTTTGTCCTACCCTCTACCATAACTTTATCACTCCTAAGTTCTAACTCCTAAGTTCTCTCATCTTATCTTTTATCTGTGCTGTCCCTATCATTCCGTGACGGTTTTCGTTTCTAATTCTATCTCGTGAAGTCGTGCCACACTTCCATCTCAATGTGAACGTACTTTTATTTCTTATGCTTGTAAAACTATTCGGTGACGATACATCTACTCTGACACTTGCGATAGGACACATGCCTGTAGGAACGATCTGGATATCTAGTATGTTTAGCATATTACTTTGGGGTTGGCTGCCCATTTTTGTGATGCTTTATGATGCCAGGTTTTATGTGATAGGAGGGAAAGAAAATAGTTTTTGAGGAAAAGGTGAGGATTTCATCATATAAATAAAAATTTAGACAATTAAGTTTCTCGAATTTTTCTTTCTGAGGAAAAGGCAAGGATTTCATCACATAAATAAAAATTTAGACAATTAAGTTTCTCGAAGTGCATGCTAACTAAAAATTGAGACGTTGGCAACCAGTGGATGGAAGATTAAAATGATACCTTTTTTACTGAATTATCATTTATAAGGGCCATAACTGTCAACTTGAGTAAGATTTAGAACACACTATTTGAGACTCGTTATATGCTGCATACTCAAATTTGGCACTCACTGTCTGGTGATTTGCTTAATGTGGATTCTGTGACAACTTCAAGTTTTGTAATGCTCGATCAGATTGTTTGAAGATTTTGTGGTATAATCTTTCTTGTCATCTGCAGGTTTGAAGGTGATCAGCTGTGGGCAGTTAAAATCAAAGGTACTGCTTTCCTGTGGCACCAGGTCCGGTGCATGGTTGCTGTACTCTTTTTGATTGGCCAAGGTCTTGAATCCCCTAATGTGCGTGTTTCATTTCTCTTGAATGGTTTTGACTTCTAACTCTTGTTCAATAACTTAGTCCAACATATTGTTTCTTTAAGAAGTGCTATAGAATGGTGATAGGGTAGACCAAAAGCATTAATATCAGAGTACCAAAGTAACTGGGACTCTGGGAGTGTATCACGGTTATGCATGTTTAATGGTTTGGTGGTGTTTATTGTTGTTGAATAACATGCGCAATGCAAAAACATGCAAAATGATATATCTATGAAATAATTAAGAAGTGTAGCTTTTTTAAAGGAGACTCGGGTGGAAAGTTCTTCAAATTCATATTTTGTATGCTTTGCCTAAAACTCAGATCAAGTGTCTCAATCTTTAGGTGGTTGATGCCTTGCTGGATGTTGATAGTACACCAAGGAAACCTCAGTACAGAATTGCTCCAGAGGTTCCCTTGGTGCTTCAGTCCTGCAAATTTGAAGGTCTCAGATTTATGTGCTCGACAGGTAATTGAGATCTGAAGTATATGGCCCCACACTTCTCCAAAAAAAATTTAGCTCTAACTGTTAACTTCCCCTGCGCAATACCAAATTGGAACTATCTGTTGAATCTCAACCATGTTTTCCTACTTTATGCTTGGTAGTCTGGGTTAGGACACAGAATATTTTGTTATTGGTCCAATATAATCGTTAGCAGGTGATATTTTATATATTCCATCATTTTAATGAACTTGGATAGAGTCATATACAGCTACCAGTGTCTTGTCTTCAATCAGAAACCTAGAATGTTACCAATCCATTTGTCTCGTTTATTAAATAATTCCCATTGTCGTTTATGTTTGGATTGGATACATTATTCGTAGCTTAATTTGCCAAATAGGTTATGTAACACCACTACGATGCCAACTAGGGTTTTAAATGAAGGCTGTTACGTATCATATGGGCTGTTTAGTTACGGGATTTCGGACCTCCGATACCATTAGTTACTTATTTATCGGCTGATACAGACCAATATTGGCCAATAGATAACCGTACCACCTATACCGTTAAGCCGATGCAGCGACTTAAACCCTAATGCCAACATTGTATGCATTTTGGTGGTTTGTATGCATTTTGGTGGTTGGTTTCTTAATTTCATCCTTGGATTCCTATGTTCACTTTTTTGAGCAAGTATTTTACCACTGTTACTTCCAAATCATGTTAGGCCACTTAATACTACAAATGCGGTGAAGTGAAATTCCTGCTACCAGCATATGCTGCTGTTCGTACTTTTGTTTATGAATCTGAAAATAATGACCTAATTGGTGTTTTCCATCCACAGTCAAGTGGTATGATCACATTCTCTGGGTGATTTAGTTCTTGATGTTTTGAAAAGTTGTTTGTGCATAGATGCCAGGCAAGCTCTGCATGCACACTTGGAGATGGAGTGTCGAAGTTACAAACTTCAATCTGCAATCTTTCACGAGGCTCTGCTAAGCTGTTCACTTGTTGAAAATGGTGCGCGAAGTGTTACCATACCATTATCTTGACTGAAACTTCTTTTTCTTCCCGTGTTCTTCATTGCTTAGAGCACATTGAAATTTCTCAGATGACAGTGTGTTGAATAGTAAAACAAGGAAGAAAGCAGCTTCCCATGTTCCCCTCATGTCCCGGCCAACTGAGCGTGAGTCCTACTGTTCACAAAATTTACAACTCCTATCAGTGACTTGTTGTAATCCATATTTGTGTTGGTTTAAGTAGATGCATGCAAAGTGTGGTGCGCTTTCCGTATTGATGGGAGAGAATAGCTTTTAGGGCCAATTTTTATAACATCTCTTTTAGGATAAAAATTGGTTATAACATCAAAGATAAACAGAGTTCGTGTTTATGAAACAGACCCAAACTCCCATATACGTTGCTTTGTCTTTGTTCTTCAATAGTTTACCTTCTTCTTATGTATTAGCCCATGTTCTAGTTTTTCCAAATTCTGTTGCTTGTGATTTGGGCAAATGATAGTAACGCCGAACTTCTCTTTGATGTTTCGACTGTTGCCAGCATCTTACGAGGAACGGTGTACAAAGTTGAACTCAAGAGCAGAGGAGTAAAGGCTTATTGACTGGCCAAGAGCAGGACTTTGTTCAAAACAAAGCACGTTGTTGTACAATTTTGCAGCTTTAGTATTTATTTTATTTTCTTTGTTTACTTGTATTTTCGGACCGGTAGTGTCCTTTTTTAGTCTGTTAATATGAGTTTTTTCGGTTTAAAAAAAAAAAAACACATTGTTGTTTCTGTTTGTATGTTTTGCTATTTTACTATCATAGTTCTTCTAATTACTGTATAATGTTTTTGTGTGGATTCCTACCATCAGTGATATCTTTTTAAGGTTTTAGGGTTTTTTTGTTAAATGAGGGTTTTTCATTATTTGATCTTCGCTCGATTCATTTTTGAGGAAGATTTTGGGTAGCTCTGTTTCATTTGTAAGCTGATCTCAACCTGCACCAGTAGTCTTGCTTTTAAATACTCCCTCCGTCCCCTTTTTTTATTATTGTCAACAAAATTTTGGGTTGTCTCTTAATAAGTGTGTTTAAAAATTATTAATGAGTAAAAGTTTGTACAATAGCCCAAAACATTTTGTCTTTTTGAAAAGTTGGTAAAAAATTAATGGGTAAAAGTGAATGTAAAAGTTGATGTAAAAGGTATAAAGTGGAGGCAAAAAAATGATGCAAAAGGTGTAATAATGATGTTTATTTAATAAGTTGATTTACGAATCAACACACTTAAAAGGGACGGAGGAAGTATTTATTTTCAGCATTCAACAAACTTAAATGGGCTGGAGGAAGTATTTATTTTCAGCATTCAACAAACTTAAATGGGCTGGAGGAAGTATTTATTTTCAGCATCCAGTAATCAGAAATATTTTGGGGCATAGTAGCTGAACATAGCCTTCCCTGCCAGCATGGTGTTTCAAATATTAAGAAAAAAAGGCTTGTTTGTTTGATGAGACTACTAGTGAAAGAAATATATATCTCTTTGAATACACAATTATTGTATACTCCACTATTTTAATTTTACTTTTAACGACTCAAAATATATGGCTAATGATTTTGGCGTTTCACTTTCTTATAATTGCACTTCCAAAAATTGTCTTTTAGTATAAAATACTACATAGTAAAAAATAGGTTTTAAAGTGCAATTATAAGAAAATGGAACGTTAAAATAGCTTGCTGTCAAAATACAGAAAAACGGCATCCACTAGACTTTAAGAAGTGGGAGTAGTCAGTGGTGCCATCAAACCAGCGCCTCTCATTAGTCATTACCCATCATGAAGGCTGTGTTAAAGAAGAGCCCAGAGTTCCAGCAAATCAACTCACCCCTTGTTTAATTTTCTGGTCACATGATAGTGGTGGCCATGATTTTATGATAAATCTCATCACAACCAGATCTCATATCAGTTGGTCTATGATAAAAAAAAAATGTTCAGTGGCATGTCCCAGTTTGTTTGTGGCAGCTTAGAGCAAGTACAGTAGTTTTTAGCAAAAATGTTACTAGTAAACAGTGCACATTTTTTAGTTTAGCTAGTCATATCTCTTTCAAAGATTCAGAAATATTAGTATCTATTTTACTTAATTCTCTTTTAAGATAATATTATTTTTTCTTTCCCTTTTTTAGGCTCTGTTTGTTTGGGGTGAAAATGTTTTTCCCAAAAAAAAAATTCCTAATTTTTGGTGTTTGGTAACATACAAGTTGGAAAAAACTTTTTACAAGGTAAAAGATTTTTGCCAAACCAACGTAAAACAATTTACGACTCAAACCTTGGTAAGTCATTTTACACTGATGATTCCCACAGCTTCCACATTGCGAATCAAGAGCCACATGGCAAGCTTTTCAGAACTTACCCCAGCAACCTCTCTCCCTCTGTCTATACATGTAGTATACATACAAGGTTATGTAATTATCACCTCAATCTATATACATGTATACTTCCTACCACGTGACATTCCTCTCTCTCTCTCATGTGCCTCCGTATATACACTAGCACCAATTTGACCCATCAGCTCCCTCTTCGAAGTTCTACGTTCGTATGAGAATATTTTCTAATCAAAGTTCAAAGCAATGTTTTTAAGAATGTACCAAACACCCAAAAATAGAAGTTAAAAAAATGGTGTACATGTCAAAGATTTTTCACGAAAATATTTTTGTTTAAGTCATTGGCTAGCGAGAGAGAAAAATACTAATTGTTTAATCTATACCAATGCCACAGTTCACTGCTTATTACACCGAAGTTTTTTTAGCGAGGGCTAATTCTATTCGCAACCCTTTTTTTGTTTGTTTGTTATATTCTTGTGTTTTGATGTCCCTTCGAGAACGATAGTATAATTGGAATGATATAGAGAACATGTAAATTGTTTCAAAAAGGGTAACAACGTCATTGTGTATGACACATTGAGCTATTAAAGGCTCTAGCCTTGCTTGATACGGTAAGCTTGACGTTTAGGTCAAAAAAGGGTTGCTCTTGTCACGTGCGTTCGGCATTGACTTTTGAAAAACAATAAAAACTTTGTGGAGGTGGCTTGGTTAAAAAATACTGTAAAATTGGACATAACGCATTTGGTTTTCTTATAAAAAGAGACCCCAAATAACATACAACCCAATTGCTACATACTCCTTTCAATCCAAAATAATAGTCTACTACTACGAAAAAAATAGGCAATTTTCAAATCAAAAAATAAAATACTTCCGAACATAATTTTTAAAAAAATTTGACACCAAATTAAAGTGCTCAATTAGTTCTTCAATTTGGTGTCAAAAAATTTACAAAATTATGTTTGGGAGCATTTTATTTTTTGATTCGAAAATTGAACGTCTTTCGTAGTGGACTATTATTTTGGAATGGATGGAGTACAATCCAGATGAGTTGGCAAATTTTCATATTTGCTAAATACAACCCACAAAAAATTCTTGAACTTCCAAAAAAGCCCTTACTATATGACTAGTTTCGGATATTAACTCCCGAAAAACGTCAATAAATTTGGATATTAACTCCCAAATTATAGACCAGTTTTCGGATATCAACTCATTCGAGAGTGAACACCCGAAAATCACTAAACTTTTCAGGTTATAATTACCAAAATATCATTCGGGAGTCAACTCTTGAAGAAGTCCTAAAGGAGGGGGGAGATGGTCATTACGCATTAGGAAAGGAAAAAATTTGTGGGAACCCTAATCCTTTGAAAACTGGGGGAACCCAAAGAGAAAGGAAAGAAAACTGTTTAAGTGAGGAAAATGTTAAAAATATAATAGATAATATTTTTTTAATGACACAGACCCTACTTTAACTCTTTTGACCTAAACCACGTGACCTCAAAATATACATACGAACTATTTTCTTAGAGCAAATCCAATGTAGGGTGCATAAGAGGTTGTATACCTATAATAGAACCAAATTTTGCAACTCAAGACTTCAATGCAAAGCTAAAATCAAATGGAAAATGCATCAGTTCTATAGTTGGTTCCAAATATAGAACCAACAATGGCTATAGCCATCCTTGCCACATCACCAAATCTCAACTGTCATCTTCAGTTTATGTACCGGAGATTACCTGAAGTGGTCGGAAAGTCATCGGAGTTTGCAACTATCGCCGGAAAGTTGAACCGTACTTTACATCCTGTTTTTGCCGGAGCATGGTCTCACTATGAACAACTCTGAAATCATCGGTTTTTGGATCTGATGTAGCGGCCGCCGGAGACGGTGGTGGTTTGGTTCGTGGTGGTGGTTCGATTTCACCTGATCGCGAGATCGTCTCTCTCTTCTCTCTTGTCTGTGGAGTCGAAGAATGATTTGTGATCCGAATTTGGGGGTTTTCGAGTCATTCGACCCATTTTTCATTTAACCCGGGTTTTCGACCCGCGTGACCCCATTCTTTTTTAAGCTGTTGGATCTAATCCAACGGCTGGGGATTGGGTCCCGGTTTTTCACCCATTTCAGGGAGTTCGGAGGAGAAGCGAAACCGGTAGAAACCGGTAGATAGATGTTTGTTTGTATAGATTGAGATATGGATATGACTCGTAGTATCTCATCCTCTCTTTTCACCAAAAACCAAACAAGAAAATGTGATTTCTTTTTTGTTTAATTTTTCCTTCTTTTTCCCACTTGTTTCCGCAATTTCCAAACAGACCCGGTGCAGCGAGGGGAACCCGGTTCTGCTCTCTCTCTCTCTCTCTCTCTCTCACGTTGGTATCTGTGGATAGAAGGAGAGGAGAAGAAAATGGAAGCGGCGATGGGGTTGATGAGACGGATGCCTCCAAAACACTCAGAGACAGCCCTCTCTGCTCTGCTAAGCCTAATGCCCCAACACTCCTCAGATCTCCTCTCTCAAGTCGACCAGCCTCTCCAGGTTTCCTTCTATCATCATTCTTGAGATGCTGCTCTTTCTTGTTACGTATTGATTTGCTGAGCTTTTTACTTCTTTTAGTACTAATATCCTGTTTTGCATCCATTTGATTTCTGCTGAAAAAGAAGGTTACTTTTCAATTTCATAGGGTTTTTGACATGTTTTACCCTGCCTCCTTCAATTTCTTTTTGTTCCGTTCTACTCTGAAAATCAAATACCATGTTTTTATGCATTCATTTTACACACACTATTTATTTCCTTTTCCAAGTATCGACATCATTATTTCTGCAATTATCCTATTCTCTATTTGTCAACCGAGAGAATACTTGGGAGAAAGACACACAAAAAGAGCAAAACATAAGAAAAACTTTTAAGGTTAGTTGTTCGGCTTTTAAGGGGAGGGGGTAATCAAAGTTCGTGGCCAAACACAGAATAATATCATCCATATTCCGGAAGAGGGTCAAGAAAGTTTGGTGTTGAACGAGCGTGAGGGGGAGTCAATGGCAGTTCTCTAGATGTGATGTTGTTTCCGTTACTATTTGAATTTCAAATGTGAGAAGACCTTGGGATACAGCTCATTTGGTATACGGAGGGTGAAAGACAAAAATTGCCCAATTGGTGATCATTTGGATGCCTTAAAAAGGGATACGGTAGCCAGATTGGATTTCGGGTTAGGGCCCATTGTTCATGCCCTTATGGGGGATACTATATCTAGTTTCATTAGGCCTAGCAAATTGTGGGGCTAGCTCTCGATCTGGTTCCAAAATATAGCCTGGTGGCAAATATCCAGACAAAGGGTTATTTGCGGCAAATTGATAGGAGCTCACATAATAAGGGTTTCTTGCCAATTTCTGCATGCAATTGATCACGGTTATTCCTATTAAACGCCTTCTCAAGGGGTGATATAGTTTCACTTCTATTTCCACTTGTTTGTTTTTCTGGCTCATAACCTTCTAGAACAAAACCAGATGATCTAGTAGGAGGAGGTAGAGGTACTTTCTTTGGCGCATTGTCTTTCATTTTCGCTTTAGCTTCTTCCTCTAATTTCTTCTTAGTTGCAAGATCTTGGTTTGTAACTTTCATACAAGGTCCAATTACATTGGACAACTTCAACAAATGACCCTTAACCCTAGTGTATGAGCTCTTTTTTACAACATTGCAAATATTGCATTGCCACAAATTATTTCCCCTTGCATCACTCAATTTCTCTAATTTTGTAACGTAACTCCAAAGGATTACTTGTATCCCGATCCCCTGATGGACCTGATTCCCCTTCATTAGAAATAGAACTACTAGCAGATTCCATTATACTGTTATTAAAAAAAATTAAAATCAGACGAAACACTAAGTATATCACATGTTTTTGTTCCGGGTTATATCGTGATAATCCAAACCGTTCACTTTGTTTAAATGGATAAAATATGAAATCCTGTAAAAATTCAGCTCAATCGAATATCGACAAGTGCTTGATCCAAACAATTTTTCAAAGAACTTGATAGGAACAGGTGTTCTCAGAATTGTTTGGATCGAGCACTTACCAATATCCAAATGAATTAATTTTTTTTACGGGTTTCCTTAAAAAAATGTTTTAAACAAGCTGAACGGCTCAGATTATTTGCGTGAAGCTCCAAAAAATGTTGTGTTTTTTTATGTTTCTCTAGAATATATATATATATATATATATATATATATATATAGGGAGATGTGGAACGAGAGAGGGAGAGAGAGAGAGAGAGAGAGAGAGAGAGAGAGAGAGAGAGAGCAGCTTCTATGTCAATCATTTGGGGGAAAACAAATATAAAGCTATTTTTCCATTGAGCTCTGTCTAGGGCGACCTCTTCACTTAGGTTTAGTAAGCCCAAGTCCTTTCGTATGATGGCATCCAAGTTCCAATTGACTTAAATTTGTGATTTCGAAAAATACATTTTCTTTTGATGGAACTTTCAAGGACCTTTTCCTGAGAGTTATTTGAATGAATTGGCAATGACCATCTAAAATAAAAGAAAGAAACAGGACCTAAACCAAGAATTCTGCTAGAACATGATTTTTATAAAAAAAAAAATTATTAGAATTGAATTTGGGCGCTCTAATTGAACTTTGGCTCCCAAGTTCCCTCCAATTTTAAGATTTTGAAATTTTTTATTTCATGACAAATTTATTCCCTGTTTTGTTATATCACCAGTATAGATTACTGGGATATATTTCGGGGATCCCCTAGGGAACCAGATTAATGGCTTGAAGCCATGTTTTTACCTTTGAACCTCTTTGAAGAAATGTTCTTTTGGACTTGAGTTTGCAAGTTGATGAACTGCTGAGATGCTGGTTTGAAGGTTGGTTTTGCTCAGTGGGAAGGATGGGAGAAAGTGGGAATTTACCAAACTAGAGAAGCTCAGTGTCTCATCGGGAAAATTCCGTGACTTGGAAGAGGAAGTCATTATTGGTCATAAATTCGAAAGTTATTTGTTAAGAAAACTAGAATCATTTTACCAGCAAGGGAACTTTGGGCCTTGATTGTGTTAGGTAAGGCAACAAGTGTCTAGGGATTGATTGGCTTCTAAAGTTTAGATGGCATTTGTGGTATTTTTGGGAATATTTTTGGTAGAAATTCTGAAATTGTGAGAAAGAGAGAGGCAAACTAGGAGTGGAAGAGAGATTAGGAGTGTGTGAGACTATTCACCACGTTTTTGGGGTTATGGGGGGATATTTACAGGTTTTTGGAAGGATTCAAAGGGTTCAAAAGACCAAACGGGTAGGTTGGAAACAATCCCCCAGTATTCCTGGAGTGATTCCTGGAGCCAAAGAATATCATCATGACATTCACCGGCAGATTCTCTGTAAAATCTGATTTTGGAGGAAACTGGGCGCCCATGTTTAACTAGGTGCCCAAGTTGAACTGAGATGCTTGAATTTGGTTTGATGGCTTGAGCTTGAAAGTCCTTGAGAGCATTTATTCTAAATTGTTTTCAAGGTATTTGCTGGTTCATTTCATCATTGGGGAGGCCAACAGGCCATATCTTAAGGATATGCAGAGGGTCCAAATTGGGGTGTCTATAAAAGGTTACAGACCAAGCACCACGCACACAAAACTTGTGCACTATGAAGCACGGATATGCTATGGGATACGCTCCGGATACATATTTGATACGTTTCTTTTAAAGTATCCAGTATTGAAATTTATTTTTTGGTATTCGGATACGTTTTGTATATGCTAGGATAGTAGGATACGTTTCGGATATGCGCGGGGGTAAATATGTTATTACTTGAAATATGTGGGTTAAAAGTGTAATTAGGCTGAATTAATTTCTTTGGAAAAAAACTCAGCTAGGCAGCTATCCCCACACTGGGGTGAAATGAAAGAATGAAAGTGCCGAAGATATAGGCGCATGAAGATTCAAAGCATTGCAAGAATGAAAATGCCAAACGCTTAGGCACAATAAGATGCGAAGCACCGAGAAATGAAAACGAAAAAATCAAAGCGCCTGTCAAAAGCAAACAAGAGGCACAAAGGAAAGAAAGTGCCCATCAAAAGCAAAAAGGGCACAAATGAAGTTGATCTCCTCCCAGTCAAAAATCAAAGCGCCTTCTCAGTCTTAGCAAAGTCCATCCCTTTTTCGAAAGGCCAATCAAATTCCTCGACCTTGTTAGTCTTAGCAAAGTCCACCGTTTTGTCCAAAAGGCCGATCAAAATCCCCGGTTTTGTCCAAATGCACCCCTTTGTCAGAAAGCTTAAATTGTCTTGTCTATTCTCGACTCGTGGAAACAATTTCAATGCATGGAAGAGCCCATGTTTGGGTACATGGTCAATTGGTCACCAAAACCATTAGCAGAATCAGAAAAGAGAATCAGAACTGAAGTTCAGGAGCACATCAGCACTATCTACCGGGGCAAACATGCACCTAGATCCAAGATTGGGGCATGAAAACCCGAAGCCTTAACCCAAAAGTTAACCCAAAAGCTCCAGCCTTAACCGCAAAGCCTTAAACCAAAAGACACCAAAGCTTCAGCTATCCCAAAGTTCAAGCCTTGTCAAAAGCCAGCCTGAACTAGAACCACAGTCAAAAGGGAAGACAGTAACGCAAAAGGGACACTCTGACAAGTCACCTACTTTTCAAAATTACGGCCCTGAAGTGCAACTTTCTTTTTAACTTCAAACTTAAGTTTTCAACCGCCTTAAATGGTAACTTTCCAAAATACCGTCCCCAGGGGCAACTTTTTCGCCCCAAGGGACAGCTTTCCAAAACACTTCCACTTGAGCACCCCGTTGATTGGCAAGGCCATTGATAAAATGCTCACCCATAGACACTTTCGTGACCTCGACCAGGTCTAGATACTTACGTGACACCGAACGATCACAGGCACTTCCGTGACCCCAAACGGTCATAGGAATTTTCGTGATGCGGAACCGGTTGTAGACATTCTAGTCACTCCAAACGATCATGTCCCGGCGGCAGCCATAGCTAGGAACAACATTTTATCCCGAAGTTGTTGAATTTCAAGTTGTCAAATTATCGAATCTGTCAAAGTTGTCGAATCGTCAAAATTTAAACTTTTTCAAACACAATAGCTGAACACCCCGTTTAATTCAAACATGGTAGCTGAACACACCATTTAATTGCCAAACAAGTTAGCTTCGTGCACCGTTCATTTCCAAACACGGTAGGCGGTAGCTTCATGCACTGTTCATTTTCAAACACAGTAGCTTTGTGCTCCGTTCATTGTCAAACACGGTAGCTTCGTGCACCATTCTCGTTCACTTTCAAACACGGTAGCTTCGTGCACCGTTGATTTTCAAACACGATAGCTTCGCGCACCATTGATTTTCTAACACGGTAGCTTCGCGCATCGTTGATTTCCTCTAAATGCGTGCACTTTCGAGTCATTGCTAATACGGAATCAACCTTCCGGAATGCGTACACTTTCGAAAGAGCCCGACCTCATACATAGATTTTTTCCATTACATAGCTTTGTTTCCATACCATATCTACTTGCATCTGCATTTGCCCCAATGAACTACGCAGGTCAGATCCCTACAACAGGGTACGTAGGAAGCTCAAAACAGCCCGACCTCATACGTAGATTGTTTGCATACTTGATTGCATTTGTTTTGCTTAGGGATTCTGGGAAGCTCAAATTGGGGTTGTCTCAATCTTTGATGTCACTCGTATCAAATAATGGTATCCGAGTTCCGTGAAAGAGGGGCAACTGTAGACACCCCAATTTGGACCCTCTGCATGTCCCTAAGATATGGCTTGTTGGCCTCCCCAACGATGAAATGAACTAGCAAATACCTTGAAAATAATTTAGAATAAATGCTCTCAAGGACTTTCAAGCCCAAGCCATCAAACCAAATTCAAGCACCTCAGTTCAACTTGGGCACCCTAGTTGAACTTGGGCACTGTAGGTGAATGTCATGATGGTATTCTCTGGCTCTAGGAATCACTCCGAGAGTACTGGGGGAGTGTTTCCAGCCTGCCCCTTTGGTCTTTTGAACCCTTTGAAACCTTCCAAAAACCTACTTTCTCTTCCACTCCTTCTAGTCTGCCTCTCTCTCATTCTCACAATTTCTACCAAAATATCCCCAAAAATACCAAAAATGCCATCTACACTTTAGAAGCCGAGCAAAACCAACCTTCAAACCAGCACCTCGGCAGTTCATCAACTTGCAAAATCAAGTCCAAAAGAACATTTCTTCAAAGAGGTTCAAAGGTAAAAAACATGGCTTCAAGCCATTAATCTGGTTCCCTGAGGGATCCCCAAAAATATATCATAGTAATCTATACTGGTGATATAACAAAACGAGGAATAAATTTGTCACGAAATAAAAAATTTCAAAATCTTAAAACTGGAGGGAACTTGGGAGCCCAAGTTCAATTAGGGCGCCCAAATTCAATTCTGACAATTTTTTTTTTATAAAAATCATGTTCTAGCAGAATTCTTGGTTTAGGTCCTGTTTCTTTCTTTTATTTTAGATGGTCATTGCCCAGTTCATTCAAATAACTCTCAGGAAAAGGTCCTTGAAAATTCCATCAAAAGAAAATGTATTTTTTGAACTCACAAATTTAAGTCAATTGGAACTTGGGTGCCCAAGTTCCTCTTTGATACGGGCAATTTTGATTGATCATGAATTATGTCATATACACTTTGTACATGTTTTATTCATCCATGATATTCGCATTCTGTTATATTCATCATGCATATCTACTATTTCAATTCTTTACGTGTTATTGTCTTGTATATGTGGACAAAGTTTAATAATCAAATGTTTTTGCAAAATCCCACGAACATTAAAGTAGAGACCGATTCTCGTGTAGGGCAAGGAGGGTGCCGTAAAACCCTTCCTCTCTCGTAACCTGTCTCCGAACCTAAAGTCTTTTAGTTGATCTGACCGGTAACAAAACCTTTTTCAAAACATGGCACAAAAGTCACGTTTTTCGCAGAGGTTTCACGGGTGATTATCCTTAAACCTGGGTGGCGACTCCAAATCAAAGTCGAGAGCCCCGTGGCAATGTCCACACCTTTGTTTTAAGATGTTCCTGTCTTTAAAAAGCTGTAAACATTGTTATTGTATTGTGTGGATTTTGTTTCGCTTTGCTATGACTGTTTTTTGTGCGAGTTATTAATTCTCTATATATCACTTGCATTTAATAATTTCAAGAGTTTTCACACTGGGAGAACAGGTTTTATGTGATGTGGATTACGGAAAGGAGTTCATCTTATGTGAATACAACAGAGACGCTGACTCATATAGGTAATTGCTTACCTCCTGAATAGCTATTATCCAAGTGATACCTTTTGGCACAGTAACTTCCTCTTCCCCTTATGTTTTTGGTTTACTGCCAGTCTGATTGAAAAGTACACTTCGTGTCTTTCACCATAAAAAGATTTCTTCACATTGAAAATTTACTTCTTTAGGCTTAGTGGTCTGATAGCACCATGATATGAGACCTTGTAATTTTCCTTCATGCTAACACTCGTTTACAACTCAACTATTTCTGTCCCATCTATTTCTTTTCTTTTCTTTTTTTGCTACTTAAGGCCACAAATTCTGCCGAATTATAAACCTTACTCTTCTCCATTCTTACGTTAAATTAGAAATTGTTTGTTCCTTCTCTCATATATTTTGTCGCAGATCACCTTGGTCAAATAAATATCATCCACCACTGGAAGATGGGCCTTACCCTTCTCCAGAGTTGAGGAAGCTTGAGATTGAAGCAAATGAAGTCTTTGCGATTTATCGTGACCAGTGAAGTCCTTTACTTACCCCATCATCTGGTTTGTCATGTCTGTCTTAAATTATTGACATGGAAGATCTTATTTTTGTCCCCCCTGTTTCTTTCTGTTCAGCATTCCATATTTTATGTTTTCAATTAGTTGAAACAGAATCCAGAGTGTCTATGTAAAAGTGGATTTTACTGGCTCAAGATAGCAAGTGATGTCAACTTTACAGTTATGTGACTGAATGCATATTATTTGTTTCCATATTATAGATTAAAAGAGATTCTTTTGCAAGTGATCTCAACTTAAAATCGATATTACTCAATTCTACTATTTCTTGTATTGGATCTCTTATTAACTCAACTCAAAAGTGATCTCAACTTGCAAACTATTCCTATACTTTTGGTAAATAGGTATTATGAAGGTGGAATTTCATCAGTTTACATGTGGGAAGATGAAAATGAAGGGTTCGTAGCCTGTTTCTTGATAAAGAAAGGTGGGTTTCTGGCTATATCCCTTGATCAGGAGGTTCTGTACCATTCCACTAATCTGCAATAATTCCCGAGGATGCAGATGGCTCAAAGTCAGGACATGGGAGGAGAGGTTATCTGCAGGAGGGAGCATGGGATGCTATACACGTTATGGAGGTAGGTTAATCTGCCACAGATACACCTAGCATGGAACGGCGCAGAACCATACTTGCTGCTCTCTTTTATTCTCTTTCAAGAATCGTCACTCATGCTTCCTGCTGCGTTGCAACCTTGACTTTTAGGTTGGTCCAGAGGAGGAAGGAATGGCTCATTACTGTTTAACAAGTACTGTCATGTTGTCATTGACAACAAACAATGAATCAACTGGCACATTCAATTTATCAGGATCAATTAGAAGACAGGTAATATATGCCGTCCTCTCCAAAATTATATCTTAGTTACAGCTTAAACCCTTTGCATGTTTAAGACTCCATTAGAAGTCAAATACAGTCAACATAGGGAAATGCTTCTTCTGTGGCACTGACATTAAGTTTCTTTTATCATCCTGAACTTAAGACTGAGCAGATGTAATTTGTTAAACCAATTGACCGATTGCATGCAAAGGAGATTTTAAATACAAAAGGTTGACAGCCACTATTGGTGGTTAATTGAGCCTGTCATTGTTGCCGATTAGTCATTATCATATACATAGATATATCTTGTGTAGAACATGAAATCTATGTGACCGGGACTGGAGTACAAAGGACGAGAAATTGGTTATGGCGAGAACACAGAACAGGAATCTTTGCAATAAAAACGAATGGCTTAAAATATGGGAAGGTCCAAAAGTAATGCAGGTTATTTACATCTGGGTGGGGTTTACTGATTTGGGTTGGTAAACATATTGGAATATACCAAACGCTATTGAACGAATTATGAGAGTAATATTTTTATACCATTGGATATAAAGTAGAATTCAGTGCCAGGCTTCTTTTACTTGGCCAGTTGCTTGTGCCTTTCAGTAGCCAACTTCCATATGATGGATGCCATGCTTTTCTGCAAGGTATTACATTAGTCGTTACCATGATGACACTTCCATACAGAGCTTCAGATTCATAACCCAAGGCAAGCAGATCCCATTTGCTTGTGAATGTTCAGACATGCCTATTTTCCACAATATAATGTTTCTCTGCGATGGAGAGATTATGTAATTCACATTACACCTACCTAAAAATGATGATTGGAGCCCTCTGAATGCTTTTTAGAGTCTAGTTTTCCACTTAACTGCCTTGCATGGAGGCTTGGGGAAATCCATTGTTAAAACTTAACAAGCTTGTGCCAATCCTGTTTTAGCCTGACCAATTTTTCATTTTTTGTATCATCACCTTTTCTTTAACATCAATTAGACACCATCATGTCTGTTTGCACCATTTTGTTACATGGCCCTTCGTACAGCTTGTATTTAATCTTCATTATGTTCAATCAGCCATATTCAAGTACTCTCCATCTCCTTTTGGTGGAATGTCTATTTTCTATTATTGGAGATTATTTTAACGACCACCGCTGTATTTCACAAGCTTGTGTCATCTTAGTAAAATGTTCTCTTACCGTTACATATTCAACTGTGGCAGTTAGGAGTGATATAGTTACATTAGAAGGTAGCATTTGGGGAAAAGGTAGACAAAAAATTACTTTGGAGGCAGTAGTTCAAAATGATGTAGGTTTGTTGGATATAACCAAACACGATGCCCTTGACACAGAGCTCAATGGAGAAAATAGATCATGTAGCCAGCCCCAATTGATTGGCCTTAAGGCTCATTTTGGTTTGGTTTGGTTTGGTTTACAAATTCAACTGAATTCCAGCTCCAACTCCTTTATACAGAAAGACCACAAGTGTTTAAGCATTTGAGTGGTTTTATTTGTCAAATGCTCATCAGAGTGGTTTTATTTTTCAAATGGTCATCAGGATTGACAGCCTGGAGCTAATATTATGGTGCTATTGGAAATTAAGTCAAAATCTTCCTTCCATGTTTAACAGATGAATATGGATCTCTCAGTGGCAGATGGTCATCTATGTAACATGGGAAAGATGATTGAAGAATTGGAGGGTAAACTGAGAAATTCACTGGACCAGGTATTTTGGTTTGTAGTACACCATAACTAATTTCGGTTATCCTCTCCCTAGGAGTTGTCAAATATGAAATTTGTTTGTGGAAATTTAAATATACTTAAGACTACCCAATTGATCTATGACCTTTATTTCGTATTGCCGTTTGAGATTTAAGTTTTTACTTCGAGTTGTAAAACTGGAAGTTTGAGTATCACTTGTAAATGTAGGTGTATTTTGGGAAGACAAAAGAGATGGTTTGTACATTGCGCCCACCAGCTGAACTGGTGCAAGTGAGACTGCCTGACAGCTGATGGATGTACGCACGGACCTTCCACAGTGAAATTGTATCTGTTATTTATCTTGTTACCATTCTCGCATAAGATTTTGTGAAAGATTAGTGAGGATCGTCTCTTGGATTGCCGTATTTTGTGATCGTGCTAAATATAAGAGAACTCTGCAGTATTTGTGATCATGCTATGTATAAGAGAACTCAGCAGTTCTGCATTCTTTCATCGATGGCAGATTTACTTCTGCTTGATTGAAAATTAAATGTTTATTTATTATTATTATTATTTTTTCTGTTATCTGTTTTTAAGACTTCGAGCATTTGCTAGATAACAAATGCTTTTGAAAATCAAGAGGGTCGAAAATGTTTATTTTTTCTGTTATCTGTTTTTAAGACTTCGAGCATTTGCTAGATAACAAATGCTTTAGTCACTTTTTTTCTGGGAGTGGACACCATGTTGTGGCATATCACGTTCCAGTTTGGATTTTGTCTCTGTTTGAATTGGTGTGGTATAGCTCTTGGATGCCTCACACTGCATCGCGGAATTGAGTCTCATTCACCCCTCCTTCAATTTAATAGATTAGGAATGACAAATGAAAAAAAAAAAAAAAAATGGCGTTAAAACACTTGTTAACTACCAAGTTTCATATATCTTGAAATTAATTGGACCTGCTTAAAATCGAGATGTATTCGGATTGCCTATACTGTCTCCCTTAATTAGAAATCTTTACATGTTATGCGTACTACTATACGCATAGAAAAGAAACAATGCTTCGCATAAATTATAACATCAACTAAAAATTCAGAAAAACAAAAGAATGACGAGAGCTTAGAGTTACATCAAGGAGTTACTGTAGCGGCGGCGGCGGCTGGAAGTGAGGGGAGAGCAGCTCTGGAGTTGACGGATAAACCTGGGGTATAGAAAATTTTGTACAGAAAATGTACAAAGCGCTCTCGGGGACCCACTTTTGGGTCCCACACAAGTGATCCGAACCGTTCATTGTTCTTAAAATATTTTTCCGAGGGCCCACAAAAAATCAATCAATCGGACGGTTAGAAGTGCGTGAATCAAAGTCCCACCGTTCCACTTTTGATTGGAACGGTGGGACTTTGATTCACGCACTTCTAACCGTCCGATTGAGCTAATTTTTTGTGGGGCCCCTCGGAAAAATGTTTTTAAAAACAATGAACGGTTCAGATCACTCGTGTGGGACCCAAAAGTGGGTCCCCGAAAGCGATCTGTACCATTTCTGTCCCTCACCTTCGGTACCCATAGCAGGGTCCGGAGTTAACTCTCTCCCATTTCCTTACCGTTTCTATGTTTCCGTTTTGATTGTAACTCATCCATGGATTGATATCCATTCCTTCCGATCCCAAGCCATAGAACCCAACCTCCCCAATTGTTTCTTCACCCTTTATCCCCCAAACCCGATTAATCTCAATTCTTTCCTATCCACCGTTTTCCCTAATTTGTAGCGCTGAAAAAGAGACAAAAGGTTAGAGCACATTTGCCTCTCGTGTGCAAAGACCCTCCGAGGCTTAAATAAGTATCACGTACTAGGAGGAAACGACAAATCATGCAAAGCATGTAAATAACAAATTACAACGTACCTTTGGAGACAGACGCTTACGCTCTGTGGACGAAATTGGAGGGGATGTATTAGTCAAAAACATCCCGGAATAAAGCGCTACTAATGAGAAGACTTGTGAATTTGAAACTTCGGGGTGGAGAGTCAGTTGTCGTGCATTCCAGAGTTTGGTAAATTTGTTGTCTAATGTTAGAATGAAGTTCGATGAAGAGTTGCAGGCTCTGTTATTGCTCAGTTCTTCACCAGATAATTTGGAGACACTGGTGGTTTCCCTAAGTAACTCAGCGCCGGAAGGAAAGTTGACTATGGTTATGGTCAATGATGCTATTTTCAACAAGGAGACGGGGAGGAAAGAGATGGGGGTTGAACAGGTTGATGAGTCACGTGCACTTTTTTTTAGCGGTAACAAAGGTAGGACCCAAACAAAGAAAAGTGAAAAAGGGAAAGGAAGCGACAACCATTCTTAGTCAAAGGGGAGTACGTTCACTTGTTATCATTGCCATGAAGAGGGGCACATAAAACGGAATTGTCCAAGGTTTAAGGCGGGAATCCCACCAAAGGAGGCAGCAGTGGCTATTCAAGAATCCGATGATGAGTACACGTTGGCAGTGTTAGACGCTACAAATGCAGGAAAATCAAATTGGGTACTGGATTCGGGGTGCTCATATCATGTCTGCGGGGATAAGTCACAATTTTGGGAGTACGAGGCATGTGATGGAGGTCTTTTCCGGATGGCTAATGGTTCGATGAATCGGGTTGTTGACAAGGGGACAGTGAAGTTTCGGGTGCCAAGTGGAAAAAGTTGTGAAGGTAGCGAGAGTAAGACACGTGCCAGGAGTCAAGAAGAACTTGATATCTCTCGGGATACTTGATGAGAGAGGATGTAGTTTTTCGACAAAACGTGTAGTACTTTGAGTTTTTGTTTGAGAGTGGGATATAATGTTGGGAAAGAAATTTGGTGGGCTATACAAGCTTGTGGTATTTGTCGTGATAGGAGGGGTTGCTGTTAGTCATATGGCAAGCGGTATAGGAGGTTTAGTTGGATAGTAGATGCGCCAGTTGCAGACACGTACACAGAGAAAGCAGGTTTGCTCAAGAGTTGTGCGGGATTCAAGTCTGAAGAATAGAAAGCAATGGGTGCAGGTTGTCCACGGGAAAGCCCAAAGGAAAGAGAGGGAGAATTTGGAAGCTTCGATGGTGCCAAAATGAGCCTCTTTCACTCTTGATTTGTTTTGTAACGACCCGAATTTTCGTAAATAAAAATTTCGTTTAATAATTCGATAATTAATTTTATTTTTCTATTAATTGAAATATTTTCCTATTAAACTATTAATAAATCCTTTTAATTCGAATAATTATAATTCTAGCCATGCATGCATGCGTACGAGACCGAGTAACACACCTGTTACACTACCAAAGCACCCGGATCTCGTTCTTAATGCTCGAACCTACCCCAACCACCACCTTTATATCTCCCAACAAAAACGGTACTTCCTAGCTACCCCACTCGCATACTTTGGAACTTGGTTCTTTGAGAGAGAGAGAGAGAGAGAGAGAGAGAGATCGGGTAGAGAGAGAGAGAGTGGAGTGTGTGCATGTGTAGTGTGCAAGTACCCTTGCGCATGCAAGAGTTAATGCATGTACACTTGTACAATCAAGGAGGATGCATGAGGGAAGTCTTACAAGCTAAGGTTTTGTACCCAAAACTAGTTAGAACAAACCTTGCTATTTTAGGAGAAACCTATACATACACACACAATACTTGAACTAGAGCACATGCTACACAACCTAGGCCTTATTAGGCTAGGCCTTGGCCTCCAAGCTTCCATAAAACATGGTTCCATGTTTTAAGGAAGAATATTCTTCCTAGAAGAGCCTATTGAACTGTAACATAACGTAGAGAGAGAACATATTTTTGTGAATTTCTGAGGTGTTAGGGCACCCCCTGACCCTTTCACTATATATATATATAGTCCACTTCACATCCAAACTACCTTAACTTATTAAGTTACGAACCTAGGGGTATTTTGACTTTCCGGACCAAATTTCGACGATCCGAACCGTTAGATGTGTTTAAAAGGTGTTTTCAAGGTCCAACGCGAAGATTTGACAAAAAAAAATACCCGGAAGGGCTTGATCGGGCCAGTTTTTCACAAAAACGCTATACTAACGGTTCGGATCGTCAAAATTTGGTCCGGAAAGTGGAAGTCCGTAACTTAATAAAATGCGGGAGTTTGGATAGGAAGTGTGGTGTATATATATATATATATATATCACCGGCGATCCTGTCAAGGATCCCGGATTTCCCGGATTGAAGGGTTTTTTGGTGTTTTGATGATTTTAAAAATTGTTTTTGGGAAATCCGAGCCGTCCAATGTCTTCAAAAGGTGTTTTCCAAGGTCCACGCGGGAAATCTTCAAAAAAATACCGGGAAGGGCTTGATCCAAGTAGTTTTTCGCAAAAACTGTAAATATAAAGTTTTTGCGAAAACTGCTTGGATCAAGCCCTTCCCGGTATTTTTTTTTGAAGATTTTTCGCGTGGACCTTGGAAAACACCTTCTGAACACATTGGACGGATCGGATCGTCAAAAAAATATCGGGAAGTGGAGTCCCGGATCCGGGACTCCCGGACTAGAACTAGGACTCATATATATATATATATATACACCGAACTTCACATCCAAACTCCCGACCTTCTTAAGTTACGGACCTCCACCTTCCCAATGTTTTTGAAAATCCGAACCGTTAGATGTGTTTAAAAGGTGTTTTCAACCAATTGAAGACGGAAGGGCTTGATCGTTTTTTCACAAAAACGTTATATTAGCGTTTTTGTGAAAAACAACTCCGATCAAGCCCTTCCGGGTATTTTTTTTTGCCAAATCTTCGCGTTGGACCTTGAAAACACCTTTTAAACACATCTAACAGTTCGGATCGTCAAAATTTGGTCCGGAAAGTCGAAAATACCCCTAGGTCCGTAACTTAACAAGTTAAGGGAGTTTGGAGGGGAAGCTCACTGTATATATATATATATATACACCGAGCTTCACATTGCTTGACCGAATCCTAGACCTAAATTAATGGGTTGCCCCAAGCGTAGGGCTGAGACCGGTGTAGCATAATACCCGGTAAGACCGGAATCGAATCCACAGAGACGGCGGAGAGTGCTTAACTAAAAACTCGGGTTGTGACCTTTGAAACGGCTCTTAGGTAGCCACCCTTTGTGATTTGACGGAAAAATTAACTAAACTAGAGTAAAACTGGTTTGATTAAACTGTTTAAAAGAAAATACGGTCGTAGGGTTCATAACACCAGTGACCAGGCCCAGACAGCTCCGCTCCTTTGGTGTTCTAAAAACGTTTGATTTTAGAGAGAGAAAGGTACCCCGAAAGATGCGAATCCTCGTGGTCGCCGTTTACCCATGTACAGCGAAGAACGAGTTTTGGTCCCCCGTTCCTCGCGTTACATGGGCTCCGACAATGCCCGGATTCGTCCACGGAAGTTCTTTGATAACCTAAAATTGCTTGTCCGTTTATTAATTCTGAAAACAGGAGCGAGAACATACCCAGCCCTGGCCACGGCGTGTTAATCACCCCGCGACCATACCTATGGAACTACTCACTCATGTTTACGCAATAAGCGAAGAAAACCCTAGATTGAAACATGCTTCTGAATACGAAATAAACAAAAGATACGAATTAAACAAGTAAAAAAAGAATAACTTTATTAAAGAACGGGAATTAATAACGAATTACCGGAATGCGAGTGATTGAACAAAGCTTGAAAACTTGAAAGGAAAAATCTCCAAAGGAGAAGTCGGCTCCTCAAACGGAAGAAAAACAAAGTAAAGTTGGAACCCTAATTCGACCTCAAAAAGAGGTATTTATGTCTTTCCCGAAGCCCAAACACGTGGCAAAATCACCGGCCCATTTAAGCTAGTCGGTATCGATACAGGCTTTTAGCCGTATCGATACCCAGACATTCTGTTCGCAGATGATGCCCACGGTATCGATACAGAGAAAGTCATGTATCGATACCGAGCCTCTAAAATTGATTATGGCTTGTTTGCTCGTCCTTGCTTGGGTCCCACCGGTTTCCAACGTGCCCGGTTGCCTTGTTGCCGCTTTACGTGCTCTCCCGGCCCGTTTCCTACAAAACAAACACAACAATACCAAAACACAAGACAGCACCGCATCAAGGGAAAAATGGAATAAATCGCGCCTCTAATGCGCTAATTTGCCCTACTTAGGCGCTTATATCTTGAGATATTGCGCGCCTATCACACATCCAAACTCCCTGACCTTCTTAAGTTACGGACCTCCACCTTCCCAATGTTTTTTTGAAAATCCGAACCGTTAGATGTGTTTAAAAGTTGTTTTCAAGGTCCAACGCGAAGATTTGGCAAAAAAAATTACCTGGAAGGGCTTGATCGGAGCTGTTTTTCACAAAAACGATCAAGCCCTTCCGGGTATTTTTTTTTGCCAAATCTTCGCGTTGGACCTTGAAAACACCTTTTAAACACATCTAACGGTTCGGATCGTCGAAATTTGGTCCGGAAAGTCGAAAATACCCCTAAATTTAAGAAGTTAAGGGAGTTTGGAGGTGAAGTGGATCAGTATATATATATATATATATATATATACACACTCTCTGTCAAGGATCCCGATTTCCGGACGAAGCGTTTTGATGCTTTTCCCAATTGTAATGAGCCGTCAATGTGTTCAAAGGTGTTTTATGAAATCTTCACCGGGAAGGGCTTGATCCACGCAGATTTTTGTACAAAAAGCATATTTACAAAATTGCGTGGATCAAGCCCTTCCCGGTATTTTTTTTTGAAGATTTCCCGCGTGGGCCTTGGAAAACACCTTTTGAACACATTGGACGGCTCGGATCGTCAAAATTTGATCCGGAACTATGAGATCCGGACCCAAGGGTCCCGGACAGGAGAGTTCCTCTATATATATATATATATATATATGAACACATGTAAATGTACAAGACTACCCCTAGGAAGAAGTAAAGATAACAAATAAACACCTAACTTAACACTCCCCCTCAAGTTGGTGCAAAGATATCTATCAAGCCCAACTTGAACACAATGGGGTGAAAACTTCTACTATTAAGACTCTTAGTGAATACATCAGCTAACTGGTCTTCTGATCTCACAAAAGGCATGCAAATTAAGCCGTTGCTCAGCTTCTCTTTTATGAAGTGCCTGTCAATTTCAATATGCTTTGTGAGATCATGTTGGACAGGATTATGAGCAATGTTTATGGCAGCCTTATTATCACAGTAGAGCTTCATAGGACCAGCATCAGGGAATCACAAATCACGTAAAAAGGTTTGGAGCCATAAAAGCTCGCAAACACCATGAGCCATTGCTCTGTATTCAGCCTCTGCACTGGGCCTAACAACCACTGCCTGCTTCTTACTCCTCCAATAAACCAAATTTCCTCCGAGAAAGATGCTATAACCAGAGGTAGATCTCCTATCATCAATAGACCCTGCCCAGTCTGCATCGGTGAAGGCTTCCAATTTCAAGTGACCATGATTGGAGAACAAGATTCCTTTACCTGGGGCTGATTTGAGATACCTCAAGATGCACAGTACGAGGTTCATGCATAAACTGGCTAACAACCCCCACAACATAGGAAATATCTGGTCTGGTGTGAGATAAGTATATCAGGCAACCCACAAGTCTCTAATAGCTCTTCTTATCTGTATGCTCCCCCGCATTGCTACCAAGACGATGATTGGCCTCAATGGGAGAGTCAATTGGCTTACATCCCAACATACCAGTTTCTTCTAAGAGATCAAGGATGTACTTCCTTTGAGAGATAAAAATCCCTTTGTCAGATCGAGCCACCTCCATTCCAAGGAAGTACTTCATAGACCCCAAATCCTTAATCTCAAACTCTTGAGCAAGAAGAGCCTTAAGACTAACAATCTCATCCACATCATCACCTATCATTATTATGTCATCCACATAAACGATAAGTATGGCTATCTTACCATTACTCCCCTTGATGAACATAGTATGGTCAACATGACTTTGCTTGTATCCAAATCTCAACATGGCTTTGAGAAACCTGTCAAACCATGCTCTGGGAGATTGTTTTAATCCATAGAGGGCCTTTCTCAACCTACACACCTTTCCTTCTATTGCAAAGGAGGAAAAACCTGGTGGTATGTCCATGTACACTTCCTCCTCTGGGTCACCATGGAGAAATGCATTCTTCACATCAAACTGTTGAAGAGGTCAATTCAAAGTAGCAGCATAAGAGAGTAGGGTCCGAACAAAGTTCATCTTGACCACATGAGCAAATGTCTCCTCATAGTCAATACCATAGGTTTGAGTATAACCTTTAGCAACAAGCCTCGCCTTATACCTCTCAAATGTCTGTCTTGTGCTTTACAGTGAACACTCATTTACATCCCACTAGTTTCTTTTCATTTGGAAGAGTCACTAATTCCCAGGTGCCATTCTTTTTCAAGGCTTTCATCTCCTCTACCATAGCTTCTTTCCACTCAGGTATTATGATAGCTTCTTTCCAATCCTGTGGGATAGATATAGAAGAAAGAGAAGAGACAAAAGCACGATACGAAGGAGATAAACGGGAATATGAAACAAACTGAGAAATAAGATGTTGGGTACAACTTCTAACACCTTTTCCATGAGCAATAGGAGCATCAAGATCATCAACAACAGTAGGGAAAAGATCATTACCAGATGAGTCAGCTGAAGGGTCAGGAACTGGAGTAGGTGATTAAGATTGGCAAAGTGGTACCGCACATGTAGGCTTGCCTTTTTTCTTTCGAGAAAAAGTCTGCAAATTTGGGTCATAACATTTATGGAAAGTGACATCCATGGAAACATATGTTTTGCGAGAGTGTGGGTCATAACATTTATAACCCTTCTAAGTAGGAGACTAGCCAAGAAAGATGCACTTACGGGCTTTGGGATCAAGTTTCCCACCAGGGTGCTTAGGAGCATGGACAAAACACACACAACCAAAAACCTTGGGTGGAAGAGATGAGACCCGAGAACAGCAGGGAGAAACTTAAGAGGAGTTTGGAACTGAAGAACACTGGATGGCATGCGATTAATAAGAAAAGCTGCAGTAAGAATAGCTTCACCCCAAAAATGTTTAGGAACATTCATGGTAAATAAGAGTGAACGGGCTACCTCAGCAAGATGACGATTTTTGCGTTCAGCAAACTCCATTTTGTTGTGGAGTACAAACACAAGAGGTCTGAAAAAGAATGCCAGAGTCATTCAGATATGCCCGAAAATTCCCATCAATATACTCAATCCCATTGTCACTACGAAGCACTTTAATGTTAACATCAAATTGAGTACGCACCATTTTGTGAAAAGATTGAAAGCACGAAAATACTTCATTTTTTGCCTTAAGTAAGTACACCCAAGTGACACGGGAATGACAATCAATAAAGGTAACAAACCAACGATAGCCTAAAAGAGAGGTAACGGGGGAGGGACCCCAAACATTAGAATGAATGACCAGAAAAGGAGAATCACTTCTTTGATTAACAGGAGCATAAAATGAGCGTTTGTGTTTTGCAAGCTCACACGCTTCACAAAAAAACTTACTCCTAGTACAGTGCTTAACTAAACTAGGAATTTTTTTTTCCAAAATCCCAAAAGATGGGTGGCCTAATCTACGGTGCCACTGATGCAGTAAAGGAAGAGTTGAGCCCGCATATGCTTCAAGAGCTTGGCCACATGGCATAGGTGGACTGACTGGATTAGGTGCAGGCTCCAAAAAATAGTCCTCCATAAGCTTTACCACTGCCAATCATTCTCCCCGTATCCAGTTCCTGAAAGACACAATGAGTAGGAAAAAACGTCACTGAGCAGTTTAAAGAATGAGTAAGACTGCTAACAGAGAGAAGATTGGTGGAAAAACTTGGGACATGAAGTACTGAAGAAAGTGACATGGTTGGAGAATAATTTATAGAACCTTTCCCTGAAATCGAAGATAAGGATCCATCTGCTACTCTGGCCTTATCCTTACCAGAACATGGAGAATAGGAGTCAAAGAAGGATGAACAACCTATCATATGATCAGTAGCGCTAGAATCTATTATCCAAGGAAGTGAGGATGAAGTAGTAAAGACACTAGCCTGAAAACCTGTGTGAGCAAAGTGGGAAGAAGTCGTGGAAGTAGAAGCTGTAGTAGATGGAGAGTCAAGCCTCGTCATAAGACGCCTAAGAGTCTGTAACTCCCCTGAGAAAGGGCACCACCATGAGAACTATATGAAGGATGTGACCGACCTCCACTAGAATCCGACAAGGTCTCCACAATAGACTCCGAGACATGTGCATGAGAACTTCGACCACCACCTCGACTACCACCCCGTCCTTAAGAGGGACGCCCATGGAGCTTCCAGCAAAACTCCCGGGTATGTCGAGTCTTGTCACAATAGTCACACTGAAGCAAATCACGATCAACAGAGCTGCTCTTATCCCCAACCTGAGCCGTACCATCTCGTGGAGTAGGAATGGCAACCAGAGCCGAGTGATCTGGAATGGAAACAAGTACCATAGCACTCCTGTACGGGGAATAAATCCACGTAGGCCTGGATCACGTGCTTCCTTGATTCAACCCTAGATCTGCAAGACAGAAAAAGGGTTAGAACGCCTTTGCCTCTCATCGACAAAGGCCCTCCGATGCCAAAGTTAGTATCTCGTACTCACAAATCACAATGCGTATGAAAAGGGTTTCACAACGTACCTTTCTTCATGGGTATGTTGTTGTATTTATAGGTGTGGATTGTTTTGTTGATTTAGGCATCTCGTGCCCTAGCTTCCTTTTGGCTTTAGGAATCCTTTTCCTAATAGGACTTTCCTATTAGGCAGTATATTTCTTTATACCGCTAGATCTCGTTTAGCAGTAGTTCCTCTTTCCATATAGAACTCTTTCCTATACGGAGTGCACTCCTATTCACGTTAGGACTTCCTATGTTGATCCCTTGTTCTACGGAATTGCTCATTATCTCATAAGGAACCGTCATAAATTATTCTAGAATGTCACACCACCCTACACGTGGCGGTGTCGTGCTTCCACATAGCTCGAAATGACCCATACATAGCTCAGCTAATCACGCCGAACAGAATTATGTATTCCAGAATGCTGTCTGAGCTATACACGTAGCCTACCTAGCTCGGTCATATCAGGGGTATCCCTTTATGTCTCACGCCGAGCTAGGGCATCCTGATTCATTAGTTCACTTTTTATTATTCTAACCTTATTAATGGCTAAACCAGCTTGACACAGGGCTCAAGGACTCCCTATGTGGTGCCGAGCTTATTCACCCTCTCGTGGTGTCCGCTCAAGCACGTGATATGCCCTTTGTAGGATAATCATATTTTATCCACTCCAATTGCTCCCCAGCTCTGTCACTACTGTCATTCATCAGTAGTGCGCAGAGCTTCAATAGCTCTTAATGCATTTCCTGCATGCCTCCCCTCATGTGGGGGGCAGGGTTACTTTCGCATTAAATGCGAAGTGACCCGTTGGTGGCTCGGATAAGCCCAAAGGACGATTCTGCTGACGTTTTGTATGCGTCACATCCCACTTTCATGGGGTTTGGGCGGGATAATGATTATTTTCATTCCCCCCAAACCCCTAAAACCCTTATCCTTCCCTATCCCCTCTTCATTTCATCCACCAGAAGTAAAAAAGAGATCAGAAGAGAGAGAAAAGGAGAAGGTCTTCGTCCGCCATTTTTGCAACTAGCCTTCTTCATCGCACCTGTCTCCCGTTGAAAGGTACCCTCCATTTTCGTCGGAGAGCCCCATTTTAGGTCCATCTTTTCACGTAAGTGTCCTTTCCTTAGATTTCCCCCTTTTCCGTCGAAATCTCCCTGTTTTCAGTTTTTCCGTTCTTCGTTTTCTTCATCGGGTTTCAACAGCGAAACCCTAATCCTTTTAATCATGGGTAAGCATAGACCTCTTTTGAGTACCCCCAAAAAATCCAAGAATTCCGTTCGAAGTACGAGATCCCAAACGACGTCCAATTTCAACTGAATAGACGCGACGACTTAATGGAGGAGGGTCAGGACCAGAACAAGATTCACATCCCTCTTATCTTCATAGTTAAGGGTGGTCTGAGGTTTCCTCTACACCCGTTCTTTAGAGAGGTCTGTAGTAGGTGTAGGTTGAACCCTATGCAATTGTGCCCCAACTTCGTTAGGGTAGTTATGGGCACAGTTGCTCTGAACAGGTTGCTCGGCCTGCACCTGGACTGGTGGGACTTGCACTACCTTTATAGTGTAGTCCCTACAGCGGATAACAACAATTACTTCAAAGCCAGAGACCTCGAGCAGAAGCTCATCACAGATCTACCCAACTCTTCGAGGGGTGAAGGGGATGACTACCTTGTAGTCACTGGCAACTGGGAGCCCAGGGACGCCGAGGGAAACACCGTCGGCTTTGCCTGCCCCATAGCTGCAGGCCAACCATGTTAGTATTCAATCCATATGTTATTTTGTCTCTTTATAATTTGCAATAAAAATATTCTATTTTTATTACCACTGATCGTCCTTTCTCTTGTTGTTTTGCAACGAGCAACCTCAACCAGGGCGGCCGTTTGATCCACGACAATCTTCATCGTGAGGACATTGCCCGAGCTCTTTACTTTGACAGATTCGAGCCCACACCTGTGGGATTAGGCCGTGCTTCCCATCTCCTCCTGGACTACACCCCTTCCTACTAGGGAGGGATCCGTAGAGTGGGCGAGCTGCGCTCAAAACACCCGTGGCCCCCTACAACTCCATTGGTCGCCACACGTCCGTCGATCGAACAAAGGGGTGCTCAATCTCGTAGAGGACGAGCTAAAAGAAGGGCCAAGGGACCCCGAGCCCCGAGAGACCTTTAGCAGCAAATTACTTTCGCGCACGTCCCTGAAATCCTTACTGCTATTCCCATCATCACAACAGGAGGTTCTGAGCCAAACATGTCTGGTAGAGCGGTGGAAGAAGAAGAAGAAGGTGAGGGTCAAAGAGAAGGGATTGACCTCCGTGCAGCTGTAACTTCCCTGGCCGAGCGAGCTGCTCAATTTTCAGACTCATCTGGTTACAGCCCATCCCCGGACCGAGAAGAGATGCCTCTCTAGCCGATCAATCTGCTAGGCGAGTTGAGCCTCGGAGGGCGGGCTTCTCGTGCTCCCTCGACCGTTCACGCTGTCAATCCTTCTCAAACTCCTGCCGTCTCTCTCCCGAGCAACAGAGGGATAAGAGACCAGCAGAGAGCCCTCAAAACGCTCAACCTCCCCTGCAGAGGAAGAGGACTGGAGATTTGAGCTCTAGTCAACACTTTACTGACTCTCCTCCTCTGGCAACCCGGGCCCCAGTTCTGGCGCGGCCTGACGGTACCCCCTCCTAGTAACTGATAAAATTTCCTCTGTGGATGTGGCATTCGGCGTTTCCCGAGCTACGCTCCTTCCTATGGACATGGACAGGGAGAAGAGCAAGTCCTACGACAGCCTTATGAAATCCATTTTTCAGTCTAGCACCAAGGTGAAGAGACTCTCTTACTATGTCCTTTATCGTATTTAGACCGCCGTTTTTCCCTTTTTAATCGTTCTTGTTTTTGCAGATTATGCAAAAGGTGTCTATTGGCCTGGAGAGGGCCAAAGACGCCGAGAAAGAACTAAAAAAGGAACAAAAGAGGGCGGAGAGGGAGAGTGTCCAATATGCTGAGTCTCTCAAGGATGCTCGGGAAGAAGAGGCTTAATGCCTTTGTTTGCTTTTATGCTACTCTGCTCGGCCCTGCGTGGCCCGTTCTGCCGTGTGTGGCTTTTGGTATCTTTATGTTTGTTTAAATTGTGCTCGTACTAAGTTGATTCGTACTTAGCTTTGTTCTTGTGTAAGATTGAGTATAAAAAACACTCCTTGTTGTTTATTGGTTTATGGCAATCTTTAAGCTTCTTCGTGCCCTAAATTGTTGCCAGTTTTTCTCGTACTTTAGAAATTTATCACAATATTTGTTGCAAGCCTAAGTGTTCTTATACTTAGAAACTCATTGCAATATTCGTTGCAAGCCTAAGTTTCTTCATACTTAGGAATTTGTTGCAATATTCGTTGCAAACCTAAGTTTTCCCGTACTTAGATTTATTATGGTTGGAACACACATACTCCCTGCTCCCCAATAGGAATCCAAATTGTGAGATAAATTTTGGTTCGTATTAATCAAAACCACAATAAGAAAAAACGAAATCTCATTAACGCTTGAAATATTAGTAAAAAATCTTAATAACTGATGTTGGTGATCTTATTCGTAATCCCAACCAAATACTAAAAACAAATGTGAATTTATTTGTATTCACTAAAAAAAAGATGTGATTGTATTCATAATCACATAATTACTAGTAGAATTTTCGCAGGTTCTGGACATTCCATGGCCGTGGTACTGGGTCTCCATCCAGGTCGGCCGAACGATAGGCTCCAATGCTAGCAATCCCTACAATCTTGTATGGGTCTTCCCAGTTCGGCTCAAGCTTTCCGTCAAAGGATACCTTAGTAATGGCCAAGACTTTCCTTAGGACTAGATCCCCAATCTTGAACTCTCTTGGCTGCACCTTCTTGTTGTAACTTCTCCGCAGCTGCTCCTGATATGTTGCCAATGTAATAAGTGCACGCTCTTTTTTTTCCTTGGCGAGGTCGAGTTGCTCGGCCAAGGCTTTGTCGTTGCCACCTGACTCCACAAGAGTAGTGCGAATGGTCGGTAAGCCAATCTCCAGTGGAATCGCTGCCTCTGTCCCATAAGCAAGGGAGTATGGCGTCTCTCCCGTAGACCGCCGTGGGGTGGTCCTGTATGCCCAGAGCACGGCTGGTAGCTCGTCTGACCATTTTCCCTTCTTATTTTCCAACCTCTTCTTAAGACTCTTAAGGATGGTCTTGTTTGAGGCTTCTACTTGCTCATTACTCTGTGGGTAAGCTGGGGTTGAATAGTAGTTTCTGATGCCGTATTGAGCACAAAATGCTTTGAACTTTCTACCGAATTGGGAACTATTGTCTGAGATGATGGAGTAAGGTACTCCAAATTGTGTAATGATCTTGTTCCACACGAATCTCTCCACCATAGCTTTTGTAATCTTTGTCAGAGCTTCACCCTCTATCCATTTAGTGAAGTAGTCTGTGCCAATGAGTAGGAATTTTCGTTTCTCTGTTGCCATGGGGAGAGGACCCACGATGTCCAGTCTCCACTGGGCAAATGGCCACGGGCTGGTTAGAGGTAGCAGATCCTCAACTGGTGCTTGGATTAGAGGAGAAAACCTCTGACACTTCTCACAAGTCTTGACAAAGGCCTTTGCATCTTCTTGCATATAAGGCCCCCAATACCCCTGGGATATTGCTCGGTGGGCTATGGACCTCCCACCCGTGTGTCTTCCACATGTTCTAGCATGGATCTCATGGAGGAATTTCTGGACTAGATGGACTTGGTTTTGATCTTGTGAGCTTCCTTCTTGTCTTCTGGCAAGGTCCCATCTCGTAGGTATGCCACTATTGGGTCCATCCAGCTCGGCCCAAGCTCTGTTTCCATCACCATCTCCACCGCTCGGCCAATGCTCGGTTTATTCAAATAATCCACAACTATCGTACGGCGGTGCTTCGTGTTGACTGCTGATCCTAAGCATGCCAGTGAGTCCGCGTGTGCATTTTGCCCCGAGCTGATTTGCTGGATGTGGACTCTGTCAAATTTGTCAAGCAAATCCTTGGCTGCTTCTGAGTAAGCAGCCATCTTCTCGCTTTTCGTAGCATGTTCTCCTGAAAGCTGGTTAACAACTAATTGAGAGTCACAAAATACTCTTAACTTATTTACCTTGAGTTCTAGGGCACTTCTTAGTCCAGCGAGCAAGGCTTCATATTCTCCACATTGTTGGTGGCACTAAATCCCAATCTTAGTGCCTGCTCCAGCACCAAACCTTCCGGGGAGAAGAGCACCACTCCTGCTCCAGAGCCCTTGTTGCATGCTGACCCATCAACATAGAGTCTCCATTCCTCAAGATCCAGATCGGCCACTTTCGTTAGTTGCTCGGGAGGATTGATTCCTTGTTCTTCCTCCTGGAGAATTGGTGGTGGTGGAGCTACTATTGGAGTGAACTTAGCTACAAAATCAGCCAAAATTTGCCTCTTTGATTGCCGTCCTGGGCTGATAATCAAGGTCAAATTAGCTCAGCTCTATTGACCACTTTGAGATTTGACCAGAAAAGTCTGTTTTTCGCAGCAAAGCCCTTAACGGATATTCTGTGAATACTGTGATGGGATGCTGTAAAAAGTAATGTGGTAGCTTTCTTGAAGCTATGATAAGAGCATACACTAGTTTTTCCAATGGTAAGTACCGCGTCTCTGCGTCTAACAAGGTTTTGCTTACAAAGTAGACTGGAGCCTGTTCTATCCCCTTTATTCGTAGGAGAATTGAGTTGGCTGCGTGTTCGGATACCGCCAGGTATAGTATCAACCGCTCCCCAGCTTCTGGAGTAGAGAGCAAGAGTGGTGAGGACAAGCAAGTTTTCAATTCCCGGAAAGCTTGTTCCTGATCGGCTCCCCACTCATACCCTTCTCTCTTCTTCAAAAGTTGAAAGAATGGCCTGCAACGGTCTGAGGACTTACTGATAAAACGGTTAAGAGTTGCCGCCATCCCTGTTAGCCTTTGAACCTCTTTCGTGGTCTTAGGGCTTTGGAGATTCTGAAGTGTGGTAATTTGATCTGGGTTGGCCTCAATCCCTCTTTCTGTCACCAAGTGTCCTAGGAACTTTCCCGAGCTGACCCCAAAGGTACACTTTGAGGCATTCAACTTCAACTTGTATTCTCTCAGAATGTTGAAAGTCACCTTCAGGTCGGTAAGGTGATCAAGTTTCACCTTACTTTTCACCACCATATCATCTATATAGACTTCCATGGTTTTGCCGAACTGATCTTTGAACATCTTAGTGACCAACCTCTGATAAGTTGCTCCAACATTCCTTAATCCAAACGGCATGACCTTGTAGCAGTAGAGGCCTCTTGCGAGATGAAGGACGTTTTTTCCTGGTCGGGCTCATACATAGCTATTTGATGATATCCTCAATATGCGTCAAGGAAACTCATTCTTTCATAGCCTGACGTAGCATCCACTAGTTGATCAATCCTGGGAAGTGGAAAGCTGTCCTTGGGGCATGTTTTTTTGAGACTAGTAAAATCGACACAGACTCTCCACTTCCCGTTTTTCTTCTTGACCATAACTGTGTTGGCCAGCCAGTCTGGATAGCTCACCTCCCATATAGCATCCGCCTCGAGCAGTCGATCTACCTCTTCAATCACAGCGTCTGCGTGCTGTGGTGCCGATCTTCTTGCCTTTTGCACGACGGGTCTATGTTGAGGATCCACGTTCAAGTGGTGGCAGATCACTCCGGGGTTTATCCCAGGCATCTCCTGGGGAGTCCACGCAAAAACGTCAATATGGTCCTTCAAAAAGGCAACCAAATCCCTCTCCTCTTGTTCGGCAAGGGTTTCGCCGACCAAAAAATATCTTTCTGCATCATCTTCTTGAATCTGTATCTTCTTCAACCTTTCCACCATCTTCTTGGTGGGGTCACCTCCAAGGTCGGCTGATCTGGAACTTCAACCGTTTGGACCAGCTCGGCCTTTGGGGACTTTTTCAAGACCATGTTAAAACACTGGTTGGCTACTTTCTGGTTACCCCTAATGCACTCTACGCCATCAGCTCCAGGGTATTTGATCATCTGGTGGTAAGTTGAGGAAACTGCCCTCATTTTGTGCATCCAGGTTCTTCCTATAAATCACGTTATAGGAGGAAGGGATATCTAGCACAAGGAAATTAGTCTTTAGGACTGCTGATCCAGCTCGGACGGGTAGTGTGACCTTTCCCATAGGCCAAACCGTCTGTGCACTGAAGCCAACCAGAGGGACAAGACATTTTTGTAACGAGCTTGACGGGAGCTCCATCTTCCTAAAGGTGTCGTAGTACATGATTTCTGTGCTTGCCCCTTGATCAACCAGAACTTTCTCCACATCATACTCCCCTATTCGTAGGGTAATAACTAGTTCGTCGTTATGGGACATTATTACCCCATCTAGATCTTCATCTGAGAAGGTTATGGGTACCTTCATCACTCCTTCAGCCCTCGGCCTTTTCATGCCGAGCTTCATGACATGTTTTGTTTGTCTGTTGTCCCTTTGGACGTGTCTGATTTCATTGTTTGTATACGGGGCTACCAATCCATGTATCATATGGATTATTCCCTTTGGACCTTTCTCGTAGTCCATCTCCTCTATCAGTTCGGCATCATTCTTGTTATTAGCCAAAAATTCCTTAAGATGGCCTTCCGCCACCTTTTCATCCAGAAACTTTTTGTACTCCACGCAATCTTCGGTCATGTGATCCCAATCCCTATGGTAACTACAATGCTGGTTAGTGGCTCTTCTTTTTTCTGGATTCCCCGTCATCTTAGGGGGCCTTCTGAACCATGGTTCATTCTTGATTCTGTACAACATTTTGTAGATCGGGACGTTAAAGGTCGCCATGACGCTAAAGTATGACTTGGGGTCTGGGTCAGCTTTGTCCTTCCTCTGTTGCGTATAGTCTTTTCTTCCTGTTGTGTACTCTTTCTTGTACACTTTTGACTCTGCCACTTTTCTTTCTGGAAGCTGTGGTTGTCCAGCCACAATTTTCCCTCCAGCTTGCAGGATGTCATCCTCCACCCGTGCGTGCTCCTGGATTCTCTCCATAAGTTTGGTCACAATCTTTATTGGATGCATGGTAAGCGATTCCCATAGCTTACTATGCATAGGCAAGCTCGTCTTGAACGTTGCCAAAGCATAATCTTCACTGAAGTTTTCAATCTCGTTAAAAGTCTCCCAATAACGTTTGGAGTACTGCCGCAGAGTCTCGTCATCCCTCTGTCTCATAGAGGTTAGTGCATCAAAAGTTTTTGGAGCTGCTCGGCTTGTTAGGAACCGAGCAGTAAACTCCTCGGCTAGCTGAGCCCAGCACAGGATAGACCCCTCTGGAAGTTTGTGGTACCAACTCAGGGCCACTTTTCCCAAGCTGGACGGGAACATCTTGCACAACAAGGCATCATCTTGCTCATGCATGAACATGGCCTGTTGATAGTGTTGAATGTGGGCCACAGGATCCGTGCTGGTTTCATAAGGGATGAACGTAGAATGCTTCACCCTGCTTGGCGTCTTCTCAGTTCGGATCCAGTGGGCCAGTGGTGACTTTGAGATCTGGCCTAGGGCTTCCTTAATGCTTCTCGTGCAGTTTTAGGACCTCCCTCTACTCGGCCAGTCTCCCTTCTTTTCACGTATTGCTCGGGAATATGCTCATTGGATCAAATCTCTCGTATCTGTCCCTAGCATGTTTTCTTTCCTCTTTCCTTTTAATAGAAATGCTAATTTCTCTCCTTTTTCGTGGAGAGGCTACTCGGTCTGTGGAGACATCGTCACGATGATGACACCTTTCTTTCACATACTGCACGGATCTCGTCGCGAGTGTAGGTCTTTTTCTTTTTCTTGAAGCTGCTTCTTTAGGTCCCGAATCTCTCGCTCTCGTCGAGTGACTTCACGGGCCAGTTCTTCTGCTTCCTGCTCTTTTCTGTCGAGGCTGTCTTTTCTTTCCCGATCCTCCCTCCTCGGGGGGCTCCTCCTCCGCTCTCGTCGATTGGAGGCTTCCCCACCTCTTCGTGGTGTCTCTGAACGCCTTCGCCTGTTCTTGGAAAATCATAGTTTACAAGGCGTGTATCCCTGAACTTTGGAATCTCAGGGATATGCCCTATATTGAACCTTCTAGCAGCGAGCTTCTTTTTTGGTGCTTTTAGAACCGCAGGAGTTTTGTCCACCCTTGCACTCTTTCTCGTAGTGTACACAAGAGTGGTTCCAGCATCGTCATCCACGTCCTTTCTTCGTGGAGTACATAAAGCAGGCTCTAAAATCACCATTGTTGATCTTGTTGAAAGGACGAGAACTTTTTGTAAGCATTTCCCACAGATGGCGCCAATTGTACGGGGAATAAATCCACATAGGCCTGGATCACGTGCTTCCTTGATTCAGCCCTAGATCTGCAAGACAGAAAAAGGGTTAGAGGCTTAGAGCGCCTTTGCCTCTCGTCGGCAAAGGCCCTCCGATGCCAAAGTTAGTATCTCGTACTCGCAAATCACAATGCGTATGAAAAGGGTTTCACAACGTACCTTTCTTCATGGGTATGTTGTTGTATTTATAGGTGTGGATTGTTTTGTTGATTTAGGCATCTCGTGCCCTAGCTTCCTTTTGGCTTTAGGAATCCTTTTCCTAATAGGACTTTCCTATTAGGCAGTATATTTCCTTATACCGCTAGATCTCGTTTAGCAGTAGTTCCTCTTTTCATATATGACTCTTTCCTATACGGGGTGCACTCCTATTCACGTTAGGACTTCCTATGTTGATCCCTTGTTCTACGGAATTGCTCTTTATCTCATAAGGAACCGTCATAGATTATTCTAGAATGTCACACCGCCCTACACGTGGTGGTGTCGTGCTTCCACGTAGCTCGGAATGACCCGTACATAGTTCAGCTCATCACGCCGAGCTGAATTATGTATTCTAGAATGTTGTCTGAGCTATACATGTAGCCTACCTAGCTCGGCCATATCAGGGGTATCCCTTTATGTCTCACGCCGAGCTAGGGCATCCTGATTCATTAGTTCACTTTTTATTATTCTGACCTTATTCATGGCTAAACCAGCTCGGCACTGGGCTCAAGGACTCCCTATGTGGTGTCGAGCTTATTCACCCTCTCGTGGTGTCCGCTCAAGGCACGTGCTATGCCCTTTGTAGGATAATCATATTTTACCCACTCCAACTCCGTTGAATCTCCTCCTCCTGAACACAGGCATATGCCTCTCCTAAAGAGGGAAAAGGAACCCGGCCTAATACTTGCACTCGAATAGGATCATACTCCACATCAAGACCCGCCAAGAAATCATAAAGATGGTCTTTCTCAACCATTTGTTGATATGCAGTGGCATCAACAGTACAAGTAGGGTGAAAACTCTTATAGTAATCAAGTTCCTACCACACTCCATTCAAATCTGCATAGTACTCGGCTAAAGACCTATGGTTTTGGTCCAATCCCTGAAGTCTCCTTCTCAAATCAAACACTTGAGCATCATTACCCTTTCGAGAGTAGGTTTGGGCCACAGAGGTCCACACCTTATGTGGAGTGTCAAAGAACAAGTAGTTATGGCTGATGGTGGATATCATAGAGTTCAATAACCATGTAAGGACTTGAGCATTTTGAGTAGTCCATGTCACAAAGTTTGGACTAGTAGCCGCTGGAGGTGGAACATGCCCTGTGATGAATTTCAATAGACCATTGGCAGTGATGGTCAAAGTAAAACTCCGAGACCAAAGCAAATAGTTGGAACCATCCAACTTAATAGGGCAAATATTCAGTGGAACCATCCAAAGCAAATAGTTTGAGTCACAAAATGGTTCTCTTCATTCTTTGCACTACCAGAAGCCTCTTTAGGTACCTCTGACATATCTCAAAATTGGGGAAAACAGGAAAATACAGCCTAAAATTACCTCCAGGGATGTTTGAGACACCCTAAGGGGGTAAGTCCAGTAAGTTGAGAGTTTCAACAGAAGTTATTGATCACAAAGGGAGGTAGACAGAGTATACCAGAGTCTTACTCAAACAAACTGACCCAAACCAAACAGTGTTGAGTACAACAGACCAAAATCAATAAAAGACAACCCAAATAGCACCTGTACGACGTCAATGAGCCTCGCCGGAGGCTGAACAGTGGTCGCCGGTGGCTGAATAGTGATTTCGACTTCAAAAAAGAGCTGTCGGAGCTTCGCCGACGTTAGGGGTGGGTCGCCAGAGGTCGTCGTCATTGGACGAGTGTCGCCGGAGGTTGTGGGGCTCGCCGGAGTAAAGACCCAGTGGTTGGAGTAGAAGCTCAGTGGTGATCGACTGTTGCTGAAATAGTGTAACAGCGTGAAACACGATCTACACTGTGAAAACAGCCTTCATTCGATCGATCCACTGAGAAAGAACACACAGATGATCGATGGTCTAAGGAAGGTCACAACGTGAGTCTCTCTCGATGAAGCTCAATCCATGATCGCTCTGATACCATGTAACATAACGTAGAGAGAGAGAACACAGTTTGTGAATTTCTGAGGTGTTAGGGCACCCCCTGACCCTTTCACTATATATATATATGAACACATGTAAATGTACAAGACTACCCCCTAGGAAGAAGTAAAGATAACAAATAAACACTTAACTTAACATGAACCCTACTTCTAGCTATTAATTGCAAGCACATGCATATTGTGTGTATAAGCCCTAAAAAACACCCCATAACAAAAGTGACCAGGCAAAACCCTACACAACAAGAGGCATATTTTTCCCCCACCCATTTCCCACGTTACTTTCACCCCATGGAGTTCCATACTTGGAAGTTAAGTACCACCTAGACCCTAGCACCTAAATTTCTAGAGTAGAAGTTATACCTAAAAGAGTACTTTCCCATGTGCAAGTAAATGCACACATTTGCTTCCCCCACATGCATGGTTCGGCCAAGAGAGGGAGAGGGTGTACCGAAAATTTCAAGGGGAGGGAGAGAAGCCTAGTTTTTGCTATAAAAGGGTGTCCTTTGTTGACAAAAACCACCACCTTTTGTGCTTTCCACATTTGTGTCTCCATAATTCCCAACAACAAGGCCTACTTCTAAACCACTTCTACCACCCCAAAGTCAACCCATTTAGACCCTAATTAACTTCTTACTAAGTTAATTAGTAAGAAAGTTAAGTAAATTAAGAAGCCTCCACTCCAAAGGATTGCTAATCGGCTTCCGGTTTACACCCGGAAATCAAGGTAGTTTACTAAACTAACTTTCTAATTAGTTATTTCTAGTTTCATTATGATGTTCTAATTAGTTTTCTAAGCATAGTTTTGAAGCTTGATTGGGTTAATTTATGCATGCATTAAGCTACTAAGCATGTTACTTAGTGTTTAAGAAAGAAGATTTCATGTTGAAAAGTTAACAAGAGTGTTAATTAGGTTCTAATTAGAATAGTTCTACATGAAATTAGAAGTTGGTTTAATGAGATTAAAGTGGTTAGAAGTTGATTAGAAGAGATTAGAAGAGGGGTATTTCTAAACAAGGTTCTAGTATTTTGTTGATACTTCTTGGAAGAACTAGTCAATACTAGTTGATTAAAGCATTGGTTGTTAATTAGATATTTCTTCTTAAAATAAATAGATTAACTTTATTTAATGAGGGACTTGTTTCTTACTAGAAAGAAATTTCTATTGTCTTATGAAATTTTTTTTAAGAAAATGTGAAGTTTTTATTAAATAAATATGAGGTAGATTTTTAATAAAATTTCTTCTAGAAAGTTTTTACTAGCTAATTAGTAACAAAATATTTTATTGTTATGGTGAAAAAAAAAGAGTATCTAGAGTTGCTTAAAATTTTTCCTAAAGGAAGTTGTTGATTCTACTAGATGTAGAAAAATGATTTTTATTTAAGTTTATTAGAAAGAAAGTTTTTTAGAGATATAAAGAGTATATTTTTGGAGAGGTTAAATTTTCTAAAAAGAAGATTGTTACTTTAGAAAGTTCATGGCTAGTTGAGTTAAATTTTTGGCATGAAATTTCTAGAAATGAAGTTTTTGTTTAAATTATTTTTGAAAGAGCAAGATGACTAGTTTTATTTCTTTTAGAAGAAATAAAATAGTTTTGAAAAAGAACAAAGAAGAAATTGGATTTTTGATGAGAAATAAAATTTAGAGAGAAATTGGAAAAATATTATTTTTGAGAAAGTTGGTACATTAAAGTGCATGATTTTTATGTGAGAAATTTTTTAGAGGAAATATTATTTTTGAGAAAGTTGGTGCATTAAAATGCATGATTTTATGTGGGAAATGTTTATTTGGAAAATATAGATTTTAGAAAGAAAGTTTATGGAATATTGCATGGGCATGATTTTGAGCATGTGGCATTGAGCACATACACAATACGTTATGACACTGGACTTGAAAATTTGAATAACTGTTGATGAGAAAATAGAGATGAGAATGAAAATGAGTTTTGAAAATAGAAATGAAATTCTCGGGAAATGAAAAGAAATGTGATGAGATGAATTTGTTGACACCACAAGTTCGCAGAGAGAACTTAGATGAATGGTTTTGATGCGGTAGTGCAGCGAGAGCGCCACTTCCAGCTCGCAGAGAGAACTTGGATGTTGGGCTAAGCGTGCACAACACACGGTGAACGGACCTTGCAGACAGGCTGTTAAGTTTGGTGATGCAAGGCGGCCGAGACCGTGTCGTGTGAGTCGCGGGGTGGACGGACAGTGCAAATAGGCTGTTAAGTTCGGTGATGCACGACAACCGGGGCCTCGAGAGGAAAGGTTGGTACCGTCAGCTGAAAGGAGGCGTAAACGGATCAATAACTTTCGAGTGATGGGAGATATATGAAATTTGAAGAAGAATGATGAAAGAGGCACTGATATGAGAAAATTGATTTTTGGGAAAAACTATTGATAAATAAGTTAAGTTTGAGAAACTGAATGAGAACTGTTTTGAGAAAATGACACGTGACACTGTTTTGAGATACTGAAAGGGAAATACTATTTTGTGCGCATGTTACTCTGATCCGCATAGACACGCATGATGCATCGCATGGTTTACTATCCACAAGTTTCATATACAGTTTTTGAACTTATTGTTCTAGAATTGCTACTTAGAAATTTAGTATAGTGAACTACTGGGCCTTGCTCATGGTGTTGCACTTGTGTAACCCTTGCATAATACCACGATGTTGCGTGCGCGACTCCGACGTATTATGTCTGATTATCTAGATGGACAAGACCGATACTGTGGAGATCAGTTCTATGGAGCAGGCAGTGCTGCCGGAGTGGGGAATGACCCGGCGCAGGGATAGAAGAAGACCTAGAACCACCCCGGTTGTTATTTATATAGTAATTGGAGACATTATTATTTGTATTATAGTTTAAGATTAAACTTTATTATGGTGTGTAATAATAATTAACGTGCCCAAAATCTGGGGGCGTTACATGTTTAGTGGTAGTGATGTCTCTGGAGTTGTTGACACATGAGGAGGGACACTATCACCAAGGACGCCGAGCCAGTGAGTCTCGGCCGCACCCCAATTGGGAGGTGCGGGCATCAGGTGAGGGGGTGCGGGCGCTCCGTTTGGGGAGCGCAAACACCTCGGGTTGAGGTGTGCAAGTGGAGGAATTCCAATTGAGGGGGTGCAGTACTTGGATTTTCTGATCGGCTGTGGATCTAGTTTTGCAAGGATACATTTTTTCGGGTTTTTGTACTTTGGATTGGGGTGCATGGATGTTCGTCTGGATAGTGACACAGTCGCTTGCTAGAGGTGGCTGATTGGAGGTGGCAATATGGGGATGCTACGGTCAACTTTGCCTACTCGGTGTAGAGGTGGTGATTGTTGGGATTCCACCCCGTGTGGGCTGAATAGGCTTAGGCCCGGAGGGAGGGAGACTAGGGTTTCTCGTTGTAACTCTTTAAATACTCGTTATGTCTTGTTTATTGAGTGTGACAAAATTGAGAGAGGCAGTGAGTGTGTGAGAGAGAGATACACGAGAGAACTGTGAGGAAATCACTATTGTGAGATTGGGAATGAGTGTGTAATCACCATGGAGTTATCTCCGGATTATAGTGAAATCCCCCTCCCCGTGGAAGTAGGTCCGATTGGCCGAATCAAGTAAATTTGTGTCTCGTTTCTTGCTTGATTTTACTATTTTGTGCTTTGTAGTTCGTGTTTGGGCATAAGAAACTGGTATTAGAGCACGGGTTGAAGCACCAGATAGGAACATGTGCGAAAGATGAGTCCCACATCGGATAAACAGAAAAAAAGTGAGATCTTAATATACAATTGGATGACTCACCACTTACAAGGCTTAATCCTTAAGTGGATATGAGTCTTCAATGTATATTGGGTCCATGTGATGTGGTGGACTCCGTAAATACTCCCCAACAGATTGGGCCTATGCGCACTCGGGAAAGACCTCATGTGGATCAAACTCCTAACAATTACGCCCACATATACCACACGCAACACATCGCACACACAGTACGCAATTTGCACCGTTGCTATTCTTATTTCTAGTTTTGGAAGGGACCATGCTGCCATTGATTATGTATTACGATAATATTATATTATGTATGTGAATAACCCTAAATTAGATTGACATGAGTATAAGTCTCATTTTTTTTTTCTAACCGGAAAATCTTAAATATTTCCTTAAAACAACTTAAGGTATTATTATTACAACATCTATAAGTCCATATGTCTAAACACGAGGGCATTTTCATAAATATGATAAGACATAAGGGTAATTATGTTATTTCGTCCCTTTGGGAAAACCACAATGCAAAATGAGAGAGCAAAGAAAGGTCATCCGGGACTAATTTTCAAATTGTTTGAAAAATTTTTAAATTTCATAATACATATCCCAAACATCCATAATGCAAAATGCAAAATCTTAATTATTATTCTCCAAAAGGGAGGCTGTAAGGAATTACACCGTTGTGTGAGAGTGTGATTTTGTTCATACTTTTATTTTGATTGGTGAAAAAGGTATGGATCCTACTACAAATTAATTCCATTATTATCAACAAAAAAAAAAAGTTTATTAATCCGGTGACTCTACACTTTTTCTATAAAACCGAGTGAAGGTAACGTGGAAAAAAATTGCACTGGTCGTGTGGCCCCCAAATCACAATGTTTGCCAATAGAAACATCAATTGACTATGGAATACCGGGGATTCTCTATCTAGGGCCTCACTTTTGGGATTAAATTTTCATGATTCGAATGGTTCAATGTATTTCAAATATACGTTTAAGGGCTAATGCGAGAAATCATAAAGAAAAAAAATCGAGAAGGACTTGATCCGGGCAGTATTTTACAAAATAATATTTGTACAACTTTTGTGAAAAACTGTTCGGATCAATCTCTTGCCGGGTTTTTTTTTGTTGATAATTTCTATTAGAATTTTAAAAACACTCTTTAAATATATTGAATGGTTGAGATTATGCAAAAACATGTTTTAAACCCTTAAAACATCCATTTTTCTTCCATCCGGTATCCGGATTCCGGGAATACCGGGTTCTGAAATTTTCTCAGGCTCACTGGAACTTGAGTGAACCTGCGTTTACCCAACCAGCCCCCCCTCACAAAGATTAACCAAATTCGAGGAAGCTTCGTGTCCGGACCAATCGCCTCTTTTTCCTTTTTGACCACGCTACGCCGTCTCTGAGTCCACCCTCCAACCCCCTCTATCTCGATCACTTCTCTCAATTCTCAACCCTATCTCTCTCTCAACCCTATCTCCCTCTCTCTCTTCGCCCACCGACCATCTTAACTCTCGATCTAGGGTTTTCCCTATCGGCCGAGAGTTTCCTCCGATTCTCTCCCGATTCCAATTTGTCCACTCGATTACTCTAGTTTTAACAATTAAGATCGTTTGCATTTATAGATCGTTAGATAGAGAGAGATACGATGGAGGTTGCCGTTGTAGATGATTGCTCTTTCTTGGGAGATGATCAGCGTTGGCCTCCTGGTTTTCGATTCCATCCGACGGACGAGGAGCTGGTGCTTTACTATCTCAAGAGGAAGATCTGTCGCCGCCGCTTGAAGCTCGACATCATCTCCGAGACTGACGTCTACAAGTGGGACCCTGAGGAGTTGCCTGGTAATATACCTTTCCCTAAATAGTTCACTCCATCTATTTTTATTCTTTGCTTTTTTAGATTTGATGATTGTTTCTTCATCTGGGTATCGTTTATTTTGCTTCAGTAATTGATTGGTTTATTTTGTTTTCGTTTGGTGCAGAATATATAATATGTGTGTTTGCCTATTATTCGTTCGGTTCTTGGGTAACTGCTATCTCCAATCGATTGATACTTTGTGATTTGAGTTTGGGTTGGGTTAAACTGTTGAAGTCAACGTTTTTTGTTTGTTTGTTTGTTTGTTTGTTTCGTTGTTTTGTTTGATGTGTTTAATTGGTGTGCTCCGTGTTTTCGTTGGGATTGAAATCCTGTTTGGATTTACTCAAACCCTTGTTTACTTGTTTTGGGGCTACTCAATATTTAATCCGTAGCTTCATTCAGTTAGTTGGTCTGGTTGACTGGTTATTGTTTGGTTGTTTTGGTGCTGTTATAATTTGTCGGTTTCACTTTGCAGTTTTTCTTGGGTTTCCAACATGAGACATGGGATGATTGTTTCTGAAATATTGAGACTTAAACTCCAATATGATGGGTGTGTATTTTGACGTAGTTTGATATTTAGCATGTTTTGGAAAAAGCTCACATTGATTTACAGCGTGACGTGTCATCTTTTAGGATTTCATCATCATATGCGTCTTTGAAATCTTTTAGTCACCATATATTGCGAAAAAGAACTTTATATGAGTTTGCTATTTTTTTGACACCTCACTTATCCTGTGAGTGTCAATAGAGTGTCGCGATAGTGTCTTATTGTGTCTCAAGCGTGTTGAAGATTGTCGATGTGAAATCAATTTGTAAAAATATTGGACTCTTCCGATTAGAATGTCGAACAGGTTACTGGAGAGTGTCTGTGTTCAACAATTGTCCAAAACTGTTGCATGACTTCCGGCAATGTGTGTGTGCTTCATACTCCAGTTAAACCTTGTATATGTTGCTAAAATAAATGTTCAATCCTTCGCTCGATATCCAATCTATCAAAATGGAGCCATACTAGTTAATGGCATACTATGAAGCACATGTATACTGGAAAACTCGTACGCGCACCAGGTGCGTACAAGGTATGGGTATAAAACAGCCCAAACAATAAGATGTGTTCAACACTTGTCCAAAACAGTTACATGACTTCCGGCAATGCGTGTGTGCTTCATTTTCCAGTTAACCTCTTATATGTTTGCTAAAATAAATGTTCAATCCTTCGTTTGATAGCCAAGCTATATAAATGGAGCCATACTAGTTAATGGCATACTACGAAGCACAGGTACGCCGGAAAACTCGTCGTATGTGCACTAGGTGCGTATGAGGTAAGGGTATAAAAAGGCCCAAACAGTAAGACACTCTCCGATAACCTGTTCGACATTCTAATCGGAAGAATCCAATATTTTTACCAATTGATTTCACATACACAATCTTCAACTTGCTTGGGACACACTACGACACTATCAACACTCACAAGACAAGTGGAACCGAATGATTACAAAGACGCATATGAAGATGAAATCCTAAAAGATGACACGCGATTGTAAATGCATGTGAGCTTTTTCCAAAACATGCTAACATCAAACTCCTTTAAAATATACGTCCATCGAACTGGAGTTTAAGTCTCAATATTTCAGAAACAATCATCCCGTCTCTCATGCTTCAACAAACCAGATTAACAAGCTATACAACATCTCAACACTATTTCAAAACCAAACAATCATCCGCATCAACTTGTATGCATTCATAGCCAGATAAATTGAAAATTAGTGTTCTGATTTCTGACTATCGATTACTTTGACAAATATGCCCATAGATGTAACAGTCTTCAACAAATGGTAGAGTGAGAAACCCAAAAGAAATGTGAAGTGAAAGCGACAAAAGAAGGAGAAGAAATGATAAGGCTTGGGCTGTTTTATAAATTAGGGCCTGGAATTGGGCCTAATATGAAGTGTGGACTTGTGTATCCATTTTGTATTACGCTTGGGCTATTGTAATGTGTTTGTGCTTATTAATTCATTTTGTTTTAATAGTCAGCCAAAATACAATTTCAGAATTTTTTAGGTAATTAATGTGGAGCCCCCTAACTTGCTTCTGTTTCTTGTTATATGAATATCTAATGAAGCATGCTAAAAATATATAAGAAAAATTTGACATACCCCCTCCCTGCCGCCCCCTTCCCTATTTCTATGGGTTGTTGTGTCCGGTACCCCGTACTAGTACTTGTGCTTCATTGATGGCATAGAATTGGGGTATAGTTTGTTTGTTCATTCATATTGCTGTTAATATGTTTCAGTAAGTAGTTGTTTTTATTTTTTATTTATTTCAACTTATTGGGTCTGTTCAACTTATTCACTAAGGTTTCTTTTTTTCTCGGGGCGAATGCAGGTCTCTCTAAATTGAAAACTGGGGACAGGTTATGGTTCTTCTTTAGCCCGAGAGACAGGAAGTATCCAAATGGAGCAAGGTCAAATAGGGCAACTAGGCAAGGGTATTGGAAAGCAACCGGAAAAGACCGCATTATAACATGTAATTCTCGCTCAGTTGGGGTGAAGAAAACTTTGGTTTTTTATAAAGGCCGTGCGCCAAGTGGCGAACGAACAGATTGGGTAATGCATGAGTATACTTTGGATGAGGAGGAACTCAAAAGGTGTCCGGCTGCACAAGATTATTATGCCCTCTATAAGGTGTACAAGAAGAGCGGACCTGGACCCAAAAATGGCGAGCAATACGGAGCTCCTTTCAGAGAAGAAGAGTGGGCTGATGATGAGAACACAAATTTTGTTAGCGACTCTGCTCACAAAGAGAAGACTGTAAATCAGGTTAATGAGGTTGCTGCTGTTGCTAGTACAAGAACCAATGGTCAAGTGCAACAGTCTCCATTTAATGACCTTGAAGAGTTCATGAACCGACTCGCAGCGGACGAACCTGTGTTTGTTCCACCACTTGCTGTAGATGATGGGTATGGATTGCAAGTAGGATTTGGCGAGGAAGAAAATTTAAGTACTTTGGTGGATCAATCCTTAACGGAAACCAATTTTCCTGACAGAAGGCAAAATGATGCACACCCTAGCTTTGAAATGACCCAGTCAGCCGCCTCGCATGGGCAACATTATGAAATATCCGAGGTCACGTCTGATCCAGTAATTTATAGGCAAGAATCTCATGAAAGTGAGCTGGGGGATTTTCTTGAAATCGATGATCTCATTGGCCCAGGACTTCCCACTGTTCCAAATATTGAGAGCAACCTTACTGTTGACAACTTCCATTTTGAAGATATTGATGCATTGAGTGAGCTAGATCTGTTCCAGGACGCAGCCATGTTTCTGCGCGAGATGAGTCCCATAAATCAAGAACCACTGCACCCTCAATCAAATTTCAGCTATGAAATGGCTAACCAGTTGGGTTACCAGTTTCAACAGCATTCAAGTGATGGAAGTCAGATCACTAGTCAAGTGTGGATGCATGATCAACGCAGTGTTGTTACGCCTACAGAATACAATCAGGAGTTCATTCCTCCACCAACTCCAGGTATACATTTTTGTCTTTTTTGAAGACGAAGGGAAAAATTCTCTCTTTTCTATTTACTGCAGAGACCAAGTGTGAATTTGTTCATTTGGAATTTGGAAATGTCGCTGATTATACTTGAAATTGGCTGAGTAGGCATGATTTTGGGCCTATATATCTTGTTGTTTTTAGTTTTTGCAAATAGTATCTCTATGTTGGCTGACATTACGGAGCTCTTGATCAGATAGATGGCTTTGGTAGACCATGTCATCATCTACATGGCAAGAACTCTTTTGTGCCCCAGTGGAAAAAAGGGGGAGTTTGAGCCAAGCTTCAAGAGCTCTCTTTCTCTATCTAACGCAGTGATGTGTGCGTCGTTTCCTAATATTATCAGTTTCTGGTCATTTTAGGTGTGGTATGTGATGGTAGTTCAAATCTTCCCGTGGTAGTAAATCAAAATCAAAATCAAAATCAAATTGGCCAAGAGGACGATGGTGGAGACTCGTGGTTCTCTTCTGCTTTATGGGCCTTTGTGGAGTCTATACCAACAACTCCTGCATCGGCTTCAGAGAGTGCCGCTTTGGTGAATAAGGCTTTTGAACGGATGTCTAGCTTCAGTAGGATTGGTGTTGGAGCGAGAATAAGTGCTGGAGAGACAAGTGTGGCTGCAGTTAACCCTACTGCAACTCTACCCAAATCCAGCAGTAAGTATAATAGGGGATTTTTGTTTTTTGCAGTTCTTGGTATTGTGTGTGCTATATTGTGGGTATTGACAGGAACATCTGTTAGAGCATTGGGTAGAGATATTTATCTTCGTGAATAACATGAGAACTGTAAGTTTTTGCTGTTTTGATTTCGCTCTCAGCTGGAATCAATTGGAAACCTCAATGCCTTGTTGCAATTAAACGAATCTAACCCTATTTGCCAGTGGATATCATCCGTTAGTTTAGTAAGAATAAACAAGGTCTTTGAAAAGCTCATTTGTTTGTATCAAACAATGGTGAGGAAAAAAGACCTTTCAGAAAATTTGGATGACTGAAATCTGTTTTTGGTCATTTTGTATACTGAGAGATTAGCCAGGTCGCCAAAATAATTGTAATCAAGGTCTTACGACTTGTTGCATGATCCCGCTAACTGGCGAAGGGGCTAAAGTTTTTAGGTGATGTTTCCTTTGCTGTAATGATTATTAGAAGGAATGATATGTGTGATTATTCCCAGGCCTTCCATCGGCATGGAATGACCATTCATTTACATTGGTGAACTATCGTTTCATTTGTAATACTGTAGTTACTTTTTCATCCGCTTCTTAATATTGGTGTTTTTTTGGGAAATTTAGCTTAGACATGTTATAATTGCATTCAAGTTAAATCCTAAGGTATCACTTCCTTTACGGCCCGTTTGGATGGGGTGTTATAGGGGGTATAAATATAAAAGGGTGTTATTTATGTCTGGATTCACACATATGGAATGGTTTGCCAACAAAAAGTGCAGGGGTGTTATTTATCACCCGGACTAAATAACATCCCTGCAGGGGTGTTATTTATGGACACCCCATGGGGTGTCCATAAATATGAATATGACCCTCTAATACCCCCACTAAAATTACCATCCTACCCCAATTAATACCCCCATCTTATCCCAATTTTGCTACTGTTTGCTGCTAGTGTAATTTGAGGTATTTTTTTTGGCTTTGCAATACTCTTCAGATAAAAAAATAAAGTACTTTCGCACATAGTTTTTTTTTCCCCCCCCCACCAAATTAAGCTACTAATACAGATCTTTAATTTGATACCAAAAACATATAAAAATTATATACTTTAGTATTTGAAAAATTGTGGTCCGAAAAATGCATATTTGTTTAGATCTTTACGTTTTACACCACTAGAGTTGTAAAGATCTAATAAATCTTATAGCTTAATTAGTTATTGAGTTGTAATAATAAATTAATTAATTATTGGATTTATCTAATTAAAAAAACACAACACTAATATGAATATGCACACAAGGGCAAAAAAGTCTCTTGACAGCTTTTTACATCATCCACCCAAACCTATTAACTTTTCAAAAAGAAATCTACTTTTAAAGGCAAAATAGAAAAATTTTCCACAAATTTTTTGAAATACAAACTTATTAAGAGACAGCTTAAAATTGAAAGTTAAACACTATAAAAGAGATGGAGGGAGTACTAATTTGGGAGTACAATATAGTTTTGAAAACAATAACCTTTCATATGGCTAAAATGACACTAAAATGACAGTACCTCGATCCCAAAAAGATTGTCTAGCTTGCAAAACAAGAATTTAAAACTAACTCATTTTTGTTGATAAAATTTCAATTTTTTTGCCGCTAGTTATTACTAATAATTTTTTTTTTAGGGTTAATAGTTTTCTAGATTAGGTTTTTGGAATTCTTGTAATGCGACTGGACAACCTTTGAAGGACGGGGAGTACATTATCTCAAGGCTGTTTCATTCTGCCCTAGAAATGAAAGTATCCCAAGGCTGTTTCTCTGCACTAGGCACTAGTAAAATTTCATGCAGTTCCTGAAACCCAAAATGGGACTCGTTATGGTCCTTTTGCACTAGACACGTAAAATTTCTGGCCTATCAAAAGCTGCCACGTGTTGCTAGGGCACATAAATTGGCCAATTAAATGTTGCCAAGTGTCCACAAGTCAAAGTCAAAGTTTTACGGACAAGCCAATCGAATGCTGCCAAGTGTCCGTAGGTCAAAAGTCTGAGCACAATAAGTGGCCAATCGAATATTGCCACGTGTCTACAAGTCAAAAGTCTGAGATATGTGAAAGGACCAATTAAATGGTGCCACATGTCAAAATGACACAGTTATTTATTTATCAAATCTGGCCAATCAAATTACGCCACTTGGTAAAATAAATTCTATATCTCATTTTATATAATTATCTTTCTTAAAATAAATAAGAAGAAAGATATTTATAAAATTCTAATTATTTTCCTTTAAATGAAATAAGGAAAGAGATAACTATGGAAAGAATTGCAGTCTTCCATAAACTCTCCATCCCACATCCCTATAAATAGAGGTGCTCTCTCTCATATTTTGGGGAGATCAAGACATTGAAGCTTCAACAGCTCTGAAGATCAAGCTTCAAAGCCCTTCAGAATTTCTTCAAGTCTTCAAGCATCCAAGCTCCAGAGCTCTGAAGATAAAGCCTCAAAGCCCTTCAGAATTCTTCAAGTCTACATCGAACAAGACGGTTCTTCGATCACAGCCTCAAAGCTCCGAAGAACATTCAGACATTCAAGCTCCAAGCTCTGAAGATCAAAGCTCCAAAGCCCTTTAGAATTCCTTGAAGTCATCAAGACACATTTTGGGACATCCAAGCTTCCATCAGCAAGCAGAGCTCTGAAGATCAAAGCATCCAAAGCCCTTCAGAACTCCTCAAGTCTTCATCAAGCAAGATAGTTCTTCAGATCAAAGCCTAAAAGCTCTGAAGAACATTCAAGCCACATCATCAATCTTTTCCACAAATCTCGGAGAAGATCACGCCTTTCGATTCGAGATCAAGCTTTCAAGCCCTCGTTTCAACATTCGAAGAGAAGAATCAGAGGATTATTTCTTTCATCAGAAATTACTACAGAGATTGTAAACCCTAATTTTTCATACATCAATAAAATCAACTTTGTTCAACATTTTTCCGTCTTTTTCGCAGACTCGAAATTTGTGTGAAACAAATTTTGGCACGCCCAGTGGGACAATCTCTACCTCTCATCTCTTCTCTTTCCAAATCAACTTTGAAGCTTACACATATTATCAAATATGTCTGGAGAAAATAAGACTGCATCATCCACGACACCAAGCAAATCGTGCATCATCTCAAGCATGTTGGGGACAAAAGAAGTCAACTGCTCGATGGGTGGACAAGTGTTCATGCAATCATCCATCTTCCAAAGGTCGATGAAAAGCAACAAATTTGTACCTCCCGCTCCTTGTGAAGATCTACACTTCAAGTCTGTTGGTTGCCCAGATGATGAAGTCATGCTAGTCATGATGGTGCAATCGTCAACCCTTGAGGAACAAATTGCGGTGTTGACCAAGACTGTTGAAAAGCTTATTAAGTATGATCAACAACAAGGCACTCAACTTAAAGAACTCTCAGATAAGGTAGATCAAGTGAGAACGTCAAGGTGTAACGCGGAAAATTCGTCTGAATCTGTTACTAAAGAAACTCCGCGGGAAGTTCTCAAAACTTCATTCGAAGCTGCTAAAAAAGAAGTCCTCAAAACCTCGCAAGAAGCTACTCCAGAAGAGATTTTCTTAGTTTCGCGCGAAGGCATTTCACACAAAGCACTCAAAGTCTCAACAAACTCAGAGACTTAAAGAAACAAAATTCAAGTCTCCAATGATGGATTGATCCCTGTTGATCAATTGAAAGAATTCATCATGGGGGCAATTGCTGAAAAAGATGCGAGGAGTTCTCAAGTTTTTCGATCATACACCAAGCCGTACACACGGAGGATAGAACAACTGAAGATGCCGGAAAATTATCAGCCTCCAAAATTTCTGCAATTTGATGGAATGGGCAATCCCAAACAACATGTTGCACACTTCGTGGAGACATGTAGCAGTGCTGGAACAGATGGAGATTTGCTCGTCAAACAATTTGTACGGTCATTGAAAGGATATGCTTTTGACTGGTACATAGACTTAGAGCCAAATTCCATAGATAGTTGGGACCAATTGCAGCAGGATTTCCTCAATAGGTTTTTCAGCACAAGACGCATTGTCAAGATAACTGAGCTCAGCAACACTCTTCAACAAGAAGATGAGTCAGTCATTGACTACATCAATAGATGGAGAAGCTTGAGCCTCAATTGCAAAGATCGCATGTCAGAAGCCTCGGCCATTGAGATGTGCACCAAAGGAATGTGTTGGAGCCTTCAATACATTTTGCAATGCATAAAACCAAAAACTTTTGAAGAATTGGCCACACGAGCTCATGACATGGAGCTTACTGTTGCAATTTCTGAAAAAGAATATGACGGTGATCCTGAGTGGCAAGATGAATGGCATCAAGAAAACTCTTCTTCAAGTGAATTAAAAGCAAGAGGAGAGCCTTCCTTCGAAGAGTCTGATTCTTCTGTTGGTTCACCAAAATCGGAGTACAACTACGACGAGGACGAAGATGAAGGAATGTCATACTCGATCACGACAGTCTTCGAGCCTTCAAGCCTCATAGCTCCACCAACTCAGCAAGTTAATCCTCAAAGCACAGCAAATTCAAACGTTCTCCTGGATAAGAGCTTAAACTGTCTGCCATCTTCGAAAACTTGAAGATTCTACAACCCTCCCCGACGCATGAGCCTAAACTGCGAGTTACTCCTTGATATGAGCCTAAACTGTCTGTCAAAAAAAAAAAAAAAAAAAGTCAAGACAAATTAAAAAAAAAAAAAAAAAAAAAAATATGAACTACGTTTGACTTGATCCCATCTTGGGTACGTAGGCAGCTTAAATTTTGAGCTCAGTCGTCAAAAACAAAAACAATCTTTCATTGAACTACGCTTGACTTGATCCCTTTGGGGTACGTAGGCAACTTGGACTAAAATTCCTAGTTCAGTCAACCAAAAAAAAAAAAAAAAAAATATGTGATGGATCGTGTGGATGGATTGTTCAAGTGACTTTTCAAAGAACTAGTACATCCTTAGTCTCATAGTTAACATCGAGACTCCATGCACTCCAAACAGTGCCATGTCAAAGTGTCTCCTCCAGCTTCTTGGATGATTGAAGGAAGAAAAGTTGATCTATTGTCGTGGCTTGTTTCTCCTATGATGCCTCCAACTTCGTGGGTGATTAGCAAATAGATTCGCTCCCTTGGATTGACCTGCCTCTTCTATGGTCCCTCAAACGCCATGGATACTGCCGAAAAGGGGGTTGCTCTCTTGCCTTTGCTTGCTTCTGCTACAATCCCTTCAACTTCTCAGGTGATGGTAGAAGGATGCTCCACTGCCTTGGTGTGCAATGTAGAGTAGCTCGCTTGTCTTGGCTTGCTTTTGCATAAACCCTTCAAACTCCATGGAGGTGGAAGAAGGTCGAGGCACTCCTTTGCTTTGATGTGCTCCTATTGTGGTCCCTCAAACTTCATGGATGATTGTAAAAGGTAGAGTAGTTCGCTTGCATTGACCTGCTTGTTGCACGACTCCTTCAAACTCCATGGATGATGGCATAAGGTAGAGACGCTCCTTCAACCTCCGTTGCTTTTGATGTGGGCACTCCAACTGCATTGTAGAACCCTCTTAGCAAGGGAAAATGCTTCAACATCGTGGCATGGTTTCATGGAATGCTTCAGTATCGTGGCAAGCTTCAAGGCACTCTGTGGCATGGTTTAAGGAAGGCTTCGCTATCATGGAAGGCTTCAAGTTGACAAGCTTCAAGGCACTCCATGGTGTGGCATCAACATGCTTCAATATCTGGCAGGTTTCAACTCTGTGGCGTGGCATCAGCAGGCTTCAATATCTAGCAAGCTTCAACTCCATGGTGTGGCATCAACATGCTTCAAAATCTGGCAGGCTTCAACTCTGTGGCGTGGCATCAGAAGGTTTCAATATCTAGCAAGCTTCAACTCCATGATGTGGCATCAACATGCTTCAAAATCTGGTGGGCTTCAAAATCTGGCAGACTTTAACTCCATGGCGTGGCATCAGCAGGCTTCAATATCTAGCAAGCTTCAACTCCAAGGCGTGGCATCAGCAAGCTTCATTATCTAGCAAGCTTCAACTCCATGGCATGACATTAGTAGGCTTCAAAGCCTGGCAAGCTTCAAGGAACTTCATAACATGAAACTGGCAAGTTTCAACTTCATGGTGGGCTTCAAGGACCTTCCTGGTACATCATAGACTTTTTCAATATCGCGGCAACCTTTGCGGATCTCTTCCTTGGCAAATTCCAACTTGAAGAGGTAGAAGAAGTGGCGAAGCCTTAAAATCGAAGAGATTGCTGCGGAGCTTTAAACTCGATGAGATTGCTGCGGAGCCTTAAACTCGAAGAGGGAGATTGTTGCGGAGCCTTAAACTCGAAGATCCGGCGGAGCCTTAAAGCTCGAAGAAACAGTGGAGCCTCAAGCTAGAAGAAAAAAAACTAGAAGCCGCAAAAATTCAAGCCAAAGAAGCTACCAATTGCAAAGCACCAAAATCTGCACATCAAAAAAAAAAAAAGGAAAAAAGAAGAAGAAGAAAAGCAATGGTCAGAATCTAAATATTTTGTTAGAGCATGCCTATTTCAATAAAGTACCAAGCACCGCTATGGAAAAAGGGTACAAAATTGTTTGGAAGGAAATTAAGACTCAAACTCACGAGTCCTTTGCACCTGGAAGCTAAAAAAAAAGAAAAGGCAATTCAATGAAAGAGCACATGCATAGCCTTTCTTGGTTAAATTAAAGTGCCATACAGATTTGAAGAAAAAAGGGTCCTGTGCATGTGTGACGTCATGAAGGTTATTTTGGAGTCTGGCATTGGTTGGTACCAAGGAAAAATAAGGTTCACCCGCTGTCATGAAGAAAAGTTCTTAAATATCGATGTTTTACTTCTCCGTGCAAAGGCAAAAAGAGCAAAGTTTGTTTGATATTTGGTATGCTCCTTTTATGCATAGTCAGAATTTATGCAAACAGCAACGTGCCAAAGCAAAAATCCCCATGTTCTAATATTTCAATTTGGAAAGCCTTGAATTCAGAGAAAAAAAAAAATACAAGCTGCTGTGTGTCAAAAGAAATTGCGGCTGGGCGATTAAAAATCAACATGCTACATGAAGTTTGTACCGGTACAGAACAAGACGATCCTGTAGTTCTCTGTTAACAACAAGAAGCAAACATACAAATAAATTGAGTATGCAAAAAAAAAAGGGCCAAAACAAAAAAAAACACGTTGCGGGCTAATCCATGAAAAAGGATTGAGTGTGTCACTGCTTGGTTGCAGTTGATAAACAATAAAAGGGAAGAAGACAAGAAAGCAACCAAAGAAAGAAAAGACAAAGGGAATGAAAAATGGAATGATACCTTGGCCTTGCACGTCTGCTACCAAGTCATGTCGCTGAACGGGGTACATTGATTCGTTACTCTTTATTTATAAGTAAGAATTGGTTTGAGTTGTATTAGAACAAGGAAAGAAAATCACCTTCCTAATTCAAATACAATTCTATTCAAGCGGTGGATTCCCTCTTAGCCGAAAATTCTAGAAACAAGCTACGGATCGGCAAGCACGAGCATGGATGGGCCATCGAATTTTACAATCAGTCCTAATTTGAACTCTACTTGAGTTATAATTATCTGGGCTATTCAATTCCTTTGCATAAAATTTTAGCTCGGTCTATGGGCTAAAATCCAAAATCAAGATGACATTAAAAAATGTCAATGCAAAAATCGCCAACTACCCAAATTTTTGGCATCCAATCAAGTCCAATATCTCTGACAAAAAGATCAAGTCAAGTTCATCACCGAAGAAAAGTTGCGGGGTTCAAATCATTGGGCTATCAAACTTTGGTCTACAAATAAATTGGACTACCAAATTTTACCCACACTGAAGGGAAATTCAAGCCGTGAAGCCTATGAATTTTAGCTCGGTCCACAAATTCGGTATTGACATTCAAAAAATGCCAAATGAAATTCGCCAATTGCACAAAATTTTGGCGTAAAATTAAGTCAAGTCTCCGATCAAGAAAATAAATCAAGATTATTCACTGGAGAAAAGTTATGGGCTTCGATTATTTGGCCCATTAAATACTATTGCACCAGAAGATTGGAGCGCAAATTTTTAACTCGGTCTATGAGTTAAATTTTGACAAATCAAATTGACACCAAATGTCAAGCAAAAAATTGCCGAATACACAAATTTTCGGTATCAAGTCAAGTCAAACAATTCGAGACTCACTCACCTTCAAGTGTGAGCAATTCTCGAGGGGGCATCTGTAGACACGTAAAATTTCTGGCCTATCAAAAGCTGCCACGTGTTGCTAGGGCACATAAATTGGCCAATTAAATGTTGCCAAGTGTCCACAAGTCAAAGTCAAAGTTTTACGGACAAGCCAATCGAATGCTGCCAAGTGTCCGTAGGTCAAAAGTCTGAGCACAATAAGTGGCCAATCGAATATTGCCACGTGTCTACAAGTCAAAAGTCTGAGATATGTGAAAGGACCAATTAAATGGTGCCACATGTCAAAATGACACAGTTATTTATTTATCAAATCTGGCCAATCAAATTACGCCACTTGGTAAAATAAATTCTATATCTCATTTTATATAATTATCTTTCTTAAAATAAATAAGAAGAAAGATATTTATAAAATTCTAATTATTTTCCTTTAAATGAAATAAGGAAAGAGATAACTATGGAAAGAATTGCAGTCTTCCATAAACTCTCCATCCCACATCCCTATAAATAGAGGTGCTCTCTCTCATATTTTGGGGAGATCAAGACATTGAAGCTTCAACAGCTCTGAAGATCAAGCTTCAAAGCCCTTCAGAATTTCTTCAAGTCTTCAAGCATCCAAGCTCCAGAGCTCTGAAGATAAAGCCTCAAAGCCCTTCAGAATTCTTCAAGTCTACATCAAACAAGACGGTTCTTCGATCACAGCCTCAAAGCTCCGAAGAACATTCAGACATTCAAGCTCCAAGCTCTGAAGATCAAAGCTCCAAAGCCCTTTAGAATTCCTTGAAGTCATCAAGACACATTTTGGGACATCCAAGCTTCCATCAGCAAGCAGAGCTCTGAAGATCAAAGCATCCAAAGCCCTTCAGAACTCCTCAAGTCTTCATCAAGCAAGATAGTTCTTCAGATCAAAGCCTAAAAGCTCTGAAGAACATTCAAGCCACATCATCAATCTTTTCCACAAATCTCGGAGAAGATCACGCCTTTCGATTCGAGATCAAGCTTTCAAGCCCTCGTTTCAACATTCGAAGAGAAGAATCAGAGGATTATTTCTTTCATCAGAAATTACTACAGAGATTGTAAACCCTAATTTTTCATACATCAATAAAATCAACTTTGTTCAACATTTCTCCGTCTTTTTCGCAGACTCGAAATTTGTGTGAAACAGTTTGTTTTAAGACAAATGAGCGGTTAGAGTCTGGCAATACATCAGTTGCAAATATGCTTCTTTGATGATGTCGATATTCGATCAACTTAAGCTTTTTGCATGGACGATATACCATCCAGGACCTGTAAAATGAAGTGATTTGAATTGTCGAATGAGATTGTTATGAGTCTCTTTTGGGTCACATGAAGAATCGTCATGTGAGAGAATCGTCACATCAAAAGATCTAAATTAAATGCACAAATAAACAGAGTGAATTTTCGAGTATGAAAAGAAGGAGAAAGTTATGTCCATAGGTGCACTGTAGATAACACACACACACACACACATTTTCCTCCCTTCCCCTCAGTCATCCCTCTAAACCCTCTTTCCATCTCTTGTGCTTTTGTGTTGGGATCTGTTCTCCCCTTAATTTTTGTGATGCACATCACCATTCTCGAGGCCTGGCTTCCATTGGCTTCTGTTAAAGGGAGAGAGAGAGAGAGAGAGAGCTTTAGGGTTCTTTTTCCTCCCTTCCTTCCCCCTTCCCTTCAGTCATCCCTAAGCTCTAAACCCGCGTCTCTCTCCATCTCTTGTGCTTTTGTGGTGGGATCATTCTCCCCTTAATTTTTGTGATGAACATCAACATTCTCAAGGCCCGGCTTCCATTGGCTTCCGTCAAAGGCGGCGGTAGACGGTGTTCGGCAGCAGCGTAGCGGCGGCGGCGGCAACATGTAACACCCCGGCAGTGGCGGAAGTTGGATGCAAATCTCTCTTCTTTGGAACCCGGTCTTGAGTGGATCGTTATGTTGCTCTTCTTTGAATTTTGGTTGCATGTTGTACTTGTTCTTTGTTATTCTGATGTACCCAAAAAAAAAAAAAAAAGAAATGTTGCGCCTATTTTTGGTAGATGTTCCGGAGAAATTTTTGATTAATTATGTGGGGGTGTACTTTGGAAGTGTATGGTACTCAAAACTTCGAAGGATAATAAAGCATATTTTGGGTCTGACTCCATGGTATACGTATTTCCAGTGTATAGTTTATCTATTTTTTTTTTTGGCTAATTAGCCATACATTTTTGTGCTGTTACTTGCGCGTTATTTTGGGTGGAGTTATAGATAGAAGTGTACGGTAAATTTGTTCAAAATAACTAAGCAATTTCTTTCATTTTTTTCCCAATTGTTTAAAAAAGAAGAAGAGGAGAGGACTTTAAGTTGCTGACGTGCATTTTCTGTTTTTTTTTTCCATTAAATATTATCACTAAAATAAAGGCTTTTTGTCATATTATTTTGCGTCACAATTATCTCGTCTCAAGAAACTTTTTCATTGTCGCATATATGTTATTGCGAAATTATTCTTAAATATTTGCTTACCGTATCTCATGCTTGGTATATATATATTTTTTATAGGTGCTTGGTGAAGAAGAGGAAAGTGTGCGACGGTTGACAAGATCTAATATTATGGAGTCCCTTTTTCGGTTTTTGTTTTTTTGTTCTTCTGAATAACAATGTAGTCCACTTATGATGTATTGTATTGGAGATATTCAAAGTTATGGTTTCGAGTATGTTGAATGTAGTCAGGGCCGGCCTTGATGTTTGGGTTGCTCAAGCCCGACTATAAGCTTCCGCCCACTCATAAAAAAAATGTTACATTGTGCTTTTAGCTTGAATTACATTAAAAATATAAAAATCAAAATGTAATCCTAGTTGCATTTTAGCACCAAAAACCACTTTTTGGTGCCAAATTATAGCAATGGCTATAGCCATTTTCCATTTAGCATTGGATTTGCTCTTATGAATTCTTCTTGATTTTACTACATCCGAGAAGGATACGCTTTCCCTTCTTTGAATAATCAGTTCTTTTCAAGTATGTCGGGACAATGGCCAATTTCACATTCTTGGACCAAAAAATAAAGGTCGGGACCCAAGAGTCTTGAGGAACCAAGAAAATTACATTTGTCTCTCTCAAAGAAAAAATGACCAAATATGGGGGTCAACCCTAATATTTTGAAGGCTTAAAGTGAATTCAAAAAATGCGCCCTTAGTTTTGGAAACCAAATCCAAATAGGTGGCTTGTATATGGTAAACAGATTAACAATAAAGTACCACTTTAGTGTTGTCTCTAACTAATCATTTTATCAACTTTACTCTCGTAAGAAAAGTTATCAAAAAACTCTTGTAAGAATACTATCTTAACAATAAAGATGATACTCCCTCCGTCCCTTTTTAAGTGTTTAACTTTTCATTTTGGACTGTCCCTAAATAAGTGTGTGGTTTGAAAAGTTAATGGGTAAAAATTTGTACAATTATCATTTTGCCATTTTGAAAAGTTAGTGGGTAAAGAGTTAATGGGTAAAAGTGGAGGATAATTTTGGAAAGTAGAGGTAAAAGTTGATGTGAAAAGTGTAAAGTGGAGAAAAAAGTTGATGCGAAAGGTGTAATGATGATGTTTCTTTAATAAGTTGGATTTACGAAGTAACACATTTAAAAAGGGACGGAGGGAGTATATTTTATTTCTTTACATGTAAGTAAATTCGATTTGAAAAGTTAGGAGTAGAATAAAAATAAACTAAGTGAGAATAAAAAATATTTATAAAAACATTTAAATAATGTTCAAAAGATTTGAAACTTGGGTTCTACAACCGCGAAAGCCTAATTACATTTTTGTACTAGTTGTGTAAAAGGTATATTTTATCTACAATATAAATCCAACTGAAAGCCGGAGTATTAGTATATGATATATATCTCTTCACTAATTTTGTTTTTATGGTTGCCCAAGCCTGGGGGCTTAACCCGGGGCCGGCCTTGAATGTAGTTGTTGAAGAAAAAAAAACTGTACATTGAGCATCCTATATTTCGCTTAGAAAAAAAGCAATAATATGCGAATTTCTTTGAAATTTTTTTTACAAGGTAAATCTAATCTAATCTGTTCTAAGGGATTTAAAAGTTGATGTAAAAGATGTAATGATGATTTTTTCTTTTAATAAGTTCGATTTACGAAGTAATATAGACAGAGGGAGTATAAAACAAAATGGGTTGTAGTAAATGAGTGAATGACCCATTAACCATCCAAATTAACCCAAACTTACCCATTTGACAACCCTGACTACTTGTACATATGGGAATATACATCTCAGTTTTATTTTTCTATTACTGAAGGGGCCTGCATAATTTAAATTTTGTTGTTTGAGACCCTGATTTTTTTTTTTTTTTGAATTTGAATATTGAAAATAAAAAAGAACACGCGATAATAACAGAGAAGCAGTGCGAGAACATAGAGGAGTGTTCTCTTATCTTATTATTCGGTGCATGAATATACTCTTTATTTTTTGGATTCTCACGTCCAGACAAACTAAAAAAGTATTGAAATTTGACCAAAAATGAACAAAAACTAAAAAAAAAAAACCAATAAACAAAACATATCGTTTGGGTCGGGACAATCCAAGCACAGAATAACGTACCAATAAACAAAGCGATTTGGCGTTCAAAAAAACAAACAAAGCGATTTTGTTTTTTATAACCCAAAAAAAAAGGTACATTTTTTTAAATCTCTTTAAATGAGTAGCAGTCTAAATAGAAATCAAAAATCGATTTCCTATACCCATGTTTATGAAACTAACATATACTGTATAAGAAAGTCTAAAATTTATGTTTTCACTATACCCTTATCTACTTTATTTTCTGTTTTTGCTCATTGCAACCTCTTCGCCTCTATTCATTCTGATCGAAGTACCGCTGTTAGTTTGCTTCGGGTGTGGACGGTGTAGGCTAGCTGGACAATTATCGTTGCCGCTTCTCACCCTTTTGGTGGTTGTTAATTATCGTTGATGGGTCTGATCCCGCGAGTGCTCCCACATAGTGCCTTAGAATTTGGGTGAATGAAACCATTTTAGTTCTCAAATGCCTCGTTTGATTCGCGGACTAAAATAGGTGGGATTGATAGTCCTGGACTATTTGTCCTGAGACTAATTTAGTACTGAATCTTACACAATCCCTTGTTTGATTCTTGCATGATTAACATTGGGATATCCCATGTTTTCGTCAATCCCATGTTTGGTTCCCTAAATTACATTCGGGATTAACAATGTACTGTGATTGATCTTGAGCAAGTATCAAAACCCAAAATCAAAACCCAGTTTCGTATATACACGAAACCCAGTTCCATCAAAATCCACGATTGGACAAATTTTTTTCGGGAACCAAACAAGGGATAACGCGGGATTGGACAAAAATTGTCCCATCCCACCCTCCTAATACCCGAATCAAACGAGGCCAAAAAAAAGAAAAAAAAAAGGAGTCAATTTCACTTACCTCCCCTGAGGTTTCTGACAAATGCAGAGACCTCCCCTAATTTTTCTAAAATTCCACTGCCCTCCCTTACTTTTGAAAATAATTGTCACTTACCTCCCCTGCCATTACTTTAAGGCTAACGGTGTTAACTTTTTGCGTGAAATGACCGATACACCCTAAGTATATATTCTTCACCCATTTTTTTTTTTATAAAAAAAGTAGAGTTAATTTTTTTTTCAAACAAAATCAAATAGTTTTTTATTTTGAAAAAATAGATTTTAAACAAAAAGTATCAAATAATTTTTTTTTCATTTTGAATATTTTATGTAGGAAAAAAAATCTAATTTTGAAAATAGTTTTTTAAACTTTTTTTTTTGAAATTTATTTTTCAGATTTAAAAAAATAAAGTAAACATTATTTTTCTAAAATAACGGTTTACCAAAAACTAATTTTTTTATCCAAGGCAAAGTTTTAAAAAATTTCGCATTTCAAAAACTGTTTTGAAAAAACGTTTTTCAAAATTAGTTTTTTAAAGTAGTTGAAAAGACCGTAGTACAGTTATTTTGAAAAAATGAAAGTAAACTTTCTTTTTTTTAAATTTGAAAAATAAATTTAAGAAAAATAGTACTAGTTTTTTTCCTACAAAAAATATTTTAAAATGAAAAACAAATGGAAAAATAATTCTTTGATACTTTTTGTTTAAAAACTATTTTTTTTCAAATTGAAAAACGATTTAATTTTGTTGGAAATTTTTTTTAACTCTACTTTTTTTTTTAAAAAGGTGGAGAGAGGAATCGGAAAAGTAAACGATTCAATTTTTTTAAAAGTAAACGATTCAATTTTTTTTCCGCTTATATAAGTATTGCGCCAAATTTTTGCTGATTACTAGTTTATCTCGACGAGAGGAATCGGAAAAGTAAAAAATTACTTCCTCCGTCCCAAATTATTGCTCCTGTTTTGAGAATTTAACTTTTTATGAACAGTACATAATTGTACCCATAAAATGAAAGAAGTACCAACTTTTCTTTGTTAAACCTTTAAATTGGCTCTTTTGTTTTGGGACACCCAAAAAGGACAAATTGAGCAACATTTTGGGACAAGAGGAGCATAACTATTACCTTTTTTTTCTTTCGAAATTGTCCAACTTTTTTTTTTTGGAAATATCTAAACACAAAAATTAGTCAAAATTTGAGGCTTAAAGCGAAAGACTTTGCATATTTCAATCCAAAATCTACCCCGCTCACAAACAGGTCAAAAGTATGACGGCCCGCCACCTATTTAACCTTAGCTTTTATCAATATGAGTGAATTTCCACTACAAAATTTTCGATACTTCTACATTTTTTATCAACAATTTGTTAAATCAATTGATGTATGTAATGATAACAATTCTCTAATTTGATAATTTATAGTGCAAGAATTATGAAAAATATCAAAAATATCGTAGTGAAAACTTAATGAGAACAATAAGTTCAAATATATGGAACATGAAAAGAAAACATGAAAATAAACATGAATAGTGTACCGGATAGATCTTATCGGTCAGATATCTTTCATGGTCATTTTCATGTACTATTATAGTAGGGCTTATAAACAAATAGTATCGTGAAGTTTCTCACTTTGTACTCTGTATCTTATCCTCCCATTTCCCCAAAACCAGTGGTCTCCCATATCTCCCCCGTCCCGTTTTGCCGTTTCTTGTCATCTTCCAAAGTCTCTGTAGAATCAACTATCAAGCACGCAAGGTCATCGGATTCCCCCAACTACACATGCTGTGAAAGCGAGGAGGCTAGTGAGCGGCACCTTAATCATTTTCACAACGAACATACTACTATATACTTAGTACTAAAACGGACAATGTCGGAAAAACCAGTTCGATTCGGAATCCTAGGCTGCGCTAATATAGCACGCAAGGTCTCTCGGGCCATCATTCTCGCCCCAAACGCCTCCCTTTATGCCATCGGCAGCCGTTCCATGGACAAGGCCTCGAAATTCGCTTCCGAAAACGGCTTCCCGGCCTCGGCTAAGGTCTACGGCAGCTACGAAGCTGTAGTCGACGACCCTGATGTGGACGCCGTCTACGTACCTCTCCCGACGAACCTGCACGTGAAGTGGGCCGTTTTAGCCGCCGAGAAGAAGAAGCACTTGCTGCTCGAGAAGCCGGTGGCCCTCAACGTGTCGGAGCTTGATGTGATTCTGAAGGCGTGTGAATCCAATGGTGTTCAGTACATGGACGCTACCATGTGGATGCACCATCCGCGGACGGCTCAGATGAGAGAGTTCCTATCCGATCCGCACCGCTTTGGCCAACTGAAATCGGTAATTGATGGTTCCGGCTTTGTTCTACCCTAATTTTTTTGCCTCCAGAAGCACCTGTACATGGATTCAGTTTCTCAATCTATTCGAATAAGATCTGCTTTTAGACTTTTAGATGCGTGATTGAATTTACATTCTGGAGTTATATGTTTATTTATACGCATTAATCATTATCCCGGCCCGCTCAATATGAAAAACTAAGGTGAGCAATATTGTTTTTAAGCATTCCTAAAAAATATACGGAAATTTTTGGTGGATATTGGTGGGAATAATGATAGTCTTTTTCAGATTTCTCAGTGGTTCCCAATTTATATATTTCCAACAGTCTGTATCATTCTGTTTAATTTTGACACTAATTCGATCTCTGCTTGTGATCCCACAGGTCCACAGCATCTTCTGCTACAACCCTGGCCCTGATTTCCTCACCAATGACATCCGTGTCAAGCCGGATCTCGATGCTCTCGGCTCCCTCGGTGATGCCGGATGGTACTGCATCCGTGCAAGCCTTTGGGCGGCCGACTACCACCTGCCTGAAAGGGTAACAGCTTTGCCCAATCCCGAATTCAACAACTCAGGGGTGATCCTATCATGTGGCGCTTCCTTGAGCTGGGCCAATGGGAAAATCGCTACCTTTTACTGTTCTTTCCTCACCAACTTAACTATGGACATTACTTGTGCTGGAACCAATGGATATTTGCGCCTCCACGACTTTGTTATACCGTTTCAGGAAAACGTTGCGTCGTTTTATGAAGCATCGAGTTCTAGATTTGCGACTCTTTCATTAGGGTGTGAACCAATTCCAAGCGAGCACAAGGTCGCTACTGATCTTCCCCAGGAAGCTCTTATGGTGAGGGAGTTTGCTCGTTTGGTTGCAAGTATTGGAGGAAATGGTTTGGAGCCTGAGAAGAAGTGGGCAGTTATTAGTAGGAAGACCCAACTGGTAGTGGATGCGGTGAAGGCGTCGATTGAGAGGGGTTTCGAGTCCGTTGTTGTAGGGAATTAAGTTAGAACTTGAAACCCCGTGTTTGGTATATATACGCATTTAAATGAACTGCCGTGATGTTACTAGAACTGTGTTGTGTTCCTGTGGTTGTATACTAGTACTAATCTGGGGCTTTAATTTGTCTGGTTTGATCAATAAAATGGCCTAATGTAACATTTTGATGACCATAATAAGAAATGGAGTGTTGCCTGAGCTTCTGCTGCTTATTTGTGATTGTGTTTGTTCAGAAACCTCATTTTGAAAGTACCATGTAAAAGTCCTTTTGTGAAGAATTCAATGGATGAAAAGAAGAAGAAAGGAAGTATGAAGTTATGAACTGATGTATGTTGTAGCATTCCTATTTTGTGATTTAAGAGGACATTAGTAGAGATTATGGACCTTTGTTGCTGGAATTCCTTCATGTGAAGATGTTATATCTGCATTTAATCCATTGGTTTTCGGGTGGTTTTGTGTTTTAATAGGAGTTATAAAGGGGAGTAAATGAAAAAGAGTACAACAAGAGTTTGAAGAGCCATTAAATTACCTTCACCTGAAATTTTGTACTGTTATGCACAAAAAGTTTCCAAAAATATGGCTGAAAAGCGAGTACGTTTTGGAATCATGGGCTGTGCTAATATTGCGCATAAGATGTGTCGTGCCATTGCACTCTCACAAAACTCCATTCTCCATGCCATAGGAAGCCGGTCGTTTGACAAGGCATCGAGATTTGCAGTAGAAACTGTTTTTTCGGGAAAAATCTATGGTAGCTATGAGGCGCTTCTTGACGACGCCGATGTTGACGCCGTGTACATGCCTCTTCCCACGACACTGCACGTCCGGTGGGCTGTCTTGGCTGCGGAGAAGGGGAAGCACGTGCTGTTGGAGAAGCCGGCGGCTCTGAACCTGTCAGAGCTTGATGAGATTCTCCACGCGTGCGACTCTAATGGTGTTCAATTTATGGATGCCACCATGTGGATGCATCACCCTCGGACTGATGAGATGAAAACATTTCTGTCCGACATCCAGGGTTTTGGCCAACTCAAAACGGTAGGTACTCTTTTGACTTGACAGTTAAATGCCATGTCTAAAAAACGAAAAAAGAAAAAAGATTCATAATCCTGTTAGATCATTGGTCCTTCGGCTTAATAGTAAAATTTCTATACTACTCGACGTATTGTTGTCCGATTACCAGGGACAAAAGACAATAAATAGCCTGAAGAGCTCGCCGTCTTTATTTTGTGAGCGAAAACTCGAAAGTAATCTTGTTGGTATTTCCCAAAGATGGGTTGTTTTAAGAAGTTTTCCTTAACAAACGAGTTTTGGAATGGAAACATGCGTCCACAAGTTTTATGTGCATCGTAAAAATAAAAATTGAAAATCAGGAAACGAGGTTCCATAATGTTTTGTAGGAGTATCTGTCTATTGAAACTGACATCTAGGGTTGAATGTTTGTGCCATCCTAGATCCACAGCTGCTTCACCTACGAAGCGGACCAAGATTTTCTTCACAACAACATTCGAGTAAAACCAGACTTGGATGCCCTCGGTGCCCTGGGCGACATAGGGTGGTACTGCATCCAGGCAATCCTTTGGGCTGACGATTATGAACTGCCCGAGACCATAACAGCTTGGCGAGAGCCCGAGTTCAATGAAGCCGGGGTGATTCTTTCTTGTGGCTCTTGTTTGCATTGGAAAGATGGCAAAATCGCAACCTTCTATTGCTCTTTCCTCACCAACTTGACTATGGACCTATCTGTTCTCGGAACAAAGGGGAATTTGCACATTCGAGACTTTGCTGTTCCTTTTCAGGAAAATGGCGCGTCGTACAGTTGTGGTTTGCAGTTTAAGGTACCGATGCTGAGTGAGCACACTGTCAGGAATGATCTTCCTCAGGAGGCTTTAATGGTGAAGGAGTTTGCCAGTTTGGTTTGCCAAATTGAACGAAATGGATTGAAACCGGAGAAGAAGTGGGCGACTATTAGCAGAAAGACGCAACAGGTGATGGATGCGGTTAAGGCATCGATGGAGAGAGGTTTTCAACCTGTTGAGGTCGTGACAAGTTAATAGGGTACTAGTACTCCTGAGCAGGATATATTTCTCGAGAATGTGAATCTAATTCCTAATGTATTGGGCACCTCATTATTTCAAATGCTCATTGACTTTCTAAAATTCCTTCTGCCACACTGTTGGAGCAATTTAACTTAACGCTGTGATCTGGTCGTACCAGTTCAAGATCAGTTTGAAGCTATTAAAATATATCATTCAAGGTTTCTTTACGATACATACTCTGTTTTTTTTTTGGTACTTCTTAAAGTTCAAAAGTTCACTGAATCAAACACAGACAAAGCAAATAAACAGAAGCTGCAAAGTTAAACCAATTACACACTCAGTGTTAGAACCTCAAATGGCTAACACCTGTAGCATCTTCAAAAATAAAATGGTAACTCCTCGCTCACCACAAACGCTTCGTCTTGCTTTGCACCCAATCTTGCCAAATGGTCCGCACTTTGGTTAGCTTGTCTAAGAATATGTGTCGAGGATGACTCTGTACCCCGGAGAATGACTCAAGAGTATAAGCTTTGTATAAACATGTAGCGGCCGGGTTCACGGTGGTCCATAGGGCTTACCCCTGTACCTTTGGAACGTGAAGGGACAACGGGTCACGTGTCAAATGATGATGAGGTGAATGCACATCGGGCAAGCTCTGTCAGATCAAATAGGTCAAACAGACCAAGAGGTTCAAAAGGTTTCTACTTGTATTGGGGTTTCGTTAGCTATAACAGAATAATAGTTTAGTTAGATGATGTAACTGCTCTTGTTGTAACTGCTTATATAAGCAGTGTTACAGAGCTCATTTCTGTAATGGTTTTGTTTCTAATAAATGAGAAGTTTAGATCTGTTTTCTCTCTCTAGAAATTAGTTAGGTTTCTGATTTCTGTTAAGCTCAACCTCGCCGAAAGGGATGTGCACTTACTAGGGCCGAGTCGGTGGATGTCGGTTTCTGTACCGCTCGATAAGCCTTTAGAGGCTCGGCACGAGGCGTGCTTGACAAGCCAGTCAAGCCATTAATGATGCTAGACAACTGCCCAGCATGCTTTGCTTGCGGGACTACGTGATTGACCGGGGAGTACTCTCAAACCAGTTGACTCTTCAAGTGTACCAGATGTGACGTCAAGCGAAGCATTGTGTCTGCTCAAGACATTTAACGGTGCGCGTGGGGCACACAAGGGGCATGAGAGGCACGCCCCACTTTGCCTATAAATATGACACTCACCTACCTCACCCTGGATCTCTCTCTCCACATTCAATACCCTCATAACTCTTTCACTTTCTCTCTCTAGATTTTTCAGTAAACTTCTCCTTCTCCGGTCACTTATTTGACCGTCGGAGTACCCTCCCAGACAACCACCATTCGGATTTGGCACTTACACGGTTGTTCAGTGTGCATGTCTCATTCTTAGGCCAACACTTAGGGTCTTAGCAAGGTTCGGCCACCTCTCCACCTCTTCGTACCATACCAGGAGGACCAAAGAGGTAACTCCGGTGACACGTCTCCCACAAAATGCATATAAGCTTTGTCAATAAAAATGACAACGTGATACAAATTGTAGTACTTAACTTAACCTTATAAGCTCAATAAAATGAGCTCGCTTTAGATCCAGTACCTCTAAAAACAATGTGTGCATCTATTAAACAGAATTGGGAAGACTTTTTATTAGTTTCTGAACTCCTGGATATAATTGAGAGCATGATTTTGGCAAGAGGGCATGGAAGGAGGCTTAGGAGGGGGATCGAGCATACTAGCCTCGGTGGTGCATCAGAATAAAAGCAGTTACCATCCCCCAAAGTGAGATGTCTAGTCAGGACTCGCAAAACAATCCCATTATCCATAGCCACGTAGCCAAATACTACATTCATGTTAGCACAAAATTTTGCATGACATTTAGCATTGAAATGATTTATACCTTTCTCTTGTTACCGTTATTATGCCGAAATTCCGGGGGAAAGACGACAAATGATAGTATAAGGGTAGAATTTCAGATATTTTCCTAGCTGAAGGCAAGGGCGGGGAATGGTAGCAAGCAGCTCCTACGCTTCCAGAACTCCAAGAGAAGTGTAGCTACTCCTCCGACCTTTTCCAAAGCTCAAAGACCTAGCATTTGTGTTAGATAATGCCAAGAAGATCTAGTTTTTGTGATATTTTCCATAGCACTAATACGTACACCAATTATCTCTCTCTCTTTTTTTTTTTTTGGTGTGTGGGGATAAAAATGACTATATAAAATAACAACTCAGGTTGATATAGTAATGATTTAGGTAAATTTCAGTAGCCTCCCCTAAGATTTCTAACAAATACATTGACCACCCCTTTGG
>CM029276.1:20480698-20777690 GCA_016920895.1 Vaccinium myrtillus
GGTTCCTCTACTCCATCGCACGACCGTCCATCCCAGCGGTATCCTGCTATGCTCCGTAGGCCTTCATGCCATAGCACTCCTTCTGTTCATCTCTATATTCTGGCAAAATACGTCAGAGTCGCAGAGCAACATCGTGATATTATGCCAGGGTTACGCAAGTGCAACACCGTGAGCGATAACGCTCCGTAGACTACACTACCCAATCCTTAACTAGCAATTCTAGAACAATATGATCAAAGCAAGTAATGCAGACTTGTTAACAAAAAATATCATGAGTGCACTATGTCAGTGTCCATGCAGATAAGAGTAAATCAAACGCAGTAAAACAATGTCTCGTTTCAGTGTCTTGTATTATCTTTTCAGTGTTAGCATTTTTCCTCAATTTTCAACCAATGTCAACATCTCCCATCACTCTAAAAGTTATTGGGCCGTTTTCGTCTCCTTCAACTGACAGTCACCAACCTTTCCACTCGAGGTTCCGGTTGTCTTGTATCCAAGCGCACACTAACAAGATACAAGGCCCGTTCACCCCGCGACTCACACGTACATAGTCCCGACTGCCTTGTCTTACTGATCCCCACAGTACGTTTCAAGGTCCGTCCACTATGTGTTGTGCACGCTTAGCCCTAACCACCAAGTTCACTCCACGAAAATGGGGCGGTGCTCTCGCTGCACTACCGTATTGCTTAACCCCAACCTCATCAAGGCGCACACTCACATGACGGGCGGCGTTAAGACTGCATTACCATTTTCAGTTCCATTTCATCTATTTTCATTTCATTTCCCAAAACACATTTCTTTCCTTTCAAAACACATTTTCATTCTCATCTATTTTCTCAACAACAGCTAGTCAATATTTTTCTCGTAAAACGTGTCAATGACCGTATCATGACGTGATCATGTTGTATGCTCAATCATGCTAAAAAACGTGTCCATGCAATATTTCTCGATAAACATGTCTCATAAAATAATAGTTTTCCTACGTGAAAAGTGTCACATAAAATAACGCCCTTTTTATACACTAGCTTTTCCAAAACAGTCTAAATTCCTCAGAAAATCTTTATTGAATTAACTAAAGCCTTTTCAAGCTTCTAATTCCTACTTTTAAGAAAAAAATTAGTCTTTTCTTTCCCAAGAAAAAATTGTCATTTCTCTCTTCCGAAAAACAGTCGGACTTTTAAACTGCGTAACTTTAAAAGTTGATTTTCACTCGACATCATGACTACGTGTTTAGAAAAGTCTAATTCAACGCGGAACAACATTGACTACTTTTTAAGACTCTTCTTAGTGGAAAAACTCTACTAATTTCCCAAGAAAATGCTAAGTACTTTTAAAGAAACTTCTTAGTGGAAAAACATGTTTGATTAAAGAGTAATTAATCTACTAACTAAATAGTAGAAAAACTACTTAAAGCATAGGGTTAGTAATCTACTTCCTACTATAACTTTAAGAACTCTTCTAATTTTCCCCAAAATAAACTAAGTAAACAACTTAAGAGACTTGTTAGTAGTAAACATGCTTAATCTAGGTATGATCAACCTACTAATTGAAAGTAGGAAAACTAATTAAAGATTAGAGTGAGTGATCTACCAATTTTTCAAAAAATTTGAGTAATACACTTTAAGAAATTTACTAGTAGTAACCCATGCATAAATAATCTACTAATCAACTTTAAGACTCTTTTTAATAGAAAAGCATGCATGGGATTGATAAAACATTCTACTAACTTGAAAGTAAAATAGCTAATTAAAGATTAGGGTAGGTAATCTACCTCAATTTCCGGTGATTAGCCGGAAGCCGAACAAGCTAGGTGGTCCTTTCCGGTGAGCAATGAACACCTTAGACTACTAACTTTCCTACTAACTTGGATTGGTAGGTGGTTATTTATGGAGTAGTAGGGTTGTTTTTGGGTGGTGGAGGAAAGATGAGATAAAACACAAAGGTTTTGAAAGAGGAAAGTTGCTCTAAGTTGGTGTGAATAGTGCATGGGATTGCATGGGGTATTTATAGGCAAAATTGTGAGCTCTCTCTCTCTCTCTCTCTCTTGGTTTGGACGGCCTCCCCACTCTGTCATGTGGCTCTTAAATGCTTCCATGTGCTCCATAAATGGCACATGCAAAGGTTTGACAAAAATCCTTAGGTTCGTACTTAGAAATCCTAGCAAATCCTAAGGTTTTAATTGGAGAATCTAGGGGTAACTTTCTAGGAAGTTTCTAGGCAATATCCGAAGTTTTGTTTTGGGGAGTTTTTGGTTACTTAATCAAGTTAGGGCCATGTGCTTATTAGCTACCTAAACCTAGACTTCTTAGGTTACTTAATGAAGTAACATGGGAAGAACATTCCGCATATTAATGAGGCACATGCACCTAATATACTTGGAGCCAAAGTAACTAGGGTTTAGGTGCTAGTTTACACACTCACATGTGCACTAATTAGACATAACACAAGTTGGCTAGGTACATACTAAACTAGTAAATAATTAGGTTAGGTTTTGACTAGATTTCTCCTCCATAAATGGAGAGACAAGAATCTAACCTAGATTGGTACTAAACCTAGTTTTATTAGGTTCCCAACTTACACACACAAGCACATGCATGTGTTTTCTTCATCACCAAGTGAATGTGCATGCACACATCACTCCCTCCCCCTCACTCGTCCTCTCTCTCTCTCTCTCTCTCTCTCTCTCTCTCTCTCTATTTCTAGTCAAAGTCCACACCTTGTGGAGAGTAGGAGAGAAGTAAATGTGAGAGTAGGTTCTGACTATAAGGGTGAAAGAAATAAATTTGGTTGGAGAGTGGGGAACATATTTAGTATGGGAAGATTGGGTAGGTTGGTAAATGTAAATGCAATGGGTGTGGTACTTGGCTTGTACACTTGCATGCATGGCTTGGTACACCAATTAACTAATTTCAAAAAAGAAGTTTAATAATTTATAGAAGAAATAAACCAATTATAAGAAATTAAAAAGGATTTATTGAATTAATAAATCAAAATTTTATTTTTAAAAAAATTAGGGTTGTTACACTAAACTTGAAGGAGTATTAATCAATAGGGAAAATTTCAAGGGGTGCAGATGAAATTTGCCCTTTTTTTTCCCGAACGTTACGTTATACAAGCAATATAAAAAAATTCCATTTCAAAATGTCTTTGGAGTTTTTTTTTATTGTTAATGCATTTTTTTTTTATAGTTGGTCATAAATATTTTTCCTCCAAATTTCTCTTGCCTATACAACTTAAAAATATTAAAATTTGCCAAGATCGAAAAATAGTAATTTAAAGACAAGTTCCGTAGGATTTATGTATTTTGTTATCTTATTTTGTTCTTCTATAAATATGTGATTCCAATATAATTTGTAAAATTGGTCTAAATGTTGATATGTACCATTTATATAAAAAATCACAGTGGTTTTCAAAAAAATACATTTTCTCTACATAAATCAGGGCCCTTCATTTTTCCAATTTCAATCCAACGGTGGTTCACGGTTAGAGAGAGGAGATGGACTCTCAGATCTGAATCCCAACAATGAAAAGGGAAAAAACTGTGCTCTCTCTCTCTCTCCTCACCAAAATCGAAGCAAGTATCTAACAACACCACGCCTTTAGCAGACGACAAGTTCTTCGTCCCCTTCACAAACGCATCCATGAGTGCATTATACGCCTCCGTCTGCAGCCGCGTCACCGCCGTTCCAGAATCAACAATGACTCCGCTGTCGCCGTTATCGACAATGACTCCCCAGACACGCTGAGTCCCGTTAAATCGGCGTAGTAAAACGTGTCGAGTTTGCTGTTACAGAGTAGCGGAGCAGTGACGACGTTAGGCGGGGTAACTGAGTTGAACTCCGGGGTGGAGGCCGAGTCTGAGTCACGGTCTACTAGGCAGTACGAGAAAGAAGAGGCGTTGATTTGAGAAGGGAAAGACAGCGTGCCCGCTCCCCAAAACCCATAAACTTTGTCTGATGTTACCTCTTTGCTCTGTCGATCCTCATCCACGAGGACCACAACCGCCTCACCTTATAATAGGTATCATTCATCTGGTGATTTCCCCCGTTTTTTGATTTCAAATTTATGAGATTCTATTGTGGTTTTGATTTTAGTTATTAGTGTGTATTCCTTTTTGTTGGGACTTTTTGCCCATGTGATAATTCATTTGATTAGAAAGATTAGAAACAAATAATTATGTTTCTCACAATGGTTGATAGTTGATAGCAAATGTTTTTTTAGTGGTTGAGAGTTACATTGAATGAATTGGTAACGTAAAATGTTGTCCGTTTTTAGTTTTGATGATGTGATTCATGTTCTATGCTTCCCACCCCAAAAAAAAAAAAAAAAAAAAAAAAATCCTTTTAATACAACTTTAAGAAAGGATACTTGAGGCTTTGTGCTTTGATACTCTAAAAAGGTTGTGCGTGTGGTTGCTAGCTGTTATTTTACCTAGGTCAACTTATAATTATAGGGGTCAACTGATAACCATAAGCTACTCCTCCGTCCCTTTTTAAGCATCGACTACATTGAGCTATTTTCTTGGTTGACCTTTGTAGGGGAGGTCAGCGCGAGACCCCCCGTTGACTGAAGTCAACGTTGACCTACCAATGAGAAGATGACACGTGTTGCCCAGGTGGCATGATTTTCGCGTGACACGTGGCTCTCCCCGCGGAAGGATCCGCGCGGTGGGGCCACTGACGCGTGCATGAAGGGGGCCACTGACGCGCGACCCTCTCGTGCAAGGCGCCTCCATGGCGCGCACCCCAAGCCCAGTAAGGGCGGTGCTTGGATAATCATGGGCCATCCGAACAGGAGAAAAGCCCATGGCCCATTTGATCAGAGCGGCCCAGAGCATGGGCGATAACGCGAGAAGCTAATCCGATTTAGCCCAGGTAATTATACCTGCTGCGGTATGAAGGCGGGACCCCGGGGGCCCCCTGAGGCTTGGCTGCGGTATTGGCGCGACCGAACAGGTCATGACCTTGCCCTGACGGGAATAAGGGAGATCTTGTGGCTTGGTGGCTAAGGACAGGAGGATCGCTGCGCGGGGGAATGGCTTGTCACCGCGCGAGTCAGCTGCGCGGTGATGACGTCACCCGTACGGTCAGGTTGTACGGAAAGGACACGTGTTATCATATTATAGGGTGACAGCCTGGCGCCTATAAATATGGGACATTCCCTTTCAGTGCCCAGAGGTTGATGAGATCATTCTAGAGAGAGAAAAGGGAAACCACTGATTGAGAGGAGAATATTCTCTCTGCAAATCGGTCCCCATCTCCTAGGTCACCAAGGGTACCACGGATTAGACTGAGAGTAATCCACTGCCTTAGTTCTTTCTGTGCACACCCGCTCTGCTCTTCACCCTTTCTCTAGACCACCCTATTCTCCCTTCATACTGTGACTTTACTGTTAACTATCCATACCTCTCCAGCTCATCATTTATTTGACTGTAGCAAGAACCATCACCCACAACCTTCATAGTGCAAGAAGTTGTTCCTTTTGAGAAGAGGAATAAGTGATAGAGCCAATAAGGTGTTCTGCATTTTTGTATAACTTAAACAACTTTCTTCTGACCATTGAAACTATGGTGTTTTTGGTTAAAATTGGATAATCAATTAATTTCATGAGTACAAAGGCTTAAATTGAGAACAAGGTTGTTGGTCTCACAAAGTCCATACACGTCTGTCTTTTGTTTGCCCCTCTGTTTTCTCTCTATGCTTCATTTGTTTGCCCCTCCACTTATAGATCTCTAAGTTTCAAAGAAGAGAATGCTGTGGCCGCCGCTCCGGAGGATTCTCATCGATTCGGAGTCGCCACCCGGGTTTTAGCGGATTGTTCCTGAGGAACCGAACTCGATTGACTCGTGCCTCATTCAATGGATAAGGATTACTGGCCCGTCATCACCATACTATCTTAGGTTCGGGAGCTCAGTTACGAGAGAGGAAGGATTTTATGGCACCCCCCTCACCCAGTTCAAAGACCGGTCTCTACTTGACTTTTGTGGGATTACGTGAAATGAATGCAATTCAACCATGAACAAATACGGGGGATGAGGGATGGGAAGCCAAATAACGATGATAAACATAGCAACAAACTACAGTGCATGCATGTGAGATGTGATCTACATGAGTGATGATGGAATGCAAGTACGAACTAAAAAAGTCACAAAATAACAAACATCAATGTTAGAACATGATTAACAGAGACTAAAAACTGGAAATAGCATGAATAGTATGTAAAACAAGTTACACCAATCTGATCCACTTCCAGTGGTTTGAGCGCTCAAACTCATGCTCACTCACACATGCTTGTGATGTTTCTGATGATTCTGATTTGGTGAAAACTTGATTTGATCTCTGTTGTTTACTCAGAAATAGTACTGGAATGATTGAACAGAATCACATGGCCATGTATGGATGATTTAAAACCCACTTATAACCCAAATGAGATGAATAATATAGAAGAAATGAAGACTCAACATTAAAAGACAGTATTTCAGAGTATTTAATGCTCAGAAACCAAGCTTGGTTGAGAATATCATTTGATGGACCAGAAGACAGTTTGAGCACTCAAAGAGATACATTGAGCGCTCAAACCATCTACTGGATTTGAGTGCTTCTGTTCCATTCTTCCTTCATTTGGATTATGGGTGAGTTTAAAAGGAATGCATGGTTATACACATGTGCTTGAAACTTCATAAACATGGATAAAATAAACTTGAGGTGTCCACACAAGTGGGAAATGAGTATTGGGCCATGCATAAGCATGATTAGAGTGAGAGGGGGAGAGGATCAGGTTGGCTAAGCCAAACATCAAGACACACACACACACAAACACACACACACACACACACACACACTGTAATGAGCTCTTAAAACAGAATATGGAATAGAGATAAACAAGAAACAGATGCAAACAACACAAGGTCTGAGCGCTCAATGTCTCATAGCTTGAGCGCTCAAACCCCATTCTTGGGTTATGAGCTTCTGATGGTTTTTGATCATCTTTGGTGTTATATGTGCTTCAAACTTTCTGATCATCATTTAAAAGAGTATAATGCACCTGTTCATTTCATGGAACATAGTCGTTGTGATGATAAACATAATTTCCATGGCTTTTGGCTTCATTGATCAATGATCAAGAGTGAAATAAACTGTTTTGAGAGTATCTAAACAAACCAAAAGCCATCAAATGATGATATCAACATGAGAAAGCATCAGATCCACAAAAATCATAAAATGGTCAAAACAGTTAGAGCGCACAAAGATGGTGTTTGAGCGCTCAAACCCTTTCGACTCAATATTTTCAACAGTTGATTTTCTTCATTTCTTGGACCTTGTAAGCTCATAGAAGGTACATAGAACCTCCAAGAACTTACTGGTCTCCCTCAGGTTGACCAAAATGTGATTTTTCACATGCTTTTCTACCTTTTTGGCTATGATCAAGGCTTGAACTTGTGGTTTTGTTAGATGATGGAGTAATGGCTCAGGTCATAGGCTTGAGGTGAGGTATTTTGGAAAGAGAAGTGTGAGTACAAGGCTGATTGAGTGATTACTTGAATGGATGATGGTGTATTGGAGCTAGAATGGTAATTTTGGTTTGGATGAAGTGGGTTTTGATGAAAGAGCTAGGTTTGGACGAAATTGATGGAATGTATGGGTTGTAAATGATTTATTAGAGTGAGAGAGGGGCTGGTGTAGTTGGTATCTTAAAGACCCATGTGTATTTGGTCTTAAAGATGGGATTTTTGAGTGTTTGAGTGCTTGAAATGAGATGATCAGTGAAGGACAAGGACTGATTGAAGTGGGTTTGTGGATTTAAGGAAGGTTTGTGGGCCGTAGGCTTGGTGAGAGGTGATTTCTTCAAAGACCCATGGAGTTTAGGCCTTTTAAAGAAGGTTTTTGGGTGTTTTGGAGGTTGAAGATGATGGAAATGGATGAGAGAGAGGCTAAAACATTATTGAAGGATGAGAGAGAGTGGTTAAGGTCTGATGGAGGGTGTGAGAGAGGGATAATCATCCAAGATCCCTTAAATAAGGGGTGGAGGGTGGTTTATATAGAGAGAGGGTGAGAGGGAAAGTTGGATTTTGAATTTGAATTCAAATTGGAGAGTTGGAGGGATTTTGGACGTGAAAACGAAGCTTAGAAAGCAGGGGGAGCCCATAGATTAGCTAGAAAACTAGCTGAAAGATGCCTTGAAAAGTTTCTGGTGCGCGCAAGGTTTGAGTGCTCAAAGGGCCTGCAGACCAAACTTCACAGGGATGCTCCGGTGCTACCGAACTCTGTTTTGTGCGTGGTTTGAAGCGTTGGAAAGCTTATCGAGTTTACTTTGTAATCCAAGTAGTTTGTACATCCAAATGTGTGACCATTTTACCCTCAGAAAGTCAAAAAAACAAGTCGTTTTGGTAAAACGTGCACATCTCCCTCATTTCAAAATAGATTGAGACGTATTATATATCAATAAAGAGGGGTTTGAATGTACTAGAAGATGGTGTAGACTTGGGTTTATTTTGGAGAGCATTTTTGGATGATTTGAAGGGTATTTTGGTCATTTTGGTTGGTTTAAGGTTGTTCTAGGAGGGTTTAGAATGGTTTAGGGTGGTTTGGTGAGTTCAAGCCTTGTTCTTAGCATCAAGGTATGCACGGTTGGTCTATTCATCATCGAGAATACTTTATAAGTTTCTCGGGTCAAAATCGGGGTGTCTACAAATGCTTTTGTATTTAGTTCATGTTATGGATTGAGAAATTTTTGTTATATTGCCAGAGTTTTGACCTTAGAAATATGCCATTATGTATTGTGATTATGCATATTCCACTACCCTGGAAGTGTTTTTTATGTTACCTGTGTCTAATTGGTGTTTAATTTCAGCCTTTTGTGAAGAATTATCCTTTTTATCAACTGTCTTCAGTCCTTACTGAATTGAATAATTGTTCGAGTATATGATGGAAATACTCCAATGGGCAATGCCAGATTTTTATGCCTAAATCTGAGTAGAAACGTCACTAATGGTTTATGAATTATGAGTATATGCAATTTGAACACTAGGTGTGTGGGTATTTCTTTGTTGGTTGGGTTCGATTTTGTGTTCTGTGTATCGGATTAGTATCATTATAGCCTTTTGTTATATAATAGTTAATCTAAATGTGATTGTAATTGTTGGTATCTAAATAGCTGGTTTTCAGTTTCTTATTAATAGATCACACATTTTCTCATATTTTTATTTCTTTGATTCAATATGTTTGTAAAATGCATGGTTTCACTAGATCTGAATACTTAGTCTGTATCCGTTTGGTTGCAAATAGTTTATGGTTGACAAGGAAGTTATCATACACAGGTTACACAGCTGATGGAATCGGCTTTGCTTAGTTCTCGCAAAGGGAACGAAAAGGTCACCTATGCCATTGGTTGCAAAAGAGCATTGGTAGGACTCCTACATTTTAGTGAATTTTCTCATAGTCAAATTTATCATTGCCAATTAGCCTTTAATCCACTCTTATAGTACTGATCCGCATTTACTAACTATTTCTTTCTAACTATTTCTAAATGTTCCTCAACTAACTTTTTAAATATAGGTTCAACTTCTTTGAGACAGAAATATTGGGGTTGTAATTCGTAATGAGCAAGACAACAATGTTGCCCATGTTAATGAGGTAAGTCTACATACATATAAAAAATTATTTCCAAGCTCTATTTACAACACGTAATACAATTCATGTATTTTTGTGCAACAAAGCATCGAAGCACGACCAGGAAACGGAGGACAACACATGTAGGAAAGAAAAACGAAAATTTACAAGCATTTCACTTCGCCCTATCTTCTACCTTTGTTTTGGTAATTTGGTGCAAATCATGAAAAAATATTGGGAGTCGATATCATAATGTGGACAATCGTAGAACTACACCTTTATTTTCTTTAGGTAGAGCTAAGCCTGCAAATTCATGCACATCTTCTACAGTTATGGGTGCATTATGTGTTACAAAATTTCATTTCTATTGTTTGCATCTCTTTCACCATTATTTTAAAAAAATACAAAGCCTAATAGTACATCTGGTGCCATATTCAAACTTCAGGCACAAACTGGTAATATGATATCAAATGTAGAATTGGCGCAACGTGCATGGCGAGAACGCGAATTACTTTTAAAACAAAGCACTACATATCGATTGGACCAAAGCTTGCCAGGAGAATGTGAGCCTGACAACAATGTCATCACTATTAACGAGGTAAGTCTATTAAGAACCCTTAAATATAAATATTTCGAGAGTTACCTCATATTCTAGAAAAAAAATGCAACACATGTAGACAAGGGGAACGAAAATCCGTGGGTGTTAGACTTTGACATATATCTTCTACCTTCCTTTTTATAACTTCGTTCAATTGGAGAGTTACCTCATACTCATATGACATATCTCATTTCCAATTGTAAGAGTTCATAGTACATGATCTGCCATTCCCATAGTACATGATATGTCATTCCCATACTAGGCAGCACCAGCTGGAAATGAGATATCGAAAGCATCATTGGCGCAGCGTGCACGAAGAGAAAGAGAGAGAATTCTAAAACAAAGTTTGCCAGGATATCTTCAATTGAGATAGCATACAAATTTTCCCTCTTTGACTCCTAGACGCCGTCATTTTGATAGCTTGGAACAAGAACCAAACACAACAATTGTCTCCACACAAAGGCGAAAAATGGTCACCCAATTGGTGGCAAGTTCATCACATGTGCCAAGCTTATTGACTACTCCTCGAAGTTCTCGGTAAACTTATTTTAAGTTCTCTATAAACCTTTTCATGTCAATTCACTCACGAGCTTAGACACACCCTTATTTTTTCTTTCCCTAAAACTATTGTAGGCCTACTCCTACATATCAAATTTATCTAGGGGATCTATCCAGTGACGATGAACTTGACCTGCCTAGGGGTTTGGGGGTTCCTGCTCCAACGCACATAAATGTGAGGAGGCATTATCTTGGCAAGATGGATACCTTATGGCCTAAATGTTTGGCCTTGCATTGGATGGAGGAAAGATTGACAAACTCCTCCAGAAGAAGTCCCGTATTTGGACCTGTTGTTTGGAAGGAAAGGTGAAGTTGCACTTGCTTATTATACCCCCTCCAACACTTCAAGCATTGTATGACGGGAATGATGATCGATCAAAGTCGTTTAGATCTTATACTCGAGCGTACAATGTGTCTAATGCTTTCACCAGTCTTGGTGCGAAGGTGAATGAAAATCTATTCAATGGCAGGGGTCCTACGTCATTCATTATCCATGGGGAGTTGCGGCATCGAACTGGTTCACTGTTGCCCCAATAGGGTCAGGAAGCATCATACGCTCAATTGTATATTTGCGACCCTGAAGTTGCTTTACAAACCCACACTAGAAGAAATCCTCAGTTAAGAAGAGATGTGCTTCAAACGATTCAAGATTGTTTGTTGCAAGTCAATCCCTTCGTAGGAAAATTCCTTAAGGCTCATGCACTTCTAACTCAATTAGTTGAAAATTTACCTTTCCATCTTCACTATAGACTGTCAACAGATCGAAGGCTATTCAATTTACCCACTGCAGACGAGATCGCGGTAGTAATACCAGGAGATGGTTCCAAGGCCAATGGAATGAGAGATATCCTCTTATATTTGAGAGGACATAATGGGTTGATGCAAATTAATGAATGCCACCCGGCATACTTGCCACTACACTATGTTTTACTCTTCCCACATGGTCAACTTGGATGGGAACCTGATTTGAGGCAGTGGGATGTTCCTAATAATCGACTGGCGGCTAAACGACTTACTCAGATGGAATACTACAACTATCGTTTGTTTGAGCATCCCACAGAGTATTCAACAATTTTACGATCAAGCAAACTATTTCAGGAGTTTTTAGTAGATGCTTGGGCTGCAACAGAGCAAAATCGATTGACATACTTCAAGCTTAATCAAGGAAAACTACGTTCAGGACTATACCAAGACTTAACTGATATTGGCCCGGATGAGCTGAACCCTGATGAAATTGGCCAAAGGTATATTTTACCGTCTTCTTTTCGTGGAGGTCCAAGACATATGTTTGAGATATTCCAAGATTCAATGGCAATCACAAGATACAACCATCACCTTGATATTTTCCTCACCATAACGGAAAATCCTAATTGGCCGGAAATTACTTCAGCTTTGTTGCCGCATCAAAGAGCTATCGATCGTCCAGATTTAGTTGCCCGAGTATTTGAATTGAAACGGAAGGCCTTGGCGAAGGAGATAGAAACAAAGAAAGTGTTTGGTGCCAAAGTTGACCAAGTAAACATGAGCACAATTGGTTATGTAGCTAGCCTATAGCAAATATAAGGCAACTGTTGCTTGATAATGATATATCAACTGATACTATTTTTTTTTTTTAAAAGTATTATCATTGGAAAAACTTTTGATTTCTGATTTTTTTTTGGTTGTGTGTTCTATTTTTTGTGTGGGAGAATCTCAAAGATTGTGAGTTGAAGATCTTTTGAATTTGTTGCACGAAAATTGAACAAGATGAAGCAAGTTTGTTGCATGGAGGGTGCAATGGAGGTCTCAGTAAGAAAGCAGGTCAATTGTCAATTTCAGTTGAGGGTGTGTTTGGCATGTTGTATTAGTTTTACCTCTCTTGGTCATGCGAAGATGTGCTATTGTAAAGATTAAGCTTGGTCGTGTCTCCTTTAAACTGTGAGCTGAAGCCAATATAGACGTATTTTAAGTCCTATGGTATTTTTTTAAAAAGAAACTGACTCAACCAAATTAGAGTACTTATTTAGAGTTAGAAATGGTGGTGCTTTGGTTTTTGGGTTTGAAGGAGGTGAGGAGTGAGGGGACATTCAAAAAATGGAATTCGAGTAGGAATCCTGTTTGATTATACATCATTATTACTGCAAATTCTAAGATTGAATGCAGCTAATGGAAATAAGTTTTGGTTACATTAGTTGTTTAAGACTTTTTTTTTCAATTCATTTGTTGGACTGATTTGGTAGCTCCTGATTACAGACTAATTGGACAGGATAAAATTTTGAAGTAATAGTTGGTTTAAGAGATGGAAAAGTGGGGAATGCTACTTTATGTATATTGTGTTTAAAATGCAATGTGTTGTGCCTTTAGAAAGGCACCAGCAATTTGTAGAACAAAAGCCATTGAGCAACAAAAACAACCTCGACGCGCAGTCAGTTTATATGCTCAGTGTTTAAATGTTTGTAGACACCCCAATCCGGACCCTCGGAATTCCGGAACTTCCCCGAGGATGAAAATGCCTATTTGAGAACACTTAAGGTTTGATCAAAGACTTGAAAAACCCCATTAATAATTTCCCAGAAAATTACCAAAACATCCCTTGGAACCCTAGAAAAGCCCAAAACCTTTAAACACATGCACATGGATTACCCTTTTCAAGCACTTGGATTGGCCAAATCTAGGCGCCTGGAATTGTACAGTCCAAGCGCCTGGATATCAGTCCAGGTTGAGTGTAGTTTAAGTTTGTTAGTGGGCGGGAACGATATCTTGGGGGATTTTCTTGAAGAATCAGTTGGAGTGGGGTGTGAGAGAGATCATTACATCTAGCCATTACCCCCTAGGTGATCCCTCACCCTTTCAAAAGGTTCAAGTGGTTCACTTTGAGCCCTTGTTTTGCCTATAAAAACAACACCATTCCTCCATAACCAGGGGTTGAAAAATCTGATTACTTCCTTGCTGTTACTCTGTCAAAACCACTCCAGAAATCTTAGCTCCATCCATCATCCCTCAAACCTAACCCACTTTAACCAGGGGTGTCAAACGTGCGTGTCGTGCCGTGCCGTGCCATTCAACTTCCGTGCCGTGCCGTGCCTTGTCGTGCCTATTTGCTTCATCGTGCCATGACGTGCCGTGCCAACCGTGCTACGTGTCGTGCCGTGCCGTGCTCATTTACTTCATCGTGCCACGGCGTGTCGTGCCATGGGGTGCTACGTGCCGTGCCGTGCCCGATTAGTTAATCGTGCCATGTTGTGCCGTGCCGTTGACTTACTCGTGTTGTACCGTGTCGTTCATTTTTTTATCGTGCCGTGCCGTGCCTTTTTGTCGTGGAGTGTCGTGCCGTGCCGTGCCTTTTTGTCGTGTCGTGCAGTGCTTTTTTTGTCGCGCGGCTCGCGCCGTGCCGTGCCTTATTCGTGTCGTGCCGTGCGTTTTTTTAGTCATGTCGTGCGGGCCGTGCCGTGCCGTGCATTTTTTTAGTCGTGCGTGCCTGCCGACGCCGTGCCTTCTTATCGTGTTAGAGTTTGGATGACTCACCACTTGTAAATTCGGATATTTTCTTTAAATAGTTGAAGTACTTTTTTATTTATTAACTACATGCGTTAGTGCATTACTACATTGTGGTCTACCTTCTCAAATTCCAGTTTGTTAGCTCTCAGATTAGTTCAAACACGATGAAAATGAATTATCCTTCTTTTCAAGTAAGGTTCAAAGAGAGTCCATCGAATCGATGACGATAATTGAATAAACAATTCCATCAAGGCTCTAGTAGTGTTTCCAATCACTCACACCTAAAAAATTTAAAATATGATTGAAAAATCATTCAAAGTTACTCGAAAAACATAGAAAATAAGACCATGCCGTCGAATTGGATTCTAATCATACCTCGTATACGGTATAATCTCCAAAAGGACCAAAACCAATTTGAAAAAAAGAAAAAGACCAAAATAGACCAAAATTAGTTTACCCTTGTGTTTCTTATAAAAAAAGCATGGATGGTCAAAAGCATAAGTGAGCATGTCAAGTGTTTATTTGTCAAATCCAAATTTTCTAGTAACACCAAATAATTCAAGAAATCTCATTTTGTTATTGTCTAATATGTTCTTAGCTTTATCAAGAATGAATTATCCTTCTCTACCATTATCAACTCGACCAATAAATTTAACTTCTAATCAATTACAATAACTATAATCAAGAAAACTAAAACAATAGAAATGTAATTAAATCATATTTCTAACCAAAGTTCATTTTTTCATAACAACAACCACCAACAAACCAGTATAATTTTGCTTGTCCAACAGCTAAGCCTAACAAATTAAACAAAAGTGAAAGCAGAATAAAATGATCAAACCAGTTTGCATAAAAAAAATACTATCAATCTTCATTCCGAGTGAATGTCCCAGAATATTCAAAGTACTCCTTTGCTGCTTCACTCCAACCCCCATTTTTCGAAAACACTGTGTCAAAGCAAACATAAATTTAGCTCTCCATCATAGTGGTGCAATGTAAGTCCAACTAAAAAGCTCAATCGAGAGACAAAAATCAGAATTTTGAAAACAAACTACTGAGAAGAAATATACTAGAACAGAAATAATGACCTGAGTAACTGTCTCCTCAAATTCAGAGGGTTCCGCATCCTTGTCCTTATAGCAGTGCACAGTGCATGATCCATTCCACAGTAGCAGTAGCAAATAGCAAAACCCGAGATTTTCAAAAAAAGACTGGACTTAAGTAGATTCAAATGAGCCCTTGTATATAAAATGGGCTCAGACATTACTTAAGGGTACCCACTGGCTGCAAGTTAGATTGCCCCGCCAAGGTAATTACCGCGATAGCTTGAAATGAACATTATAAATGATTCATCATTGCCTTTTAGTAAGATTGCAAAATGAAGTATGCATAATCAGCCCTTTAGTTAGAATGTTAGATTGCCAAAAAGCACAGAATTACAACTACAACAGGAGCAGCAGCAGCAAATCAACAGGCTCAACTTTGTCATCATTGCCCAGGTTTGACAAAAGTAATACCAGAATGCATAAGGCTCAGATTACTACAACAGGAGCAAAAAGAATAAAGAAATCAAAGCTCAACTTTGTCATCATTGCCCGGGTTTGACAAGAGTAATACCGAGAATGCATAAGGATCAATGAACCAAAAGAGCGTAACCTCAATATACACAATTATGCATCACTGCCCAGAAATCATGGTAAACAAATGAAGCCATACACAGCCCAGAAACTAAAGAAGCAACTCAGAAATGGCTACCAGAATGCACAAGGCTCAGATTACATCATTGCCTGGAATAGAAGGTCAGTAACCAGCAACAACAATAGAGTAACAAAACAGGTGCATCACGGATGATAAAATTGCTAACATGTGGATCAATGAACCAAAAGAGCCAGAACCTCAATATACACAACAAAAGAGCCAGAACCTCAATATGAACCTCAATATGAACCAAAAGAGCTAGAACCTCCATCCATTGGAGACACAACAACAGCTGTGATATTAGGAACCACACACACCCCCTAGAAAAACCTTTGCTAGAGCACAACAGATTCAAGAATTACAGCAGCAGCTATAATGCATGTTGAAGGGCTCAGAACTTGATAGTCATCATTGCCACATTTAGAATCATAAATTATCAGGAACCACACACACACCCCAGCAATAGATAGTTCACTTGGGTTCAGATCAGACCCACAAACAGAGCACAGATAGCACAACTACACAAACAGATAGCACATATGACGCAAACTGCCCAGAAACAGCCCAGATACAACTGACAAACAGACCAAGATTTCAAGCCAAACAGGTCCTACTACCAACACAACTACACGGAAATTCAGTGCACTGAATTTCCACCAGAATGCACACAAACATTAGTGGCCTCATAGTTCATCATTGGCCTTAACAAGTAACAACTGCTTCACATGTACCATATTAAACATCAAGTCAAATGGTGACACAGTAAACCTGTGCTAGAGCAACATGTTTGATCATTAGCACCATCCACTAACACTAGTGGCCTCAGGTTTCATCATTGGCCTTACCATGTACCATATTAAACACAAATGAAGTGCCAGTTTCAAGGTATATAACCTGCTAACAGCCACAATTGGTTCAAAAACACATAAGCTAACAGATTGATTTAAACCCCAGAGTCTACAATGGTTCACTTTTATCTTATGCAAAATAAGCAAACCAAAACCCAGCTCAATAACTCAGTCGAGTCAGTCCTAGTATAAGGTGTAAACAGAGAGCTTTTTCCTTTTAGGACCTCATATAGCATGCATCAACAGGTGCACCATTGCCCAGAAAATAGTTAACTACCAACTACCCAGAAATGGCTCAGATTACACATCACTGCCCAAGCATCATTGCCAAAAGGCTCCTTCCAATGATATATAAACCAGAGTCTGGACATAATCTACACAAGCTTTACCAAAGCCATAACCCAATTTCTAATGCAGTGAGCACAATCATGGAAATATAGTAGCTCTGCCCAAGCATAGCAGTCCATATAACAGACAATAAATTCATGGCAGAGCTTAAAGACTAAAACAAACACATATTCATAAACACCAAGGAATGCCTCCTTCCAAGGAGACAAGTAACAAAACCCGGTTCCAAAATAATACCAAGGAATGCCTCCTTCCAAGGAGACAAATAACAAATAATGATAGTCACAAGGTGCAGTTGATGTGATTCTGCCCAAATGAGCCATTAGAGCTAAACCCCTTCATAAGTCTGAGTCCTCTGGAACAACCTGCCACTGGAAATCAATTAGTGCCATGAAAATAGTAGAGGTAAGTAAAACAAACTGATTGAAAGAATGGGATAAAATATTGAAGTGGAAAACACACAAGATGAAGAAAGAGTCTTGTATCTTAGTTAAAAGAACTCCCAAGTTCACCATTGAAGCCGAGACCTACACCGCACGGGAGAGGAATCCACACCCAAGGACAATCCATCCGGACCATCCCATGTAATTCCACAGAGACACACACACACACACACACACACAGAGCATGTAGTACCTAAATGGCTAATTCAGTGGTGGTACTGAGTTACTAAGGCCTCAGTAGTCCATCATAGGCTAAATAGGTATATTATCAAAATGGCTCAGCAAGCATCATTGCCAAAAGGCTCATAATTGATAATTGGCTCAGGTATGTTTCATCATAGCCAGATTTACTGAAATGGATGCAACATTAAGTTGCCATTTAAGACCCTCGTAAGTTGCAAATCACAATTCAGCTAATTTTGTAAGTGTTAAAATCGTGATAATGGGTTGTGTCTGTGGCTTAATCATTTCAGACTAAAACAACACACACACACACACCCCACCAGAACAACAACTGAAGTGGGGGCAACATCATGTTGCCATAAGTTGCCACACCCACACAAAGTCACACTGACACACACACACACACACACACACACACACACACACACAACTGAAGTGGGGGCAACATCACGTCGCCATAAGTTGCCAACCCACTTCAGTCCAACTACTGAAATGAATAAGCCACAGACACATACCCCAGCATAATAAATGAATAATAGGTACAAAACAAATGCCATCAATCACTATCTATATCGGAGTCTGCATAATAACCTCTGAATTCTTCTTTAGCTGAGCGTTTTTCAATTCCAAGGCGTGCATCCTCCCAATCTTTCAAGCACATGAGACAATCCAAAATGTCTAGAGCTAGTCTGCTCCTCTTCTCATCCAACACTCTTTTACCTGCACTAAAAGCAGATTCCGATGCCACTGAAGACACATGAGCTGTTTGTAGATCACGTGCCATGATTGAAAGAATGGGATAAGTCGTTTCGTTTTTTTTCCACCATGCTAAGATATCAAAATTAATCAAGTCATTCGCACTAACTGATTCTAGGTCCAAATATTTAAGAAGTTCATTGCGTGAAGTTACAGTGCTACTTCCTATTCCTAAACTTGAACTAAGCAAAGACCAAAATGCATCATTACATGTAGAAGACGAGGCCAAAGAGGTAGTAGTAAGTGAAGTAATTGCACCAAACTTAGATGAATATTTAGCATACATGGCATTCAATAAATCAAGCACAACATCAGAAGAAGGTAAAGTAGTAATACATAAATTCGTACCAATCTCTCTTAAGAGCACTGAAACACCCGCTACCTTAATCCTAGGGTCCATTACCGCAGCTAACATAAATAGTGGTGGCGTTTCCTCGAAATATTTTTTAAATTTTTCTTCCATATCCACACAAGCATTTACAAAATTTGGGCGTGCCCTATAATTTTTAAAAGTGAGACTAATATTGTAGAGATGATTAAGCACAACACAAGAAGAAGGAGAACGAACAGCATAACAAGCTAATGTAGCAACATAAAACACTTTCAAAAATTTCATGAACTCAAAACCAATTTGCCAATCAGATGGAGATAAAGAATCACCACGATACCTCTGGTTACAAAAAGCAGATATCACATCACTATATTTCCTACAAGACTTTACATAAGGTAGGTCGAATTCCAACGAGTCACAATATCAGAGTTCATTTGTTTTGGTTTCACATTGTAACAAGAAACACACAATTTATCAAATTCTTGTTGCCTAGATGAGGAAGTACCAATAAAAAGAACATCAGATCTAATTTTTGAAATCTGTGGTGCTATATGTTTCAAACCATCTTGCGCAACCAAGTTAATCACATGGCACACACATCGAACATGCAATAATTCACCAAAATAAGCAGGAGACAAATTTCTTTTAAACAATGGTAATGAAGCAGTATTAGCACTTGCATTGTCAAAAGAAATGCTAAAATTTTTATCAACAAGTTCATAATCCCTAAACACGCACATAATACTTTCAAAAACCGTTTCAGCATCATGAGGATACTCCACTAAACGGAAAGCAATAATTTTTTTTCGCAAAGTCCAAATAGAGTCTATATAATGAGCAGTAACACACATATAACCACGATTATTGCAACCAGACCACATATCAGAAGTAAAAGCTATCGCACCAAGTTTAGTAAGTTCACAAATCAAATCTTTTTTAACTTCATTATATGCTTTCATTGTATCACTATGGGTTGTATTTCTAGAAACTTTACCAAATTCAGGATTCACATGATTTTGCATAAAATATTCAAATCTAATATCATCACCAAAAGTAAATGGTTGTTCAGCTGCAGCTACGTAACGGGCCAGTCCTTCTCTCATTTTTTCTTTCGTATAAGCAAAATCTTTCAAACTAGTCGCAGATTCACCACTCACTATTTTATCTGGATGTTTATTTCTAAGATGTCTACCATGAGGCCCTGTTCCAGTATCACTAACGCAAGTATAATGTGTGCCACAATAATTACATGCAGCCCTAGCTCCTATGTCAATACCATTTGCATCTTTAAAGTGCTCAACTATAGACATATGTTTCCATACCCATGACGTGCGTAGCCTTTTTGAACCACTACGGGTTGAATTAGTAGGAGTTGAATTTGCTGGAGTAGAACCAGAAGGCCCTGTTCCAGTGTGAACAATGTTTGAAGCAGCTTCGCCTACACTTACGGACTCCAAACCCTGTCCCTCTGGTGCAACAACAGGGTCTCCACCATGTTCATCATCAGAAAAATCAAAAGCATCCATCTACACAAACAAACAGTATAAATCAGTTCTGAATGAGTAAATAAGTGGTGAATGAATGACTGAACAAACCCTAGATTTTAGAGTCCAGACAAATCAAACCCTAGTTGTGAGTCGTGACTGGACTGTGGCTGTGAGCGGTGGTGGTCCGGTGATTAGAGTAGAGAGAGAGTGTGTATCGCGACTGGTGAGCGGTGGATGGTCCAGTGATTAGAGTCGAGAGAGACTGAGAGAGTGTGGATTGGTGACTGTGGATCGTGACAGGGTGTGAGCACCGACGGGGGTGTGAGCGCCGACGGGTGGTGGCCCGGTGACTGTGGATCGTGATCATGGTGACTGTGGCTGAGATCGATGAGAGTAAATAGTTGAGATCGATGACTGTGGATCGATGACTGTGGATCGATGATGGTGGCTGAGATCAGTGAGCTGAGATCGATGAGATTAAAGTAAATAGTTGAGATCGATGACTGTGGATCGATGATGGTGGCTGAGATTACTGAGATCAGAGAGATGAGAGAGAGAGAGTAGAGAGAGACGACCGTTTGTTTGACAGTAGTCAGAGAGAGAGATACGATCATACGATTAGCAGATTAGGGTTACAAGAAAAGTGGCTGGTAATGCCTTATAATGGTATATTTATACTAGGGCTAGCTAGGCTACCGGTACCGAAGATCTAATGCACAGAAAAAGACTTTGGGGGGCCACCTTTGGGTCCCACGCGAATAATCCGAACCGTTAAATTATTGCAAAATGATGTTTTGTACGGCCATGCAAAAAATCAAGTCAATTGGATATGCGTAACTGGTCTATCCAAAACTCCAAGTATTGAAATCAATTGGATATTTGTAACGTGGATCGACGAGTTACACATATCCAATTGACCAGATTTTTGGCAAAGCCGTACGAAACATTTTTTTGAAATCATTTAACGGTTCGGATTATTCATGTGGGACCAAAAAGTGGGCCTCTAAAGCCATTGTACGACATTAACGGTGAGGATCATCGTAATTGTGCTGCGATGGAGGGCCTTTCAAAATCTGATCGTCGAAATAGTTGGCGAGAGTCATTAAAACATCAACACAAACAAAGTGAATGGTGTGGATCGTCATAATTGTGTTGCGATTGTGTGGCTATCGTACATTATACCATAACACAGTAGCTTGGTTCATAACCAAGTAAGTTCGATGTATAGAATTGCATGGTAGGTGTAGACTCGTTTTTCCGAATGTTCGATCTGAACCGTTGCAATTTAATATCTCGTCAATTCTATCATTCTCCCAAAAATCGATGATCATCCGATATCGGTAACAACACGATCGAAACACATTCAGTGCTTCTATTGGAATTTCAGTACTATAATGCACCACTTCAAGGCCACCTAATCAATTTTTAAAAAATCTGAACCGTTAGATGTGTTTAAAGCATGTTTTTAAGGTCCTATGCAAAGATTTGGAAAATAAAAAAACCCAAAAGGGTTTGATCGGGCCAGGTTTTCGTATAGTAGTTTTACGAAAACTTACTCCGATCAACTACTTCCGGGTATTGTTTTTTGCAAAATCCTCGCGTAGGACGCTGAAAACACGTTTTAAACACATCTAACGGTTCCGATCGTCGAAATTTGGTCCGGAAAGTGGAGGCCCATTATTGACTTATTGTGTTCATGTGAGAGTGAGACAGTGAAACTAATCAAACTATGAAAGAAATCAAATTTAATTTGTATAATTTATAATCTTTATTAGATAAAAATCTTTATTACATAAAAATGTTATTTTTTTTTTTCAAAATCTTTATTAGATAAAAATTGAAAGACATTGTATCAATTATCAAACATGTAAAAAAATATTTTAAAAGCTTATTTTATTTTTTTTGTCCAAACTCTCTCTCTCTCTCAAAATTAAAATATAAAATAAAATAAATCAATAAAATTTTTGTAACTTCTTTTTCCCTCTTGTTTATTTTTTTGTTCATGACTTAATTTTTTTAAAACTTGATATAAATATATAATTGAGTAACACAAGTTACACAACCAAAAAATAATTCTTTTTTATTTTTGTGATTATCAAAAAATACATACAAATAAATTATTGAACATTTTTTTTTTACCTTGTGCCGTGCCCGTGCCGAGCCGCCGTGTCGTGCCGTGCCAGGCCAACTTCCGTGCTCGTGCCGTGCCGTGCCAGGCCAACTTCCGTGCTCGTGCCGTGCCGTGCCATGTTCGTCCTACTTCCGTGTCGTGCCGTGCCGTGCTGTGCCAACTTCCGTGCTCGTGCCCGTGCCGTGCTAGAATAAAGTCGTGTCGTGCCGTGCCTCGTGCCACGTTGACTTTTTATCGTGCCCGTGCCGTGCCCGTAGAAGACCGTGTTGTGCCGTGCCGTGCCACGTGCCACCTTAGCCCGTGCCGTGCCCGTGCCGTTCTCGCTCATTTACGTGCCCGTGCCGTGCCGCGTGCCAACTTATACCGTGCCGTGCCAGGATTTTACCGTGCCTCTGGCGTGCCGTGCCGCCTACCGACGTGTCGTACCCGTGTCGTGCCCGTGCCTGCCCGGCCCGTTTGACACCTCTAACTTTAACCCCAAAAAATCATCTCTTTGTTCCATCAATCCTCCAACCACTCATCTCCATCAACCAAACCCCATCAAAGTACCCCCAAACTACCTCTTATAGCTCTGAAAAACCAAGAATCAGAAGCTACATTCTTACAAAACCTACTCAAAAAAAAAACATTTCAAGTTCTTGATCAAGCCAAAAAGGTAGTCTTTCTACCAATGTGTTCAAATAGGCCCTGAGGGGAACTCAATCAAGTCCTCACTGGTCTTCTATACCAGTAGGGGGTTTGAGAGAGGTTTGAAGATCATCAAGAGAAAAAAACTGTTTTGTGTATCAGAGCTCAATCCAGGCGCCTGGATCATCACTTTCCAGGCACCTACATTGAGTCTAGGCGCCTGGATTCACTCCATGCAGGCGCCTGGACCCTCCTTTCCCCTATCATATTTTTTGCTTTCTTTCACATTTTGATCAGTTCTTGGTACCTCATTTGCATGTCTTGATCCATGGTTCTTTACATTTCATGTTCTGATCCTTGTTTAGATGATCATTTAAAGTGATTTAAGGTTACAATCATGCTTTAAAAAGGGGTCATATAAGTGTGAAGCATTCATATGAACTTGTGTGTTGTTTGAAAGTTCTGATGATTTAATTTTGAAGGTTTCAAAATGAGGTTTTATATGATACTTAAGCATATCCCATCATAAGTGTCTAAAATGAGCATTATCATTGTATTATTGTTGCATTTTAGTACCATTTCATTGTATTTGAGTCACATTTAAGTTTCAAGCTTGTTACTGTGTTGCCAAACATATTCTAGAATGCATGTGAGTTGATCAAAGCATTGCATTAGGTGCTTTCTGCAAGAAATGGGATTTTAGGGTTTCTGTCTGGAAGGCAATCCAGGCGCCTGGATTGACTCATTCCAGGCGCCTGGATCCAATCCAGGCGCCCAGATTGCAATCCAGGTGTGATGTGTTGGACATTCGTGATCAGTTTCTGAGATATTCTAAGGCAGTTTGGGGGGTATTTTAGTGTAATTTTAGCATTTTTTGCATATAAACCATCCGCACATAACATTTTGCACAAGCATCCACCCATATTTCATTAATCTTGTTGATGTATTTGCCATGCTTTCGCATAAATCTGTGTTAGAAATCCGTTTAAACAATGTTTTCAAAATCTTTTCAAACATTTAGTAGAGACCGGTAAACATGTCGGGCGTGAGGGGTGCTTTAAATTCCTTCCCCTCACGTAACCTAGCTCCCGGACCCGAGAAATCTCATTTTGGAGACCGGTAAAGCATTTTCCATTTCAAGGGCAAAAGAGTCATTTTTCAAATTGTTTCTCGGGTATGGTCCTCAAATCCGGGTGGCGACTCCAGTCAACCAATCAAATCATTTTTTCCAAATCAAAACCGTTTTCGTGGACCCATCGCGCTCCGTGGGGTGTTCACAATGTTCAGCCTGTTTACATGATCAGTTTAAATGTCCAGATAAGAAAGGGTATTTCAATTTAATTGTGCTCAAAGTGTGTTACATCGAGCTTGAAGCTATTCACGGTGAATGATAGTTCAAATTGCGTCGCGCCGTGCCTTTGGGCACGAGCAATCCCTAGTTCGTGTATATTTTATGGTTATTGACCATTTTTTTTTTTTTTTGGTTTCTCAGTTAGTCTTGATGACAAACATAAAAAAGAACAACATTCATATGTAGTTTTAAAAGATATACTTGAAGGACCCTTCAACTTGTAAAGTATGATTTCTCCCATCTGAAGAAATTTTAAATACCAAATATTAAGGAAAAATTTAAATATGTTGATTCTCTTCTGTTAAGTGATTTTTGAAATTTCTATCAAAAGTCTAAAATTTATTTATCCAGACAAGAAGTAATCATAAAACTATACTATAAAGTAAATTATTTATGAAAAAGTGCACTACAAATAAAAGAATTACATCTTTGATATTTTGGTCTTTAGGTTACTCTGTTTTAGTGTTTTGAGAAAGCTTGTTTTATTTTTGGTTTTGCATAGGCTAGAAGAATAAAAGAAATTAAATCTTAAGACTAACTTCAAATAATACACCAACGATACAAAGTCTAAAAACTGCGATTCTTGATCTTCTTATGGGAGTACTAATTATATAAAGATTGAAAAACAAAACAGTCTTCTATACTTGAGATTATATGCTGGTATTAAAAGAATATGTGTTAATATAGAGCATGGTAGGTCAATGCTATCTAATTTATATTTGGCGAGGGTGTTTCGGTATTTTACTTATCAAAGTTAAACACAATTTGTCTTATTTTAACAGCAAGGGAGGTATGTGTATATTAGTTTGTAAAATAAGGGAAGCGACAGTCATTTTCAAAACTAAAAGGGAGGTCAATGTATATGATAAAAATGTTATGGGAGGCCCCCTTTAATTTACCCTAATTATTTTAATAAAAACGAAAGAATGATGACATTTCAAACTTGGGATTGTCCGACTTTCAAATATCAGCCCTTAAGGAGAATGAATATGCTTTTGAGTGTTTCGATACTGTTATACCCAATATATTGGCGAAAACATATTGAATGTGTATAGTTGGCTCTCACTATGTATCGGTTTGTTTTGGATCCACGGTCGATACTCAACCGTTCAAAGTGATTTGGGAACTTTAAAATTCCCTACTGTCAAAAATGACTTTTGAAAATTCACGACCGCTAGAACCAATTCTCGGTACTTATGATGCAATACTCTCGATGGTCCGTGGAGGTGGATGGGTGCTGAGAGAATTAGGTTATGAAGGTAAGGAGGAGAAGACAATGAAACATAGTAGAGGGTATTTTGGTAACTTTAATAGGTCTTTTGTCGTAGATAAAATCATTGTCTGACAATGGGATTCAGTATAATTTCAGAGAGATAGATGGGTGATAGCGTGATTAATAGAATTTAGGAGATGTTAGTAAAATTAAGCTCTTTATTTTTATTTTTTATTTATCCTGAGCTAGGGTTGCAAATGAATCTAACCGTTCGTAAATTGTTCGAAGCTCAACTCGATAAAAGTTCATTCGAGTTTGAATCATCCACTAAACAAACCAAACTTTTGAACCTCAACTTTAGGTCCGTTTAAAAAATGAGCCAAACTTGGACCTGATAACATTAGGCTCGGTTAGGCTCATGAACATATAGTATATGTATATATCATGATCAGAATATCATATATAAACTTAAACTTGAATATGTATGAATTGCATAACTTCTATGCGTAATACTACTAATTTTTATTTTATTTTTATTTTTATGCCTTACATCTATAAACTTCAATGTATTTGTTTTCATAGTTTCATATTAGTGGCGGAGGCACTCAAGGCCGGGAGCAGGGTATCTGTAGCGTTTTTTTTCGCTGCATGGTGGAGTCCCTTACAAATTTGTTCGTTACAAGTTGTTTTGTGGGGCCAACTTCGGGGTTCCACAAACGATCCGAACCGTTCAATATTTTTAAAATTATTAGTCGAGTGGTCTAAGAAAAAAATCAGGCCCATTGGATACTTATAAGTAATTGATCTAATTTGTCCAATCTTTTTATTGAATGCTCTTCTCAATAAGCGCTACATATCTTTCAGATGAAAGGGATACCGAGCGTACACTTGTATAACTTTTTTTTCAAAATTCTTTCAGATTATAAGGTTTGAATTCTAAATGAAAAATTGGATGAATTAAACCAATTACTTAGTAATATCCGATAGGGCTAACTTTTCCAAAGACCACTCTACAAGAGCAGAGGCAAATAGGCAGCCATTTGAAAGGATTTCCTATGCATATGAGGCTTCCACCAGACCGCCTTAAATCTCAATGGTGTATACTCAACAACCCTGGATATGTCGGGGGGTAATGACAGACTAACAGTACTATTGGGCCATTGGCCACACCAAGGGCAAGTGCCGACCTCATCTACATTTCTAAGTCCTAGATGGATTCTATGTCCTATGTGTTTGTAAGTGCACGTCTAATCACCATGAAAGCTTATGCTACTCTTGCTGATCGATCTATTGCACAACACCAATGTACTTAGCTCTTACTACCAGTCAGGCAATCAAAAACGCTTTTAATCGGTTTGGTGTTTGTTGTCATACGTAATTGGTTAAAAGCGTTTAAGGACGAGCGAAGCCCTCATAGCATCAACTGAGTTATGCTTATGTGTTGTATAACAAGATTAACAACAGGCAAACCGTATGTGCAAGTTTTTATCTAAACTATTTCCTATTACTTGTGATAGAATAAACATATGGATATTCTTCCAATAGAAAATTCTGTAAATAATTAAATGTTCATTTTGGAAGTTTAAGAAATTTAGTTCTAGTAGCTTTAGCAAGGTGGCATATCCTGGGGTGGGGGTAGCAAAGTTGCATTGGAATCGTTGCCATTCTTCACAATGAAGACCGTCTCCATCCCCCATGACAAGTGACGCTCAATATGACAATGCATGAACCAAACTCCTGTTTAATAATATTACACAAAAAACAATTAAAAAAGTAAGGCAACAAAATGATAATATTCAACGACTAAAGCAATATGATATGTACTTAAAATAAAATTTTGATCTCCTGCTGCAGTAAGAAGTCCGTCCTTTTTTTTTTTTTTTTTTCTTTTAAACTAAGACCTAACTTCTCATGTACATGTTCATGTCCGTATCAAGGATTTAAATATCGGCCGATATGCGACGTATCGGCAGATACGTATCGATTTTTCATGGGACCGATACCGATATTTGATCGATATTGGTTCGATACAGGCTGATATCAACGATATTTGATTGTATCACCGATACCGCTACGTATCCCGATACTGAGATTTAAAACCTTGGTCCGTATGGAGTACTACTACTATACTGCTTGGAAAGTAATTGATTTAACTAACAAGTATAGAGGTTGATGGTCTCCTATGCAAAGGTCAAATCAATGCCTTTTTGGACTTTCATGATCCAAGACATTCTTCTTAAATTTTGAATTTGGCCAATGCATAAAGATAATATAGAAAACGCACACCAATATTATCCATCTAAACAAAACATATATTTTTAGGACAAAAATGAATATTTTAGACTCTCAAATAGGGAAACTGTGGCGTCAACAATCTCAGATATCAGCGTCCATATGATTGAGAAACATTTAGTGGGTTCACATGCATTTTTCCTTTATAGTGCCCCACTTGTGCCCATCCGAGGAATTCGTTTGCGATCTTAAGCATTTATCTCTTACATATTATGGAGTAGATCAGTGGTGCAAAATATAGAAGGTAATAGTACACTTATATATACATAATCTCGACGGTACGTATGAATGATTCTAAGAATGAAATTCGACATAATGAATGAGTTATTGAAACCCGATCATCACAAAATTATATGTGAATAATACAATCATTGGCAAACAAAATGAATGATCTTGGTCGTGAATGTTGTCTTACAGTCATATAGTTCCTATAGGTTCAACGGGCAACACAAGACTTAGTTTCAGATCATATTATATAGGTCAAATGTATAAATACTCAACATCAACCATGACTTGATTTTTAGTACGGTCAATTTAAACCGTTAAGATTGTACGTCTTACCAAACACATAATTAATCGGCTATCGTCACTCCACATTTAATTGCTCATAGCTTTTAATATGAATGAAGACTGCTTCATTCTAAAACCCCAAAAAAGGATCTCAAACAGTGTCATATTTCAATTTTCAAGTATGTGTGGGGTTTTGGCGATCGGATTCCTAAGACTGGGTGCTTTCTCAATTTTCAAAGTTATTCTAAATGCACTCCGTAAAGTACCTGAGCACGACTCTTCTTATGATGCCTTGACGTGTAGTAATAAAAACAAAGAGTTGCACCAAAAAATAAAAAATAAAAAACAGAGTGGTGGGTGGTGGAATAAATAATATTAAGAGTGCATTTAGTAGAACCTGTCGTTTAATTAGCAGTCCGCCCCTTTTCTCCGCTTCTTCTTCACCAGGTTTAAAGTTAATTATGCTTTTATTCCCTAAACTACGCAAATTGTTTCTGTGTAGTTCCTAAACTAAAAATTGCTTCTCTGGCATCCTTAAACTATTCAATTTCCTTCCATGTGGTCCAATTGATAACGGTTGTTATCAATTTGGACGGAAAAGCCAACATGTGTTGTTCACGTGTGATAAAATCCCAAATGAAAGGGGTAAAAGGGTCCAAATTGGAACCAACCCAACTTGGTTTCCCTCCAAATTCTGGAACTAAACCCAATATATAACATGATTACCTGGGAAAAACGGAGTCCTACACACTCTCTCTGCCTTATCCCCAATAACACCATATTTGCCATATCTGATTCAAACATGCATGGCTTCATCTTCCTTCACAACTACCCAAAATGAGTATCCTACGTGCTTGTGTGGGAAGCTAGCCCCCCTTCGAAGACTTCCTACGAGATTCAACCACAAAAATACCCCCATAGTGGACCTTAATTGAGAACAAGTCAGAGTTCACATCCACATTACGGAAAAAAAGACAAAGCAAACTAAGCAACTTAATAAACTTTGGAAATAATTCATTAGATTATTGTAATAAGTGAGTATGAACGTAAAAAAAGTTTGACATCAAATTTGTTACGGTTCAAATGGGGGACCACATTACACCCACCACGGAGACAACATGCATTTACATTACATAAAAGGACCACTTTTCATGAAAAAAATGCAAAAATCATGCATCAGAGTCGTAAACAATACCCACACATGCATGGCAAAGAATACCCATACATAAATGAAAAATAAACCCTAAAAAATTTGGAAAAACTGATATTTTTTTACTTACAATTAGGGATTCAATCATCCCCTTGCCTTAGCTCAGTCATCCCTAAACTTAACACAACCGTCCGTGTTAAGTTTAACACAAGAGGAGCGGAAAGGCCGTTAGGAGATCAAAGGTAACCGGAGCCCTTGTCTGACCTCCACCGCCGGCAACGGTAAAAACCTGTGGATCCGTGTTAAGTTTAACACAAGAGGAGCGGAAAGGCCGTTAGGAGATCAAAGGTAACCGGAGCCCTTGTCTGACCTCCACCGCCGGCAACGGTAAAAGCCTGTGGATAAGGGCCGGGGCAAACGTTATCTGGGCATCTCATCGCCTAATCCGCTGGGTAAGGGTTTCAAAAATTGAGGGCTTGGAAGCATCCGATGTGAGGTAGTATCTGATTAAGAAGATCCATTGCTTTATAGAAGAGGGGATTTGGAAGTTCTCTTTGGGGATACGAGCTCATCATCAAATCTACAAGGTAAGCCCCTGATTGAGAAGATACACCGTTGATTTTTTGGTTTTGTGGTGCTCCTTCACTGCAATGGGAGATTTGGGGGGTACAGGAGAGAGAGACGAGTCCTATTCTCAAAAAATTCCAACCATTTTTGTAGACAACCTTCCTCATCTTATTCGAAAAATTTGGGTGCATAATCTTTTCTCCAGATTTGGGGAAGTCAGAGATGTTTTTATTCCAAATAAGAAGAGTAAAGTTACTGGGCAAAGTTTTGGTTTTGTTAGATTCAGCAGTATAGATTCCGCAACTCATGCAGTGGCAGACTTGAATGGATACTGGTGCTGGGGCCAAAAATTGAGTGTTAAATTTGCCAGATTCCTAAGGAAAGGTGATTATCAAGTGTCTCAAAAGTTGTCTCCCAGAGCTCATAATTCCATATTCAACCAGAAGGAATTACATAAGCGGAAAAGAGGTAAAGAAGTGTGGAGGAAAAAAGGGATCACTGAATCTAGCAAACAAGGGGAAGAAAGAAATGCAAAATTTCCTTATGAAGCATCTAAGGAGAGACCCAAAATAACAATTAAGATTCAGTCAGCTGGCAATGGCTGGCTTCATAGAAGTGCCATAGCCAAAATTAGTAAATTAGTCTCACCTAAAGACCTGGAATACATCTTCAGCAGAGAAGAAATTCATAATGTCCAGGTAAAAGCCATGGGTGGAAGATTTGTGATTATCACCTTCCCTAATTCTTTGATTAGGGATTCAACTATCAGTGAAAAATGGCTAGCTAATTGGGTTGAGGAAATAAAACCATGGAATGGTGAGCAAGCCAAGGATGAAAGATTTGTTTGGCTATCTTGTTTTGGGATGCCCCTAAATGGGTGGTCTATTCCAACCTTCAAAGCAATTGGAAACCAGTGGGGTCACTTCATTCAAGTTGATGGGAACACCTTGAAAGAAAGCTCATATGAGAAAGGGAGTGTTCTTATTGCAACGGAACAAATCCAGACAATAGAGGACAACATTGAATTAATGATTGAAGGGGGAAAATACATTATTCGTGTTGTGGAAGAAAATTCTTTTAGAATTTTTGAGCAAAACAGATTTCCTATTATCTCAGATGCTGCTATGGGTGAAAAGCTTGATAGAGAGAATAAAAAAGATGATGATGTGGGCCATATAATACATGAAGTAGCAAAGAATGCTAATATGGGTGCCAGCAAAGACAATGGTGAGGTAAACAAAGAGGCAGATTTGAATTCCCCAATGGAGTTTGGTACCAGTAATAATCAATTACAGTTTGCAGCTGAAATGAATCTCATTAATGATGCTGTAATAAACTCCATAAATTCACATATGGGGTCTGTTTCATCACCATTGGGAAACGAGGTTGTTATGGACAGCTTTGAAGGGCTATTAAGTTTAAACTCTCCTAGAAAATGCCATCTGGAATCAATTAGTGAAGATGAACACCACACCCAAGACAATGGCTACATCAATGAAGAAGTCAAATTTTCAGCTGGAGTGGAAGAAGAGATTAATGAAACTAATTTTAATGAGGCTGGTCATCCCCTTATTCCCAATGAATCTGTTGTAGAAGATCAGCACAGAGACCTTGTTGAAGTAAACCATATTCCAATCCAAGCTGCAATTAAAGGTATCAAAGGAAAGAAGAAAAGGAAAGGGGTTGATGAAATAATTGGTCTTACAAAATTTAACTTGGGCAACCAAAAAGGTGGAAGAAATAAGAACAAATGTGCTGTTATTCGTTCTGCTACTGCAGCTGTTGCTTTATCTGTTTCAACTGAAGGGATACTTAACAGGAACAGGATAATTTTGAATGAGGCTCAAGCTGTATGGGCCTTGGATAATATGTTTGGTAACGATTATGCAGGTTCAGAAGAGGAAGTGATTAGTAAGATTGTTCAAATGGAAATTCAAGATGAAGAAAGGGCAGTTAAACAAGCCAATATGTTTGCTACTACCTCTTAAATTGTTGGTTCAACTTGGTAGAGTGCTTAAGCTAAATATGAAAATCCTTTCTTGGAATGTTAGGGGCTTGGGCTTAAAGGAAAAAAAGGGGAAACTAAAGAAGTTACTGAAAGATAAAAAGGTGGACATGGTACTTATTCAGGAATCAAAGCAAAAATCTGTAACAGCAAGATTCATATCTTCTATATGGGGGATCACAGAGCATCACTACATGGAAATTGAAGCAGTAGGCAGTGCTGGAGGCTTAATCACAATTTGGAACTCTGATTTCTTCACTTTGGAGGAATGTTGTGGTAACAGAAGTTTCATTCTACTAAAAGGTACTTTGCAATCCAATTTTCCCTGTGTTATAGTTAACATTTATGGACCGTGTGATATTGTGGAGAGAAGGAAACTTTGGGATACTCTTTTAAACATGAAATCTGACTTTGTTGCTCCATGGTGTATTGGTGGTGACTGTAATGAAATTAGGAATATTGGTGAAAGGCAGGGGTGCTCTAGAAGAGATAGAGGAATGAGAGATTTTAATAATTTCATAGAAATATGGAGCTTGTGGATTTGCAATTGCTTGGCAGAAGCTTTACCTGGTCCAATTCTCAATTTGATGAGAAATGGAGTAGAATTGACAGGTTTCTACTTGATCCTGTCTGGCTGGACAAATTTAAACTCAAACAGTGGGGTCTGCCAAGAACCATGTCTGACCATTGTCCTTTGTTGCTTATGGAAGATTCTAGAGATTGGGGTCCCAAGCCATTCAAATTCTTCAATGTGTGGCTGTCTCACCCTAATTGTTTGAAGGTTATGAAAGAAGCTTGGGAGAACAACTCTGAGCAGGGTAAGGCTGCTTTTAGGTTATATAAAAAGCTTAAAAGTGTTAAGGAGGCTCTAAAAGTTTGGCAAAAAGAGGAATTTGGCGATGTTCAGGGGAGGCTTACCAAAGTTGAAGAAGATCTCCACTCCCTGGATTTGCAAGCTGAGAATGGAACGATTTCAGGGGAAGACAGAATGAACAGAAGGGTTCTAAAAGCTGAAATGTGGAAGTTAAGCAGGTATGTGGAGAGTTTGTGGATACAAAAGTCAAGAATAAACTGGTTGTGTAAAGGAGATAGGAACACAAAATTTTTTCATGCTATGGCTTCTGCTAGGCAGAGAAGGAATTACTTTGACTCTGTGATTGTTGGTGAAGAGACAATTGAAGACCCATTATTGGTTAAGCAAGCAGCACTTAACCACTTCAAAAACCTTTATGCTGAGAATTGGGTAATCAGGCCTATGTTCTCTAACAGAATTGGTAACGATATTGGGTATGAGATGGCTCAACAACTGGTGGCTGATTTTGATGTTAATGAAGTTTGGAGTGTGATTCAAGGCTGTGATGGGAACAAAGCACCAGGACCTGATGGTTTCAACCTGCTAAGCATTAGAAAATGTTGGGATTTCATGAAAGGTGATATAATGGAATTCCTAAGGGAGTTCCATAAGAATGCAAAACTGCCCAGGGGTATTAATTCCTCTTTTATTACCCTGGTTCCAAACGTGGACAACCCTGTTCACTTATCTGACTATAGACCAATTAGCCTCATTGGTTCCATGTACAAGATTCTTTCCAAGATTCTTGCAACAAGATTTAAATCCACAATCCCTTACATTGTGGGGGAGGTCCAATCTGCTTTCTTTGGTGGTAAAAATATTCAAGATGGGATTTTGATTGCCAATGAGATGGTTGATGGCTGGAAGAAATCAAGGCAGAAGGGGATCATTATTAAGCTAGATTTTGAAAAAGCATTTGACAATCTAAATTGGAATTTCATACTCAAGATGTTGGAACTGATGGGCTTCCCTGGATTATGGATTAGCTGGATTGAAGAATGTCTCAAATCTGCTTGGATCTCAGTGTTGGTGAATGGTTCTGCAACTGAGAGTTTTAAAATGCAAAAAGGTATTAGGCAAGGCGATCCAATTTCACCCTTTCTATTTATCATTGCAGCTGAAGGACTCAATTGGCTTTTTAAGGAGGCACAAAATCATGGAGTGTTTAGAGGTATGGATGTGGGCTCAGGGGGGCCAATCTTGTCCCACTTGCAATTCGCAGATGATACTCTCATTTTCTGCCAAGCTTGCCCTGAGGAAATACAGCTTGTTAAGAGACTCTTGAGAGTCTTTGAAGTCAGATCTGGGTTGAGAATTAACTATCACAAAACAACTATGTGTGGTATTGGGGTTGAGGACAGTGAGCTGCAAGCTTTTGCTAACTCTCTCAGATGCAACTCAAGTAAGCTACCAATCACTTACTTGGGTCTGCCTCTGGGAATGAACCCAAGATTAAAAGCAACATGGAAACCAGTTATAGAGAAAATCAAGAAGAGGCTTGCTTCTTGGAAGAGGAAGTACATCTCCTTTGGGGGAAGAGTAACTCTCATCAAGTCAGTTCTTAGCAGTCTTCCAGTTTATTACATGTCTCTCTTTAAGGTCCCTTCTTCTGTTGCAAAGGAAATTGAATCAATTCAGGCCAAATTCTTGTGGGGTGGTACAGAACTCAAGAAAAAACTCCACTTGGTATGTTGGGCAAAAATTACTCAAGACAAAAGACATGGTGGCCTGGGAATTAGAAGCATTAAGGAAATGAATGAATCTTTACTGCTCAAATGGTGGTGGAGGTTTGGGATGGAAAAAGATGCTCTTTGGAGGAAGGTCATTGTGGCTAAATACAAGTTGGGGGAAGGTTTGTGGTTCCCAGACTTATCTTTAAACAACAAAATGTCTGCTCTTTGGAAAGATATTATTGAAATTCATTTAAGGCAGCCACACATGTTTGCTAAATACATGGAGAATGTCAAGATTAATGTGGGTGATGGCAAAAATATATTGTTTTGGAAAGACAATTGGCTGAATGAATCTTGTCTGGCTGTGGCCTTTCCAACAATTTTTAGACTAATCACTAATAAAGAGGAATCACTTAATGAAGTTTTATCAAGGAAAGAGGAGATTATGCACTGGGAATTTCAGTTCAGAAGGAGATTGTATCAATGGGAGGAGGAAGCACTTCTAGCTCTTTATGAGGTGCTTAATAGAAGGGGTGCAATTATCAATGCCAACGGAGTAGATCATCTTTCTTGGTCTGCCTCAATTTCAATCAGGTACACAGTTTCCTCCATGTATAATCTCTCCATAAATCAAGACTCTCCCTTCAATGCTGTGTTTGACTTTATTTGGAAGAATGTGGCTCCCCATAGAGTGCAATGTTTTGGATGGCTAATACAGCTCGGAAGGGTCAAAACAAAGGAGTTTCTATTTAATCTGGGTATTATTCATAATCATGAAGAAGTTACTTGCAAATTCTGTAACTCTGATATTGAATCCTTGGACCATTTATTTCTCCATTGCCTTCCTGTTTGGAATACCTGGTGTGAAGTTCTGTCTTGGTGGGGTATGCAATGGGTTGTCCCCCACACGGTCAATGACCTTTTCATTTGGTGGATGAATGTTAAACTCAAACCCAGCCACAAGTTGATTTGGGACTATATCCCATTGGCAGTACTCTGGTCTTTATGGATTATGAGAAACAAAAACCATTTTGAAGATGTTCCTCTTGACTGGGTTGAAGTGTTAGATTTAATCAAACTAAGGATTGCATTCTGGGTTAAAACTAAATGGGGGCCTCATCCCTATTCTATTGATAATTTTCTGCATAACTTGAAGAGCATCTTGGATGCAATTTAACAGAACTTTAGAGGGCATTTGGTGCGTACCTGGGAACATTTGGGATCTGCTTATGGTATAATTCATTGCCTCTGGGTCTATTTTCTGGGTGACATTCGCATTGCTGCTACTGGATGGATCAAATCTATTGGGTTTCATCCTGTTCTGCTGCTGCAAATTTGAGTTGCTTCATTTTTTGGGATGCTACTGCTACTTTACTGCTGTATTCTCATCTTGAGCTGTAGCCTTGGTGTATTAGGTGTTTGGTCATTGAGCATTTTGTTTCTTTGGCATTTCATTCTTGTTACCTGTTGACTACTGGTCGACTTGTTCCGCTTTGGGTCCGAGGTGGCATATGATTGTCATGTGGTTGGGTGCCAACCTAGTTGGGATGCTTCCTCATGATGTGATGCCTTTCCCCTCGGTTTTCCGTTAATCTTTGTAACTCAATTTCAAAGATTAATATAATTCCCTTTTACTTTTCAAAAAAAAAGCTCAGTCATCCCGTCGATCTCCTTCAAATGTTCAACCCTCCAGTTTGCCGAAACCCTTTAAATCTACAAAATCTTGTTCCAATTTTGTTGGTTGATTGAAATCCTAAGTCTACTCTGTGTGTGTGTGTGTGTGTGTGTGAGAGAGAGAGAGAGAGAGAGAGAGAGAGAGAGAGAGTCCTGGGAATAAGATCGCAGGGAAACCCTTTTTGGGTCGATCAATTGGTTCTGGGAGCTTCTAGGATGTGGGCTGGCGCTTTTACCCCTTTCATTTGGGATTTCATCACTTTTTTTTTTTGAACGACAAAAAATTTGATTTTCATCACACTTAAAAAACGACATGTTGTCTTTTCCGTCCAAATTGATAACAATCGTTATCAATTGGGGACCACATGGAAGGAAATTGAATAGCGTAATGACGACATGAAAGCAATTTTTAGTTTAGGAACTGCATAGATAAGATGTGCATATTTTATGTTTAATTCTAGTATGGAATTTTGTTTGGGTAGTTTTGATTTGGTAGTTGGGCAACGGGTATGGGATGGAGGGTGTGGGTTGGCCGAGGGGGATAAGGGGGGTTGTAATTATCAAAAAACCAACCCTATATGTCCGGATAATTTTTAGGGAAGCCAAAAGGTGCTCAAAATTTATGAGGGAGAAAACCCTCACAGAGAGACAAGGATAGATGGGGTGAAAGGTTATTGGTTTTTTGTTTTGCCAACTGACAGATAGTATAAGGGATATATAAGGTGGGGCCCAGACTTAATCCCAAGTTTAAAAACTCTCTCTCTCTCCACCCCACCTAAACCCCAGGGTAAAAAAATTTAAATCCTAGGGTACCCTATGAAAGTGCCTAAAATCAAAGGGTACCAATGAAAGTGCCTAAACCACTAAAAACTTATAATAGAAAAGTGTACCCTAAACCTAAACCCTAGGGTACCCTATGAAAGTGCCTAAACCTAAACCCTAGGGTACCCTATGAAAGTGCCTAAAATCCTAGGGTACCCTATGAAAGTGCCTAAACCACTAAAAACCCTAAAATAGGAAAGTGCACTCTAGGTGCCTAAGCACCAAAAAAGAGTGATTGACCTTAATGGAGTTTGTGGTAATTAAAAAGAATGATTGGAGTTGGTGGTAATAAATATTTGTTTTTTGTACCAGCCCGTAATAAAACCTTTGATTTATGAACAGGTGCCAAAATGTCATTTTTTTTTGTTGTTGTTGTAAATGGTCTTCGGCTCTTGGTGAGAGTTACAGACTGTGATACTCTCTTTTGCCTAAAAATATTAGAAATCCTCGTTATAACTCAGGACTATTGAGATGCCAAATTGAGAAACTTTCTTCCTATTGAAAAGGGAAGCAAAATTACTTGACTGATGTTGACAAAAAATGATTTCAAATATGCTTTTGTTTTGGGCAATAAGGCAACCACATGCTTAAGTGGTTGCCTTGTGGGGCATAGCGGGGAAGGACGGGACACTTATGCGATGTCCAACTAGTTTTAGTGAAATTCAAGTATGGGACATGCATGTTTGAAATATGCGTGTCTCAAGTGAGACACGTATTAGGGACACGACACAGGGTCACTTCGTTCTATGTATAACAACATATTCCTAGTATTTTGATTATACCATGCTGGTCACTTGTACTTTGTGCTTCGTCTTTTTGATGTATGATTAACAATATAGGATTAGTGTTAGTGTTCCCTTTTGTGCTAATAAGTTGGTGTTATTTCTCGTTAGTTTTTGATTTTTTCATATACAGAATATTATTATTTCTCGTTAGTTTTTGATTTTTTCATATACAGAATATTATTATTTCTCGTTAGTTTTTGATTTTTTCATATAGGCCGTGTTTATCTCCCCATATTAAAAGGATTTGGCTGTCTTGTTCTATATCCGTGTCTACTCATGTTGTTTTTGAGTTATGGGTCCATATTTTGACTTATTATGAAGTCTTCAAACTGTTGTGTTCTCCTGCACTTGAAACTTGATTCATTCATACAAGATTGGAAGTTTGGCGGTATAGCACATTGTTGTAGTTCTTGAAATATAGTACTTAGATATAGAGATTTTTTAATGTGCTGAAATTGTAGTGGAAAAGCGGAGATTGAGATTAAGTGTTGGTGGTTAAAAGCCTTAAGCATGGATACAGACACAGGACACGGACACGGACACAGACACGACACGTATAAATGTCATTTCTACAAAAACTTGGACATGGACAGTTAGTGAAACGTCCTATTCAAAATACATCTACATTATGGACGTATCTTAGGAGTTCATATAGAAGTTTAAAACCATTATTTCTATCCAATAGAAATGCATTGAAATATGCAAATTGTATTAATGTCCAGAGGTACAAATCTAGAGTCCCTAAATAAGTATATTTTAACTAGACAATGTAAGTTTGGCTCCGGGTCAACTTCTATAAACTACATTTTAACCACCTAATGTGTCAACGTATCCTTCAGTCTTTATTATATTTAATTGGACACATATTTGACACGTCTGGAGAGTGTTGTGTCCGTGTCTGACACATGTTAGACATGAATGTATTCGTGCTTGTTAAGATTGATATTTTTGTTCAACAACTATGATTAGATAGAGGTTAAGGCTCAACAAATGGCACCACAAGCTGAATTTCTTAATTTAGAAGAAAAATTTTAGATACTCAATTTCTCGTGTTTGAAAGAAATTGCGATTTTCAGTTTTCTAAGGTAACTTTCCAAAAAAAAAAAATACTGAACGCTTATTTTGTCCCATTACTTTCACGTGATCTATTTATTGAATATTTTATTTCATGGTTGTCAACTGAGTTAAGTTGGTCAATCTCACATGGGTCTGACAGTAACAAACTGATTACTATGAGCTGAGCTGAGCTTTGTAATGTTCGAGCTCGGCTCTTTTACTTAACGAGCCCAAAATTCGAGCTCGAGCTCGGCTCGGTCATAAACGAGCCGAGCCAGACTAATTTACTTAACGAGCCTCTTTAAACAAGCCGAGCTTTTGCAAGTTGAGCTCGGCTCATTTAGTAAATGAGCCCAAAACTCGAGTTTGAGCTCGGTTCGATTAGTAAACGAGTTGAGCTGAGCCTTAACGAGCCGAGCCGCGAGCAGCTCGGTTCATTTGCAGTCCTCTGGACCACAAGCAAGCTTAACTAGATTGCCTAGTTCATTTAATTGGCCGGAGAGGTCCATTTAATTGAGCCTTAACGAGCCGAGCCGTGAATGCTTATTAAACTCTTAGTATTATCATTATAGGTGTATTGATAATGGACGGATGTTACTACCTCGTGAACAAATAGTATTAGTAACTTTACTCATCAATACTAGTACTAGTATAAATAGAAGTGAAGCAATTACGTACGTACCAGGATTGTCTGCCCTGAATCTAACGGTTGTCCATCCATTCCTTGGCACAATAACAGTGTTCTGAAGTGGCGGATCGACCAAGTTATACGTTAACGAGTCCTTGTCCTTGTCGTAGTTTCCCAATCCGTATCCGACCACATAAAAACTGTACCCATGGAGATGCATCGGATGCTCTATACCCGCAACCAAATTTGTCCCTTGCAATACCAGCTCCACCGTGGACTCATAATCCACTACTATCACTTCCGTTCCTCTCTTTGGTACCTCCAGAATCAACGGCGGATAATCGGCTGTAAAATTGAAAATGTATGGAGGAAAATGCGGAAACTGATCTCCGAACACCCCGCTAATGTTGTTGTAATAAGCTTGTAGTATGTCAATTGAAGGGTTCACGAAGCTTATGTTGTTCATGCTGGCAGCCACTCGGGTCCCGTTTGGTCCGGCACATGAGTTATCTAGGCAGGGGATTGTATTAACTGAAACGGTTAAAATCAATTGAGTTGTCACATTTAACGGAACATCAATCGGGTGGCTTTCGCTATCCAAGCTTCGAAGGCTAGTACTAAAATTAAGATATGCAAATGTGTCGTTGTAATAGGGGAGATCCGGGACGGAAGGCGGTTGAAATAGAGGGCAGGATGGGTCGCAATACTGAACAACAGCGGTGGTGGTGGTGTTATCGAAAGAGACGTTGTTGCCGCTAGAATAAGCTCTGGCGGCCATGTAGTAGCGACCGGGTGGTTGGTTTGCGAGTAACAAGGCGTTGATGGTCTGACCGGGAGATATTGTGATGTAGTTTGTTGTGAAGTGCTTGGTGTAGCTGCCGTCGCTTCCTACGACGGTGAGACTATGGTTTGCAAGGGAGAGGAAGAAGATGTTGTTCAGTGCAGCGTTGATAATGCGGAGGAGGTAGGTTGCACCGGGAACCACGTTTAGCTGGAATGTTCCTGCATGTATGAATGATAAAGGATGGATGCTAATTGAGAGATGAATCTAGTGATGAAGCCAGCCGGGAAAAATATGTAATCACGAGGGTTAAGTAACTAACCGGGTTGGGAGCATGGGTAGAGATCACCGGGCTGGCCGTTGATGGTAAAAGCATCGGATGTATTTGGGTCTGCTCCGGTTGGAAGAGCCTCCGTGATAACTTGCATCACATCTTTCTTCCACCACTCCCCTAATTCGGAAGCCCAGATCAAAAAATTAAATAAGACAACTAGATAAGTACTGCACCAAAAAATTAAATAAGGCATTTTTCTGAAATGTTTTAGTCTCTTACATAAGCTTCATGAACTAGTAAGGAAAATTCATACATGCACATCACTAATCCTCTAATGGAGTAACCTAATTTGGGTGGTGGTTAGGGTGAATAATTCAAAAATGCACATTTCACTTTTTGTCTCTATACTTCTTTACTTACTATGTTATATATTACTCCATCTGTCCATTTTAAAGTGATATCTTTACGAAACTTTTATTTTTGTGGACGTTAAAATATGTACTTCCACCAAATTAAAGAACTCAATGAACACTTTAATTTGGTATAAAAAGTTTAAAAATTATATAACAAAAAAGAAATAGGTTTCTCAGGGGTTTGAAATTGCACGTATTCCGATCGAGATGACTTAAAAAGGGACGGAGGGAGTATTTTCCTATTATCCTATCATCTTACAGATTTATTTTTGTTACCATCACCCGTCGGGTCTTGTTTAACATTTCGGACATATTGTACACATTTAAAAGAAAACAAAATTTGGTTAATTTGTGATACCAGTGAAGGGTGATGTTGTAATTTCCCATGTTGTAGACATCAACCACAATTGTCTCTCCTTTGTGAACATGGATAGTTGGTCCAGGATATAGGCCATTGACTGTCAATATATTCTTTGTTTCACAGAGTCTTGTGAAGGGAGTTTCTCTCACCTGAACAGTTAAAGAATTTCCGTGAAGCCCAGAAGGGCCATAACCATGCAAGATTGTATAATACAAATGAGCACATATATTTTAAAAGTATTATGTCCATATGGTTGCCATGTCATGGTCTAAACTTGAGCGTGAGGTGAAGCGTGAAAGTGTCTTTCGAAATATTCCAAATTAATAAAATTTGCGAGAGCGCAAAGTGAGGACTGTGAGAGCACAAGCGGAGGGTATTCTTGAACGATTATGTGACCATGGTCGTGATCATCTAGCAATAGCTTTACTTCAGATTTTGAGAGTACTTACCACAAATTCATAGTGTCGAAACCAAGCTCTGCAGTGCAGGATAGCATCATCGAAAAGCAGAAATCCCGAAATGAAGACGATGAAAATCTTGTTGCCAAACAGCATTTTTACTAGTGAGAAATCGCTCTTCTTCTTCAAAAACTTCTTCCTTGGAGGGTGTAGAGTCTTTCCAAAGGAAACTTTTAATGTTGCAGGGTGTGAAAGGCTTTGTTGCTTTGGGCACGAAAAATAGCCTGAGTAATAGAAATCCAAAGGGAGCAACTGATTAAAGTTTCTAGTACTTAACCAATTTTAGATCGCTTCTAGCAGAGGTTTTTGCCTTGGCTCGTCCGTTTTCCCTCATGAATTCATCCATATAACCACAGAGTCATGCCTAGGCAGAAACAAAGGAAACTTTTCATGTTGTTGGGTGTGAAAGGCTTTATTGCTTTGGGCATGAAAAATACGCCAAGTAACAGAAATTCAAAGGGAGCAATTGACAAAGTTTGTTGTAATTAACCAATTTTAGATCACTTCTAGCAGAGGTTTTTGCCTTAGCTTGTCCTTTTCCCCTCTTGAAGTCATCCACATAACCACATCCTGTGTTTATGACTGTTGCATAAATTCCATTACTGTATTTTGATAAAGGAAATCAACTTTGTAGTTGGTTTGCATTCTTTCTTTTTCTTGTAAGACTAGTACTTAACCAATTTTAGATCCCTTCTGGCAGAGTTTTTTTTTGCCTTAGCTTATCCTTTGCCCTCTTGAATTCATCCACATAACCACATCCTATGTTTATGACTGTCGCATAAATTCCATTAGTGTATTTTGATAAAGGAAATCAACTTTGTAGTTGGCTTGCATTCTCTCTTTTTCTTTTACCTTTCCTTTTTCTTTTTATTGTAAGACTTGGTTCTAGAATAGAGTTAGACAATCTCCCTCCTTGCCAATTGTTGGAAAGTAGACATGATAGTCCCCTGGCTAAGCTCCCAATTCATTGGTTTTATTTAATTTTCACTTCCCTTCTTTTTCTCATTCACCAGGGTGTGTTCGAGGCTGACTTTAACACATTCATCTTTCCTAATCCTCATTAATTACTACACGATTTCACTTTTGAGGAGCTGAACTCGTTAAGTTATCCAACTATTCCTTGCTCGCTAGGTTTTTTACTTTTTACTCTCTTCATCTGCTTTTATTTGTCCGTCTTGACAGAACATGCAGAGTATTTCATCTTCTATCATGAAGATGTTTTTTACCCAACAGTGAGCAGACACCATACCCCCAAAATAATTGCACCGCACTTATGACTTTCATTATATACCATGAGCAAGTTTTTCTCGCAGACTTCAAGCGTGAAACCAGTTTCTTTAGTCAAGAGACCCTTAGCGTCTTTCCTCTTGATTTTAGAGATAGTTTGTCTAGCATCGGACGGATATCTCCTCCTTCTCCCAGCTCAGAGACCGTTAGTGTTTTCCTCCTAAAATGTGGATGATCTTCCTTTCGCTTGAGCTACCTTCCTGCACACTGTAACACCATCGTTAGCACCAGACTAGATCGTGAAGTCCAAGATGGTACTCCGACGATCTAATGAGAGTATGAAGAGAAAGAAGGCAAGTACTTATATCTCAGGTTTTAGAGAGAAATTGTGTGTACTTTTCACCTGGTATCCTCAGCCTTTTATAGAGCTAGGGTAAATTGAGCTTCAAGCTCCCTCGTGCCTGGCATGCACAATAACCGCTTGGCTGACGTCACTATGATGAATATGAGCAAGGTGGTTAAGAGCACATGCTTCCACTGAAACGTGACACGTACACCTTGTTGTTCGGCTGGCGTCATTGTCATCATTAGGAACGGTTATAGGAACGTGCCTGAAGCACTCACATGCACCTTGCCTATGCTGAGTCAATCGTACAGATGCTTGGATAATCATCCTTTGGCATAGGTTATTCTCTTGGCCACAAACGCCCAGATGTTTCTTAATAGTTCTGGCCTTATTCACCGAAAGGTCATACTGACCGAGAGGTATTAGTTCTGCTTTGATCATAAGGAACACTCAAGGAATCGGTGAGGCAACTGAGCCCTTTGTTATGTCAATCCATTGATGTTATCTTTGTGGGAGTAAACATTTCTTCTACCGAACGGTGCCTCCGGTGTCACCCTTCGACGAATCACCTTGGAGGTTTCCTAGTTTGTTTGTGTGCCCGAGGGCACTGTATTAGACTTCTCAGCCCATATCAAGATGCTTGGCCCATACACCAAGCAACCTCGCTGGATTAAAAAATGCACTAAGAAAAAATTCTAGTAGAAATAAATTAAATTTTCTTTTTTGTGGTTGAGGTCTTGGAGTTTATTACAGAAGATGAGACATTACCGAAGCAAAAGTTTGAAGCTCGTTTTATTATGGACTTGGTCCAACCCTTCGATTTTGCTTTTACTTTACACTTGACGGAAAACATAATGGGAACACAAATGAATTGTCATTAGCATTGCAAAAGAAAGATCAAGATTATACGTGAATGCTGGGGGATTAGTCAAGGTGTCTAAGGACCAACTACAATCAATGAGAGATGTCGAATGGGAATCTCTAATGGTTGAAATGTATTCATTTTGCGACAAACATGAGATCAATTAATGTTCCAGAGATGAATGACAAATTTGTAGCTCGTGGGGAGTCAAGCGCAAAGTCCGACAAGTAACAAATTTACACCACTACCATGTTGAGCTATTTTGCACCATCAAGAGCTCAACAATCGATTTTCAGAGACAAGTACTGAGTTGATTCTTTGTGTGGCTTGCTTGAATCCTTGACATTTATTTTCTTAGGTTTTATCCATATGACGTTTCCCTAGTAGAGCTTATGACACTTTAAAATCAACTTCAAAACTATATAGTTGATGTTTGCTCTAATGGTGATTTTGCAGAGCTGAAAGGAATTGAAGAACTTGCAAAGCCTATGGTAAAGAGATGGAAGAATCTTGCATATCCATTAGTCTATCTAATTGAGAAGTTAGCTTTGCTTCTTCCAGTCACCTACGACCATTGAAAGAGATTTTTCTTCCATAAATTATAAAAAGCTGATTGTGTAACCAAATGGAAGATGAATGGTTGAATGATTCTTTGGTAAGGTTCATTGAGAAAAACATATGCATTAAGAATATTGATAATGAAGCATATATAATTCAACACTTTCAAAATATGAAGGCTCGTCGTGGGATGTTGTAATATGTTGGTCTCTTTTTGTCAAATGGTATATATGCATATATAGGGGGAGGTTCCCCTAACATAAAATGACACAAAAAATGACACTCCATCTCAGCCATTAAAACCAGTGGCCGAGATTAGAAGTTGAGTCCCCACATAAATCCCCACCTCACCCTATCTCCCTCTCCCTCCAATCCTTCCCTTCTCTCCCGCCTCTGGGATCACCACTCCACCTCCATTGCGGGCTGACCCCTTCCTGGCCGATCCAACTCCGGTCGATCCCCCCTCCCTCTCCTACCTTGTCCCTCTCTTTTTCTCTGCTCTCTCCCGATTCTCCAGAGGACTTTTTAAAACTAAGTAGGAGTATAACGAAAATAGAAATGACAGAGTGCCGATCAAAAAAAAAAAAAGAGAAAAAGAGAAATGACAGAGATTAAGCTTTCTAACCATGATTTATGGCCTTGATTCACTTGATCTGGTCTTGCTATTGTTTTCCCCATTTTTTTTTGTCTTCTATCAATTTATGATCCAATTCTCGCATAGTTTCATGGTAAAAGAAATTGCACATTAAAATTGAACCCCATTGAATCTCTTCGTCTCAGGATATTTTTGAAATATATGGGCCTTTCCTAACTTCTTACAGGAATTTGAGAATCCTATTAAACTCTTTTTGCAATTTGGATTACTAGGTAAGAAGTCCAGTTGGGGCTGAAATTGAGAGTGAGGGAGAATCGGGAGAGAGGAGAGAGGCCAGGGTGGAGGGTTGCCCTAAGTTGGGTCTGCCGGAGATGGGGTCGGCCGGCGATGTAGGTGGAATAGTGGTCGCAGACTCGCAGGGGGGGAGGGAGAGAGAGGGAGATAGGGTGGGGTGGGGTGGGGTGGGGGACTCAACTTCTAATCTCAGCCATTGGTTTCAATGGCTAAGATGTAGTGCCATTTTTCTGTCATTTTATGTGTTATATATATATACCCAAGCTTCTTATCCGGACCCCCGGATTGAAGCTCTTGGGGTATTTTTTTGTGTTGCCAATTGTTTTGGAAAAATCCGATCCGTCCAATGTGTTCAGAAGGTGTTTTCCAAGGTCCACGCGGGAAATCTTCAAAAACAAATACCAGGAAGGGCTTGATCCAAATAGTTTTTTGCAAAACTGTAACACATTGGACAGATTGGATCGTCAAAAAAATGCTCGGATCAAGGAGGTCCGGAAGTCCGGAGTCTGGAGGAGAAGTGGAACCTATATATATATATATAACCAAAACACATAAAAATCCATGTTGGATGGATCATAAACCGAGCTTATAACCTTTGAAAAGTCAAAGTCAGATATTAACCTAATTCCCAAGTCCAAAGGGTACCCGTACCCAAAATGCATAAGTAATAAGTATATTAAGTTATTACATCATTTCCCAAGTTTGTCAAAAGATTTCAATAAATAAGAGTTACATGATCATATTTCAAAAAGATAAAGTTTCTAAGATGATACAATGACTCTTCTTCGTGAGCCTTCAAAACATGCACACATGCCAAGCATCCACTTCATGATCCTCGTTGAGTACCTGAAAGTTGATAGGGTGAAGTCACTAGTCCAGTAGGAAAACATTTCTACTAATGCTAAGGGTATAGAGAATGAAATGTGCATACGAGAGTGATTGTCATGTGTAATATGACCAATTGATACTACGAATGTTTCGAAACATGTAACAAGTGTTCAGGATTGCTTTGGCTGATGAAAATTTTGGGTTGTTCTTGGAGTCATTGCGGGGTTCAGTGTCATTTTGCTCACTGTTAATGCCGTTTTGGCTGAGCTTTTTGATCGAGTGTTTGCTGGGAAAGGGGTTCAGGATTTCTTTGGTTGATGAAATTTTTGGGTTGGGTTAACGAACTTATAGATGTTTAGCTTGAAATATAATTTTTTCTCTTCTTTGGCGAGCACGGAGCAAATAGTATACCAAGGTAAAAAGATGCTCAAATATCCATATGGTACCCACATATGATTGCCACGTATCCCAACGTGTCCGTGAATTATTCGCTTGTGTCTCCGTCTATCCACGTGTATCGCAAGTGTCCGCGTTCAACCATTTTCCACTTTAAACTGTCAATCTCATTAACTCATCAATTTTAAGCTTGAGGGTATTGAAATTTCTTCCGAGTCTTTTGGGCCTCGTGGAACCCATGTTCGAGTCTTATGAGCCTCGTGGAACCCTTATCCAAGTCTTTCGGGCCTTGTGGAACCCTTCCTAGTGACTCACCGAGTGGTGGTAGTAGTGCATCAACTTACAATTCATTCAAGTTCTCATTTATCTTTTAAGAAAATCATCAAGTGTCTAAATCACAATTGTTTTCGTTATTGTCTCAAGTAATGTGTGCTGTCGGTGCCCATTAAGTGTCCACGTGTCCAAGTACGTTGGAAAGCCAAGACATGTCATACATCATACCAAGACAGGCTAGGAAGAAGTATTTCAATCAACAATGATGTGTACGATATGAAAAAATCAAGTACGAAACCAAACAAGTCAACTGGGAGTCAAGGGAAACACTTTTGAAAATTTGGGACCAGAGGTATTGATACCAAGGTAGGGAGGTATCGATACCGTAACACCAACATGTGAACAAAATGTTGGATATTGATACCCAGCAAGTGGGGTATCAATACCTAGTGTATTTCGAGCAGTTTTTGACAGATTTTCTAAATGAAGGGAATTTCAACCCAAATCAAGTTTTGAGGTTCCAAATCACTACCAAACATGGGGAAAATGATATAACATCAGCCAATTCAAGGATTTAGCTACCAAATGAGTAGAATCAAGCTCAACCAAGTTTCAAACCCATTTCCATGCTGATATTCAAATTGATTAGAAATTTAGGAACAAACCAAGAACAATGCATCAATTCAGCAATATACCGTTAGAGGAAGTAGAGATTTGTCCCCTACCTCAATGAGTAAACTCCAAAGATGAGACAAGAAGAAACCCTAGCTTGTTCTTGCAACCCCAACCAATATGTGACTTCTCCAAGAAATTCCAAAGACACCTGGACTCCAAATTGCGCGTAGAAAATGAATCTAAGGTTGGATCTTTTAGTGGTGGAGTGTCGGAGGTGAATTTTGTGAACAAAATGAAGAAATTTTGGAGAGGGAAGGGAGAGAGAGTGGGCCAGATGGGTGAGGGAGAGGAAGAGTGTGATTTATCTTAACTTTTTCCCTAACACACTTCTTTTATACTAGTGTCTAACTACACCAACACCCCCTCATTTTCTAATGTGTTTTACATACACCCAACAACTATTATCAAGCTCGTATTGGCCCACAATACAATTTTAGAGCATTCCAAACACTTCCTCAACATTAGTTCAGGAAAAAAAATAATTAAAAACACGGGTCTTTACAAGAACCATACACAGTTTCTAAGATTTAAGTTGCACAATTTTCAGAGTCACCCTCCCATTTTGTTCATCTCCATCTCCGCATACACCAACCTATTGAGAAGTTTTAGACAATTCCTTTTGTAATGGGACTGCCTCGTTAACCCACAACCATTACAACGCCTAGCCTTCTTCAGCGCCTTCTGTTTCCTTCCCTTCAGTCGTTTACCACAACCCTTATGATTAACCGGAAGTGGTTTTTTAAAATTATGTTGGCTTCCAAGTGAAATAGGCACTTGGATAGTTTTTACTCCTAAATATTATATTAAACTATAGCCCAGTGCATAAGGTGGAAATTTCCACTGTGACTACACTTGTCAAGATCATGAAGGACTTATCTTAGCACCAAATCATGTTTTACACAAAGTCAGAACCTGTATAGCTGTTTACACCCAAATTTGGCACAAATCAACGGCCAGGCTTGACGAATTGGAATTGGGCTTTGTAGGCCAAATTGGAAGGAGGCCTGTAGTGATGGTGGCCCAAAAGGTCCATTTAACCCGTTAAGGAATTTAGTTTATGGATGATGGACAAGGCCCGTGTTACAGAATTGAGGCCGTGAGGATGTTTGTTGAAGCCCATGTTTGAATACAAACGGTTATGGGATTAAATCCATGTGTGAAAATAGAGGAGGAAAAGATAAAACCGTTTGTCATTATCTCTTCATAAGAAAAAGGGAGCAAATTATTAAAATATTTTTAAGTGAAAATGAAGTGAAGCCTATTAGCAAGGAAAGAGGAGAGCGGTTATGCCACATGGCACAAAGCCGCGACCTCGCCCAAGCTCCATGAACCCACTAACCCAGAAAATAGGAAGCTGGGTAGTGGATCCTTAGGCCTTTTACCACAGAAATAGGAGTGTAACTACTGTTAACCGCCAATAACCGTTACAAGTGGAGGGAAATTGGCACATCATGGGACACATGGCAGCATAAGATGAGGATTGAAAGTTATAGAGGCCACGCGTCAACATCATGGCCTAGGAGAGAGTTGGTGCCAACAGTTAACACTTCCAACATGGAGCCTATAAATAGGAAAATTCAAGATGAAGAAAGGGTTCCACAGCCATCAACCTCACGGTTAAATCAAATCCAAGTCTCTCGACTTACACTCAAAGATCCTCAACCCGTTGCAGCCATTAAATTGTTGAAGACTTCATCTACGTTGGTTCTTTTGTCTCTCATCATTCAACAAGTCTAGCTCATTGTTAGGCCTTGTTATTGACTCCTTTGTACCATACTTTTGTTAATTCTCATTAATAAAAGTTGGTTTTTATTTTATCTCGTTGTTCCTAATTTTCCACAACGGTTGGGAAATTATTAAGTCCACGCATGAAGGCAAACCACGAACCATTTGCAACTCTGCCCTTTGAGGGTTGCACGCAATCGCACGAACGAAGTCAAAAAAGGTCTCAAAGGCCTCAAACACACTTGGACTGCAACGGCAGTCCTGGCACGCCCATCTCACAAACCACACTAGGTGCTTGTGGTTTCTTTCTGTGTTTCTACGTGCAAACATTTTTGGCACGCCCGGTGGGACTCTAATCAACAAAGGGTGAACAATGGGATGACGAAGTGCACCACCTAACCCTTCCCCACAGGAGGAGCCAGACCTTCCACATGAGGTCACAATCAAGGAAGAAGCCGAACTTGAAGTAGCCCTTCAAGAGTCACGACGGCTGCAAGAGGAAGCACAACAGCAAGAGGCTCTCAGGAATGAGCCAAAACCTCAAGTAAGTGTTCCAAGTATGAATGAGTCCTTCAACAACATGCGAAATTACATGGTTGAAGCTAGCCGTGAAATGTCTCAAGACATTGCTCATTCCGTGAGTTCAGCTATGCATGAGATAAGGGATTCCAACATGGAACTTTCAAAGCAACACTTTTGGGAGGGGGTTGAGAGCTTCTCTCTCTAGAGAATGCACTCCCCCCACTCAAAAATCAGTCGATATTTTTTATCATTAGCCCCAATCATCCTGATTGAGGTCGTACATCTCTATTTCGAGATCCTCTTAAATTCTTAGCAACTAAAAAATGGGGATTTGAAGCAGCTTCGACGTTCAAATGCTCAAAACCCGTACTTGTTCGATCGGCACCAATAATAACACATATGGGTTTGTTTGTACTCCAGTTGCGATCTGTTATCTCAACCACAGAAGCCATATGTTTTTCGATCTGGGTTCCTCGGTAAACTTCCAGACCATTCAGAGGTTAGAGGTAGAAGAAGAACCCAGATTAGGGTTTCAAAATATCAGATTTAGAAGGGACTTCGGGTTCCGTTCTCAACCATACAAGAGGGGCGTGCTGTTTGCCTTTCCAATTACAGATCCCGTACCTCAGAGAGGTTCATGGAAAGGGGATCTGAATGGTCCCTCTGCTCCTTCTTTGCAATAGCAACAACAGGTTTGATGATGCCATGGAGAAGGGAGTATCTCTGGTACTGCATCGGTGATACCATCCAAGCTCAAGGACAAGGTAATTTTGGGGTGTGAACCTCATTTTAGCTGGTGCGTACTAATTTTTTTGAGTCTGTTCAATCGTGCTTGTAAATCTGAATGGGCTTCATCAATTTCTCTTTGGGGGAGAAGAGAGTGTATCACACGCTGGGGTGAGACTTGGCACACAAATCCATGCGGCTCTGTCACACGGTGACTGTTTTTTCTTGCTACTTTTGACTTTTGAAAGCAAGAGTACACAGCTGTACCCACAAACAAATTTTAAATAGAATATTCTTTTAAGAGATATAGAGTGGTGTGAGGGGTATTTTCCAATAAACACAGGTGACGAGCAGATTAGATCGTCAGGGTTTACCACGTGACATGCATGAGGGAAGCTAGTATGGAACGGCGCTCCGACGACCACCACGCCCATATTTCAGTAATAAACCATATCAGCCCGCTCGTCGGACGATGCAAGTAGAGCGGCCCAATACGAGATAAACCCTAGCGAAATACTTTCCTTGCGAAGATAAGGAAAGAAGAGAATATTCAGGGATATTCCCCGAATCAGATAAGCTTACAAAGATAAGCACAATCTTACTCAGAGATGGAAAGCCGGTCAACTTACTAAACAAAGAGCGAACTCCCATGTAGGGTAAAGTTCCGAACGAGCAGTATGCGGCCATCTTGGCAAGAATCCTTATCAAATAAGGATTCAGAATCACGCAGGCTACGCTGCCCAATAAGGAAGAATCCTAACCTCGGAAGGATTCCATGCAGAGAAGAGTTCCACAAGGAATGCAAAGGCAAATGAATCGCCTATATAAGAACATGACTCCTAAACACTAAGGGTACGCTTTAACCTACTCTCATACTACACACTCATTTTGGCAATCCTCCAGTTCGTCTATACTAACTTAGCCATCGGATGGCCCTTGCCGCCAAGAGCGGGGTGCTCTGACGGTTTGCTGGTGCTGCAGGATCGGAATCGCTCCATCAGAAGAGGATTTGATCTCATAAGAGCAAGGAAATAACTTTGTGAGTTTTTTCCCTCTTACAATTAGCGCCGTCTGTGGGAAACTAAAAAACCTCCACCGAGATCATCCATGGGCGATCACGATCTTCATACACCACAGAAGAGTGGGGCCGCGAGGGACCCATCTCTGGGGCCACCCGGGGCCCCAAAAAAGCCTCCCCCCGCGAGGTTGGCAAGTCAGGTGGAGCGAATGGAACGTTCTCAGCCCGACAAGTCCCGGAGGGGCGATTCACAGGTCCGATCACGAAGGGAACAACGGAGGAACTCCCCGCCACGTCACGCCTCGACAAAGACTGACCCCCGGGTGAGGCGAGACAGGGAGTGTGCAGAGAGTTTTATGCGGAGGGAGCAGGAGGTCTCAGACCTGGCACGACAGATTGCCCAGGAGGAGTCCGCGATCCAAAATCTAAAGAACCGCTTGCGACGAGCGGAGGAAAGTCTGAAACCCAAATCCCAGGGTGATGGGAGAAATCAGAGACAGTCGGGGAGGGAATCCCCACCGAAAAGGCAGATTCCACAGCCAGAAAGGGCCCACAACGGAAGAGAAGAGCCGCAAGTAAATCTCCGGACAGCGGGGGAAGGAGGCGGCACGGGAGGGATCGGTACGAGAGGTCCGATTCCAACGAACACTATGACGAGCGGGAAGTGGCTCGGGAAGCAGCTAGAAAGGCTCTCAACCACGTAGCAGCTTCCTCGCTTGCTAAATGGATCCAACGGGCGGATCCACCTGCCAGGATAAAGCACAATCCGTTCGTGTTGTACGACACTACAGATGATCCAGTAATACACATTCAGCACTACCAGCAAGCGATGTTTATGCATGCAAGGGATGACGCCCTGATGTGTAAAATGTTTCCGTCAAGTCTGGGAAAGGTGGCGCTGAGCTGGTATCATCACAAGTTGGCACCAAACTCGATCCATAGTTGGAAACAGCTCTCTGAGGAGTTCACGACCCGATTCTTGACAAGTCGAGCAGCACCAAAAACTTTCGACATCCTGACCGCCATGGGCCAGAGGGAGGGGGAAAGTTTGAGAGAGTATTCCAAAAGGTATTGGGAATCTTTTAATGAAATTGAAGACTGCAGCGAGGAATACGCTATAGCGACTTTCAAGACGAGGTTGCCTGTTAGCTCAGATCTGAGGAAATCCTTGACAATGAACCCAGTCAGAACAGTGGCAAAACTCATGCAACGAATCGAGCAGCATGCGCTCGTCGAGGACGATCGTGCGCGAGAAAGCAGGAAAGAGAATGCAGGACGACCTGTCACCCCTGAGAAGAAGACAACGGAACAAAGAGGTTATAAGAAGGAATATTCAACCAGCAGGAGGGACAATTCGTCTGGGCGAAGGGATAGGGCTGCTGTGGAGACCCGTTCTTTCCACAGCATTTACACAGTATTCAATGTGCCGATTTACAAGATGTTGTACAAACTCAGAGATAAGGCGTGGTTTCGCGATCCGCCAAAGATGACGGGAAATCCTGAAAGGCGGAGAGCAACAAACAAGAAGTGCAGTTATCACCGGGACTGGGGGCACATGACAGAGGACTGTTTCGAGTATAAGAAATTCTTGGATGAGAAAGCAGCTGAGGGCCTCCTTGACGAGTATGTGGCTGGAGGGAAGAAGGACCAACTAAACCCCGTCGAGGAAGTAGATTGTTTAGCAAAACCCAAAGGTCTGATCCAAATGATTCAGGGCCATGCCACCCCATACACCGAGGGTGAAATCAGGTACGTTCAGAGGCAGAACGAGCATGCAAAGCACGTGTACAAGTTGGGGATGAAGAGACCCAGGGAGGAAGACTGCGAAGCACGATCAATCACATTCACGGACGTGGATCTAGAGGGAGTAGCACTGCCACACAATGACGCTCTGGTCATCACCCTACGCCTAGGGGAATACGATGTCGAGAAAATACTGGTGGACCAAGGAAGCTGCACCGAGATTCTGTATTATGGCACCTTTAAGAAAATGGAGTTGCTCAGAACAAACTTAGAAAAAAGTCAAACCCCTCTGATCGGGTTTGGGTCACAGCCGGTCTGGCCTATGGGAAAAATAACGCTGCCCGTACGAGCAGGGTCTGTCGTATTGAAAACGGAGTTCCTGGTTGTCGATGTCCCATCTTCTTACAACGCCATCATTGGTAGGACATGGCTGCACAGAATGAAGGCAATTTCATCAACTTACCATCAGATGATAAAATTCCCGGGGGCAGAGGGCATTGAGCACATCAAGGGAAATCAGAAAGTTGCAAATCAGTGCCTAGTCTCTACGATCAATAGAGCCCCAAAGGCACACCTCGTCCAGTCCGTCGAAGTATCCGATCAATCTACATTAGAAGACGTGGGAGGGAATCCAGCCCTGAGAACTGTGGAAGGATTGAAAAAGGTTCAGCTTGACGACCAGGATCTAGAAAGGTACTTCCTGATAGGAGAAAAACTTGATAAAAAGGAGGAAGAAGAGCTCGTACACTTCCTCAAGCAGCACGTCGACGTGTTTGCATGGACTCCTCAAGAGATGCCAGGCATCGATCCCAGTATAATTTGTCATCATCTGAACGTAGACCCCAGCACAAGCCAGTGGTCCAGAAATCCAGAAGGTCAGCTCCCCAGCATGCCGAAGCAGTCAACGAAGAGGTTGACCGACTTTTAGAAGCCAAAGCAATCAGGGAAGTGAATTATCCCGAATGGCTGTCTAATACGGTCGTCGTCAAGCAGGTTAACGGGAAGTGGAGAGTGTGCGTCGACTTCACCAGTCTAAATAAGGCCTTCCCCAAGGACAGTTTTCCTCTGCCGAGAATCGATCAACTTGTTGTCGCAACTTCTGGGTACGAACGGATGAGTTTCTTGGATGCTTACAGGGGATACCACCAGATAGCAATGTACGGACCAAACGAAGAGAAGACGTCATTTATTACTCCACGAGGACTGTATTGCTACAAGGTCATGCCCTTCGGCCTCAGAAACGCTGGGGCTACCTACCAAAGACTTGCAACGCTCATGTTCAAAGACTTGCTCGGGAAGACTATGGAGGTCTACATAGATGACATGGTGGTGAAAAGCAAAGAGAAAGCCGACCATATAACCAATTTAAAGGTAACTTTTGATATTTTGCGACAATTTCAATTAAAATTAAATGCTTCAAAATGTGCATTTGGTGTGAGTTCTGGAAAATTCCTGGGCCATTTGGTCACGGAGCGTGGCATAGAGGCCAATCCAGATCAAATTACAGCCCTCCAAAGGCTTGAGAGCCCAAAGACTACCAAGGAAGTGCAGAAGCTGACGGGCATGGCAGCAGCATTAAACAGGTTCATCAGTCGCTCGTCGGACAGATGTAGGCCTTTTTTCCAGTTGCTGAAGAAAAGGAAAGGATATGAATGGGGACCAGAACAAGAGGAAGCTTTCCAGGACCTTAAGAAATATCTCGGGACTCCCTTGCTGCTATCAAAACCAGAAAAAGGAGAACGGTTGATCCTTTACCTGGCCGTCTCAAAGCATGCAATCAGTGCAGCTCTCCTCCGAGTAGAGGGCACGGAGCAAAAACCAGTCTACTTCGTAAGTGAAACTCTCCTGGACGCACATACCAGATACCTCCCCATGGAAAAGCTCGTCAAAGCTTTAATCATGGCCTCGAGAAAGCTACCGCACTATTTCCTGGAACACCCCATCACTGTATACACCGAGTTTCCCTTAAAGGCACTGCTTCGAAAAGCAGACTTCTCTGGGAGAATCTCCACTTGGTCGGTAGAGCCCAGTCAGTACGATATCGATTTCCAACCAAGAACGGCCATCAAGGGCCAGGTGCTGGCAGATTTCGTAGCTGAGTTTACCCCGATGGAGGTTGAGCCCCCCGTGGTTCGCGAATATGAACCGAGCCCTCAAGGTGGCAATCAAAGTACTGAAAGCTGGCACTTATTCGTTGATGGATCAGCATGCAACAAAGGCTCAGGGGCAGGGATAGTGTTGTTCGCTCCTGAGCGTCTAATGCTCGAACAATCCGTTCGTTTGGGCTTCAGCGCAACGAACAACGTGGCAGAGTACGAGGCCCTCCTAATTGGGCTCAAAAGTGCAAGGACCCTTGGGGTCAAGAAGATAAAGATCTTTTGCGACTCGCAGCTCGTCGTAAATCAGCTAAGTGGTGAGTACGCTCTAAGGAACGAAAAGATGGCGGCCTACGCAAAAGCCATACAGGATCTGATAACAGACTTTGAGGAAGCAAAAATAGAGCAAATCACTTCAGGACAAAACGCTCATGCGGACTCGTTGGCCTGCTTGGCCTCGGCACTACCATCAGAGTACAAGCGAATTGTGGCCGTCGAATACCTAGCCCGTCCTAGCATCGGGAAGGAAGCAGAAACCAACATGGACGCAAACCTGGGACCAAGCTGGATGGATCCGATCGTCGCTTACCTCAAGGACGAGATCCTTCCAGAGGATAAAAAAGAAGCCTATAAAATTAAATTGAAGTCAGCTCATTTCTGGTTCTCGCCCCAGGGAAAGTTGTACAAGAAATCATATCACGGCCCTCACTTGCTATGTGTCCATCCCGCATTAGTACAAAAGTTCTTACACGAGATACATGCTGGGACATGCGGCGGACATGCGGGTGGGAGATCAATAGCGCACAGGGCAATAACCCAGGGGTATTGGTGGCCGTACATGCAAGAAGATGCGAAGGTGTTCGTCAGAAGCTGCGAAAAGTGCCAGCAGTTCAAACCGATAATCCGGACACCGGCGGAAGACCTGCAACCGCTCACTAGCCCGTGGCCGTTCGCTCAATGGGGGCTCGACGTCATAGGGCCCCTGCCCATGGCGACGGGCAAAAGGAAGTTCTTATTGATGGGGACAGATTACTTCACTAAATGGATTGAAGCAGAACCGTTGGCCAAGATTACCGAGGGTAATGTGGAGAAATTTGTTTGGCAGAACATCATAACCAGGTTTGGGGTGCCCTACTGCATAATTTCCGACAACGGGGCACAATTCGGGCCAAAGTTTGAAGCTTTCTGCACTCAGCATGGGATACGTAACTACTACTCAACACCATCATACCCTCAAAGTAATGGACAAGCGGAGGCCTCTAACAAAACAATCCTCAAAGGAATCAAGCGAAGACTGGAGAAAAAGAAGGGATGTTGGCCCGACGAACTCCCAATAGTGCTATGGGCGTTCAGAACCACCCCAAGACATTCGACGGGAGAAACCCCATACTCCCTGGCTTACGGAACCGAGGCCGTAATTCCGATCGAGATAGGGCTACCAACGAATAGAACAGCTCTGGTTGAATCTGGTGGGAACAACCAAGCTTTGGCAACAAATTTGGATCTCGCAGAAGAGCGACGAGAAAGAGCCCAGTTACACTGGCAGCCTACCAACAACAACTTTGCAGGACTTATAACAAGAAGGTCCACCCCCGCGAATTTGGAGTAGGGGACCTCGTGATGAGAAATGTGGTAGGGAATACCAAAAAAGCGTCGGACGGAAAGCTTGGGCCAAACTGGGAAGGGCCCTACAAAGTGGTTGGCTTGGCAGGGGTCGGAGCTTACAGGTTGGCAGATCTAGACGGGAATCCAGTTCCCCGCCCTTGGAAGTAGAGAGACTATCACGATTGCGAATAAAATCATCTACTTATTGCCTAGCAAATTTGTGCATAAATATGGGCTTTGACCAAACAAGTAAAACCCCATATTGGGGAGCATGACGCACTCAATCTATTATAATACAACTCAATCTCGTCCATGGCCTCGTCCATGAATAGGCGCGAATATACCTTGAGCTCGTCCATGGCCTCGTCCATGAATAGGCGCGAATATGCCGCGAATATGCCATGGCCTCGTCCATGAACAGGCGCGAATATGCCTCAAGTTTGTCCATGGCCTCGTCCATGAATAGGCGCGAATATGCCTTGAGCTCGTCCATGGCCTCGTCCATGAATAGGCGCGAATATTCCTAAAAATTGTCCATGGTTAGGCGCGAACATGCCTAGACCTCGCAGCGAATATTGCACCCCGCGGCCTCGTCCATGGTTAGGCGCGAATATGCCTAAAAATTGTCCATGGTTAGGCGCGAACATGCCTAGACCTCGCAGCGAATATTGCACCCCGTGGCCTCGTCCACGGTTAGGCGCGAATATGCCTAAAAATTGTCCATGGTTAGGCGTGAACATACCTAGACCTTGCAGCGAATATTGCAACCCGTGGCCTCGTCCATGGTTAGGCGCGAACATGCCTTAAAAACAAAACACTCATGGCCTTGTCCATAACTAGGCGCGAATATGCCTAGAGCCCGCTTATGGCCTCGCCCATATTTGTCCAAAGTTAAGACATAGCTTATGACATTAAAATGTTTAAACAAAATTGCAGGAACATCTAGGTTCCAAAATATTCATCATGATCAATTCACGACCTAGTACAGGAACATCTAGGTTCCAAAGTATTTGCTCTACTTCTGACAACGTGCAGGGAACTCTAGATTCCAAGGTGTTCGTCTTTTTTCCGACTATGTACAGGAACATCTAGGTTCCAAAGCCACTATCTTAATTGATCAAATGCAGGACCATTTGGGCCCCAAAAGCTTATACAATATTCGTCCTACGTAGTTTTTTTTATGCAGGAGCGCTTAGCGCACACCTCAGAAATGCAAGACTCAAGCTTGCACCCGTCATATCTGTACACAGATCGCTCAATGGCTGCTGCATAGACAGATGCAACCAGAACATTCATAGCTAATGTAAAACAAAATCCCCAAAGTCATGTCAACGGGCAACACAGACTCCAGCCCACCTAACACCACGAAGGGTGTAATTATCGTAGTTCCAAAAACAAGACCACGCAGGGTCAGCTTGTCCAAATAGCCACACAGGGCATGGGACCCAAAAATTGTGTTAAACAAGTCAGAAGTCAAGAAATGTCAAGAGTCATGATTAAAACTGATCAAACAGGCACAAGGCCTCTTCACTGGACCTCATGGACCTCAGTGGCAGAAATGTTACCAGATTCTCCAACAACACCCGACAAGGGGAGCTCAGCCCGCTGCTCGACAGGGATGGATGTGTTGCCACTAGCTTCCTCCTGGCTAGGGTCAACGACTGCACTTTGGTTTGGCACAGCAGCACTATGGGGAGCAACGTCCCTACGTCTGGAGTATTCAATCTCGGTCCAGATGGTATCTCGTCTGTCAAAGTCCTGTTTCGTCAAGCATGCCTTCCACCCTCTACCAAAAAATAGATCTTCAAATTGCGGCATCTGAGCCTTGAACTTTACCTTCGTATCATTCACCCCTTGATTATAGGCTTGGTCACAGGATGCCTGAGCAACAACCAATTCAGCCTCCACATTTGCCTTGCTCCTCTGGGCATTCGACAGCTCTGTCTCCAAGAGCCCAAGTCTGGTCTTGGCTTCACTAAAGCTGCGGTCAGATTCACCCACACGACGCTTCAACGAAGCCAGCTCTTCTTTCATCCTCTCATTTTCAGCAGTCATCAAATGGTTGGCATTGATAAGGCGGTTGGCACTAACCCTCAGCTCGTCATTCTCAGTTTTCAGCTGCATATTGGCACTATTGATGGACCTGTTGTCCTTGGCAGCACGGTCACAAGCAACATACATAAGTTGCATAGACTGCAAGTCATCTCGAACAAGTTCACATGTCAGTTAGGCAAGATGGGTCTAGACAGAAAGTGCCATAACAAAAGAGCGAGCAGCATAAGACATACCTTGATGTGGTGTTGGAAGCCATCTTTCAGGAGCTTGAGGTAACTGGACCCAACCTCTCTCTCAACATCCCCAGGGAGCAAAACAGCTTGTCCAACGGCCAAAGCAACCTCAGCATTATCACAGCTGTCAGTAGCAAGGACGGGTAGGGTGCCACGACGTAGAGGAGGGTTCCACACTGCCATTTCAGACTCAGGTTCTGGCTCAGGGGGTGGAGTAGGTGGCGGAACCGAAGAACTCCTGGTCGTACGGCGACGCTGCTGAGGGGGGTTTGGGGCAGAAACAGGCTTCTCTCTGGGCCTCTTCTCCAGAGAAACGTCAGTTTCTCTTTGCTCTGGAGGGGGAGGCAGAGGAGAGGGGGGACGAGCAGAAAAAGAAGCTCCCAAGGGGTCAAGAAACTGGACGGGGGATTCATCATCATCAAGGGATATGAAGTCAGAAAAATCAGGCACAACTCTCGGCATGGCTGAAACAGGGGGTGGGTCTCTCACAGGAACACTGCTAGTACTCTCTCCAGACAAATCACTCTGAACATTTTTACAAGATAAGTCAAATCCAAGATAACTGTTTGTACGCGACGCATGGATAATCTGAGTACGAAGGAAAAACCTCTGTATGGAAGAACGTCTTACCCCAATACGACCTCTTCCTCTACGCAGATTCCTAGCAGAAGTAGAAGCCTCACTTGTACGGACACCACCACGGTAGGAGGGGTTGTATTTCAACAAGATATGTGAGGCCCTGCCTAGCCCTTCCGGGTCAATCCCCCTGATGCCCGGAAATTTAAGTGCTCTCTCAATATCACGAAGATGGACACCGTCGTGTACCACCAAATGACCCTCGTTAATATTCTCCGCTGCAGAAACAGAAATAGCAAACGTAATGAGCAACTAGGTGGAAATTGCTAAAGTGAAGTAACGGACAAAGGGCAAAAAGAAAAAGAACCGACGTGTACGCCCAAAGGTGTGGGGACACGGAGGCCCCACAATGTCGCCACCATCGTCCCGGGGCAAGAAATTTCCAGTCACAATCAAGAAGTCATCATTCTCCCCACGACAGGAATTGGGAAGATCGGTCACAAGACGACGCTCCTTGTCCCGGACCTTGAGATAATAAGTCCCATAGGTGGTGGGGCAGACGCTGTAAAGGCGACGAATATCGTACCAACCCAGGTTTGTGCCTAGGAGTCTGTTCAGGGCCACCACTCCCATGACCACACGGTAGAAGTTGGGGCAGAGTTGGAGAGGGGTAAGGCGACAGATGCTGCAGATCTCCACCAACAAGGGGTGTAGGGGAAACCTAACGCCGCCTTCCACGACGGCTAACAAGGGGACGTGAACCCTACCCTCGGTCTGGTCATGGGTATCAGCGCCAGGAGGGGCCAAGGCTAGATTAACGTCGTCAGGAACCCCGTAGCAGCGGCGAAAGGCCCCCATGTGGGCCTCATTATCGCAAAGACTCCTAAATCTACCCATGATAGGAAACGATGCAGGTACAAGAAAATAAGAGAGCCCTAAAACGACTGTGCAAGGAGAACGGAAAAAGGTTGCAGGAAACTTACAGACAACCAAGGACGGCCGGGAAAGGAGTTTTTCGGCGGAAGGGGAAGTCAGTAGAGGGGGCAACTCAAGGAACACGATGGCAATGGCGTTCTAGATAAATCTCACAGAGCAAACACAAATATGGAAAAAAGGAGGGTCAAAGAAACGCCTTATACCCTCTCAAAATTCAAACTGGTACTTGCTGACATCATCTAAAACGACAGCGTTTAGATTCCCCACGCCTTTCCACGAAAAGGTGGGGTAATGTCAAATCGGTAATTAAAAGGGTGCAATGATTCGAACCACCCGGATGACGGAAAGGCGCCTTGGAAGTTACGCTCACGCCTGTAGACGCAGACTTATCGCTTGGAGGGTCAGCGCGGCAGCTGACACGTGGCAAACACATCGGAACGAGGCATAACGACGGTACAAAAGGATAAGCATAGCAGTAACTGCTCGTCTATAAGCTTATGCTCGTTTTGCGTGAACGTGCATGGACGACCAAAAGCTGGGGAGCAATTGTGAGGGGTATTTTCCAATAAACACAGGTGACGAGCAGATTAGATCGTCAGGGTTTACCACGTGACATGCATGAGGGAAGCTAGTATGGAACGGCGCTCCGACGACCACCACGCCCATATTTCAGTAATAAACCATATCAGCCCGCTCGTCGGACGATGCAAGTAGAGCGGCCCAATACGAGATAAACCCTAGCGAAATACTTTCCTTGCGAAGATAAGGAAAGAAGAGAATATTCAAGGATATTCCCCGAATCAGATAAGCTTACAAAGATAAGCACAATCTTACTCAGAGATGGAAAGCCGGTCAACTTACTAAACAAAGAGCGAACTCCCATGTAGGGTAAAGCTCCGAACGAGCAGTATGCGGCCATCTTGGCAAGAATCCTTATCAAATAAGGATTCAGAATCACGCAGGCTACGCTGCCCAATAAGGAAGAATCCTAACCTCGGAAGGATTCCATGCAGAGAAGAGTTCCACAAGGAATGCAAAGGCAAATGAATCGCCTATATAAGAACATGACTCCTAAACACTAAGGGTACGCTTTAACCTACTCTCATACTACACACTCATTTTGGCAATCCTCCAGTTCGTCTATACTAACTTAGCCATCGGAGGGCCCTTGCCGCCAAGAGGCAGGGGTGCTCTGACGGTTTGCTGGTGCTGCAGGATCGGAATCGCTCCATCAGAAGAGGATTTGATCTCATAAGAGCAAGGAAATAACTTTGTGAGTTTTTCCCCTCTTACAAGTGGTACATAGGTGTTGGAGTGGGGTAGCATTATTTAATTAGGGGAGAAGTCTAAAATGTTTAGATACTATCTGGTGGCCCACTAATACCGAAAAAGCTATGGGCCACAAGTGTAGGCCATTCTGATTGGGCAAAAGCAATGAGACATGATTCAAATGGACTACTAAATCAATGATGTTCCGAATATTTTTGGACCTTCTCATTTGTGAGTAAGTGTAAAACGTGTTTTGCTTGAAATAGTGGGACATTGATTTGGAAATTTTATGCAAACAAGATCAGTTGGGCTCTCCTATTGGTTCATTGTGGGTCGGCTGACTTATTAAGCACTACGCAACAATGGGCTGTTGGGCTCGTTTATAGTTCTATTTTTCTCTTACTTGGTTACAATTGCGCATCTGGAAATTGGTCATGGCTGTTTATCGGCGTTTGGCAGAGATTGACATGGGTTCGAAGGCGTAGTTACTTAGGTTGATGGCCCAAGTTTCTATAGGTTGGGGTTCTTCGAGGGGGACGGAGTTTACTCTAAGGCTGACCCTAGTCATGGTTCTGCCTTAGCATGGTCCGGAGGTCTCATCCACCTTTGGCCCCGAGTTCCTTGTGCGTGTACTGTTTTCGTTGTGGTGGTCACTTTTTACTTTACTGTGTGTGGAGGATGATGGTTTAGGATAGTTGCACCTTTGTGGTTGAAAGTGTGTGTACGGGGTCCGAGGGCGGAGTTTACCAACAGATGTTTTACAAAGTGGTGGCCTTGGTTTCTCTGGTCCGGAAATTTTCTCCTGGGGCTGACTCTGTCTATCATGATCTTTAGCTTGACTAGGGATTTCACCTGTCCCTAGCCTACCCTTGACCATTTGATACCACCGCGGGCTACCCTGATTGGAACCTATCTATTATCATAGATGGCTGCTGGAAACTATAGAGGGACGATGAGTTTGGAGCTTTGACTATGATGTTTGGAGTGGGTGGCGGACTAGGCATGTGTTTAGTGTACGGGTTCTATGGGAGGGTACTCGTGATTTTATTGCTTATCGAACTGCCAGAGGCTTATCTCATTTGGTCTGAGCTGTTTTGCATTTGTTGTCTCCATTGTTGAGGGTTGGCCATTCCGTATACTACGCATTCCAGACATTATAATTATTTATCCTAGCTTTGCAGGTTGTGCATGGCATTAGATATCCTTTTAGCTACGCTTACTACTTTATGCATATTTCTCCTATCCTGGCGGCTTGTGCTAGGACTTCCTATTTTCCCACCCCGGCGGGTTGTGCCGGGGAGTACGCATTTCTTCTTTATTTTCTTTTCTTTTTTTATTTATTTTCGTCCTTCTTGGGGTATGCCCCTTGTAGGCTGTATATTCGCTTAACCTCTTTTAATTTCAAGCTAATTTACCTATATAAAAAAAAACATGGAACTTTCATCAAGTATTGGTCATTTGACTAATAATGTAAATAACATGTCAGAGACCATCACTAACTGTCTTAATCATCTCTTGGCTATTGTGGCCAAGGAGGCTAGAGGGAAAGATAAGGCGGAACTAACCTCACAGCCGCCTCCTATGCCACCATTTGGAAGCCTTGATCCGCAGGCCTTGAAGGAGTTTTCTGCTCCGCAAAAACCCACTTATCAGGCCTCGAGCTCAACTACTCCCGTTGGGGGTAGGATCCAGAAGCAAGGACCAAATGGAGCAGGTCCATCTGGAAGCCCAATTCACAAAAGGCCTGCAAAGAATCAGGACAAGCGGTTCATGCTACGGGGGCAGCTCCAAGCTCCAGCCATAAGACCAAGGAGTGAGGCCCCCAACGAATGGAGGCCAACACCCATATGGATACACTCCTCGTGAGACTCAGGGGGCATGACCAGAGTCCGGGCCTTAAGTTCAACAAACTTATCAGCCACCCCCACAGAAGAATGCTCAAGTGAAGCAAGTCGCTCAACCTCAGCAGGCCCATCAACCTCAGGTCGCTCAGGTTCAGCAGGCTCCATAGGATCCAGCCCTTGGAAGAAATCAAATCATTGCTTTGCTGCAGGAGCAATTGGGTCCAAAATTCAGACCTATGGGAAGGCCTATCTACACAAGGCCTTAATTCAGATGAAGTTGAAAATGAGTCCTTCCCCAAGGGCTATAGGGTACCTGAGTTTCATTTGTTCTCTGGTGAGGACATTCGTGAGTCCACCATTGAGCATGTGGCTCGTTTTCAAGTCCAATGCGATGAAGTTGGGTCTAAGGACGTTCTAAAGCTGAGGCTTTTCCCAAATTCCTTGACTCATACAGCCTTCACTTCGTATATCAATCTGCCACCAAACTCTATTCAGGCCTGGAGGCAGTTGGAGGATATGTTCCACCAACAGTTTTATAGGGTTGAGCAAGCGGTCACCATGGCAGACCTCTCGGCACTTTGTCAACTCCCAGATGAAGGAGTGGAGACTTATCTGTCTAGATTCAAATGCAGAGTCTCCTTACCAGAGAAGGAATATGTCCGCTCGGCCCTCAACGGCCTTAACTTTGAATTGAAGAAGAAATTCCATGACGTTGAGTTCAGAGATCTCTTTGAGTTATCAGCTAAAGCAACTCGTTATGAGAAAATTTTGAAGGAAGAGGCAGATCGTAGGAGTGCCTCAAAAGGGACGTATTATCGCGACCCTAATTATGAGGTGACTATAGCTGAGAAGGACAACAACCCTGAGTGTGTAGTGGCTGAAATGATGAACAAGAAATCCCATGTTTTAAGGACTGGTAGAGCTCAAGGATGTGCAAGTACCTTCTTTAAGCAAGGCTCCAAGAGTCTATTCCTTTGACATCACCAAAGTTGAAGCCATCTTTGATCAACTGGTTGCTGATAAGATGGTTAAGTTTCCCCCCAGGCCACAAGCTACCTTCACCCGAGGAGCTGAAGGGTAAAGAGCACTGTAAGTATCATAACTCTTGGTCTCATTCTACTAACAATTGCATGGTGCTTAGAAATGATATCCAGGACAAGATTGAGCGAGGTGAATTCAAGTTTGAAGCCAAGGAGGGGAAAAAGGTCCTTGGAGTAGATAAAAATCCATTCTCAAGAGGCCTAAACACTAATATGGTGTCGGTTAATATGAGAGGCTTTCTGAGAACAACTCCAAGGGCTAAGGTTAGCCTGGGGGCACCCTCAAGAGAGATCCACAGATCGGGTTATGAGGATTATGATTCTGAGGAAGAGTGTAGACCCGTCAACAGGCCTTGGTTTCAACAGCAAAGGCCTAGACAACAACAGCAGTGGTCCAGGTGGAGTAGGCCCAAGCCTGAGATAAGAAAATCATCACCAAGGCCTAAATGTTCCTTGACGTGCAATGAGTGCGGACATAGGATTGATTCTCAAAGGCCACAGGTGAAAGGCATGGTGGTTGACTATTATCCAAACAGGCCTCAGAGGCTATCTCAGGAGAAGAAGACAGGGCCCCCGGAGAAGCATTTCTTTGTGTTTTCAAGGCAAACTACAGGCCTTGAGAACATTCAGGAAGATCTCTGTAAGCTAAGTATCACTGCGCCAACACAAGGAAGGCATAGGACCGTGAAGCCACGTATTACTCCTCCGGATGAGTGGTATAGAGCTGAGCATCCCAAATTCCCAGCTAGGCCTCCACCTCTATCCAAATCACAGAAACGGAGGTATCAAAGGTTCAGGCAAGCAGCCAGGAGGGCTAGAGAAGAGTCTGAGATGCTAAAAGATATGGAAGAAGATATCTGGCAGGATACGGAAATGCAGGAAGCCTTGGACCATGATAACATGGAGGTGGACCACATCGATGAGGCTGTAGAATTCATGACCAAAGGGGCAAAGAAGTCATCGACAACATCAACCTCAGTAACCTTGTCAACGTCCCAAGAGGTCTCCAATAGTTATGATGAAAGCCTAGAAGGAAGAAAGGAACGCAAACCAAAGGAAAGGGTCATTGAGGAGGATGCACCAGAGCCTCCCCGATAAGTCAGGATGCTAAGGAAGGCCCAACCAGTTATAAAGAAGCAGGAGTCTATTGCGAAGAAGGTTCAGCCAGCCCCTACCAAATCGGTCTCAGGGGGCAAGGGAGGCCTTAGTCCCCTTGCCAAAGAATTTAGACCTAGTTCTAGCTTTTCAAGGCCTTGCAACATGGTTTTTATTCTTGAGAAAGGCCTAGAAGCTAAAGATGGTCAACAACAGGTCATGGAAGGTGACGTCGTTGAAATAAATTGGTGAGACTGCCAAAATCCTCAATGAGTCTATGAGGCCTGTCGACCACGTGTCCTCTGTGAAAAGGCCGCTAAGGAGGCCTCCAAAGCAGCTGCTTGTGTAATGTTCGAGAAACCATCTCCAAAGGTTGCCAACCACATCAAGCCCTTGTATGTCTCAGGCTTCCTAGATGGTATGCCAGTAAATCGTCTATTGATCGATGGTGGGTCTGCAGCAAACTTGATGCCAAGGACTACAATGACCAAACTAGGGAAGACTGACCAAGACTTGATCACTTCAAGTGCAAGCCTTTCAGACTTTACTGGAGGACCGACGATCTGTCAGGGGATTCTGATCATGAAGTTGACAATAGGTACCAAAACCCTCACCACTCATTTCTTTGTTATCAATTCTCGTTCCACATATAATGTGTTGTTGGGGAGAGATTGGATCCATGCCTGTCTAGCAGTCCCTTCTTCTCTTCATCAATGTTTGATTTTTTGGAATGGGAACGAAGTGGAGGTGGTTTGGGCAGATCAAAGGCCTTTCCTTGCAACAACAAATCACGCAGAGGCCAGGCTCTACGATTCCGATATTGGTCCAATGAGGGTGGCTGGTCTTAATAAGTGTGGCCGCCACAAAATCATGTCATTAGCCCCAAATTCCTCAACTGAGGATCTTAAGAAGGTTTACAACGAGTTAATTGGCCCAGAGTTCCATAGGCCAATAGCTCCTTCCATCCAAATTTGTTCTAATGCAAGCACATCCAATTGAAGAAGAGAAGGACATGGCCTTACAGGCCATGCTAGCCAGGTTCAACGCTTACTTGGCGGATAAACGGATGATGGATTTGTATACAGAGGAAGAAAGGCCTAATTTGGCTAATGCATCCGAGTTCATTTATGAGAATGAAGGCCTGGAAGAAGCAGATGGAGCTGAGGAAGGCGACGTTATAAGGTTTGAGGACCTTAAAGCTGCACCGGCCAAACTGGATGATCTAAAGGCCGATGTACAGGACCCTCTTGAAGAAATCAATCTGGGCAGTGAGGAGGATTGTAGACACCCCGATTTTGAACCGAGGATGCGCTCGAGCATTCCCGATGATGAAATAGACCAATCGTGCATACCTCGAGGCTAAGAACAAGGCTTGAACTCACCGAACCACCCTAAACCCTCCTAGAACAACCTTAAACCAACCAAAATGTCCAAAATACCCTTCAAACCATCCATAAACCATTTCAAAACAAATCCAAGCCTACACCATCTTCTAGTACATTCAAAACCCTATTTATTGACATATAATACGTCTCAATCCATTTTGAAATGAGGGAGATGTGTCTGTTTTACCAAAATGACTTGTTTTCCCGACCTTCTGAGGGTAAAATGGTCACATACTTGGATGTACAAATTATCTTGGGTTCAAACTACTTGGGTTAGAAAGTACACTTGACAAGCTTTCCAACGCTTCAAACCACGCATGAAACGGAGTTTGGTAGCACTCGGGGCGGCCCCGCAAAGTTTTACCTTTTGAGCAACAGCCTTGAGCGCTCAAGCCCTGGACCTTGAGCGCTCAAACCCAAAAATCCCACCTTGAGCGCTCAAGTCCATGGCTTTGAGCGCTCAACTCTGATCCAGATCAGTTTTCTGCAGAGCATCTAATCATGATATTCTACTGCAAGAGGAGCGTCTACCTACTAGACCCTTGAACATCTCCTCAATCACCCCCCAAACCCAATTCAAAAATTAAACCCATTTTCCTCCCATTTCTCTCTCTATATAAACCTCCTCCACTCCCTCACTCACAAGGTTTGGCTGCCCCTACTTCCATTTTCTCCCCCCATCAGATCAAACCCACTCTCTCTCATCACTTCAATCACGTTTTAGCCTCTCTCTCCTCCATAGCCACCATCCTCCATCATCTTCAACCTCCAAAACACCCAAAAACCTTCTTTAAAAGGCCTACAACACATGGGTCTTTGAAAAACCAACTACAACAGCCCCTCTCTCACTCTAATAAGCCATTTTACAGCCCATACATTCCATCAATTTCGTCCAAACCTAGCTCTTCCATCAAAACCCACCTCATCCAAGCCAAAATCACCATGTTAAGCTCAAATACTCCATCATCCACTCAATCAATCATTCAATCTGCCCTACACCCACACTCCTCTGTCCAAAATACTTCATCTATAGTTCATAAACACAGCCACTACCCATCCATTCATCAAACCACAAGTTCAAGCCTTGATCATAGCCGAAAAGGTAGAAAATCATGTGAAAATCACTGTTTTGGTCTTGCTGAGGGAGACCAGTGGGCTCATTCAAGTTCCTCATACTTGAAATGAGCCTACAAGGTCTGAAAAGTGTCAAGAAAAGCATTTTTAAAACTTGTTATTTTGGTATTCACTTTCCAAAATTCTTCAAAGTCCATGTTTCTGTCCAATTTTTGGAAAATAAAGTATAATCATTGATTTGGGGTTGTTTGATCATCCAATGTCATGTTATAGCAGAATTTGGCGACCTGGAAGTGGCTTGAGCGCTCAAGGCCTTACCCTTGAGAGCTCAATCCACTTTGAGCGCTCAAACCCCAACAGAAAGTCTGTCACAGTGTTTCAGCCATAACATTTTACTCCGAACTCCGTTTTCAACGTATTATATATCAAAACGTAGATAATTTGAAGGGCTACAACTTTGTAGTTTTATGTTCTTCTCATTTCTATATCAAAACCCTCCAAAACCTGCAAATAGTGTCGGAAAGACAAATAATTTTGTTCAAAATGGTGTTTTAAGTTCTATTTTTCTCCTTCATTGTCATTTTCCTTGTTTATACCATTCTGTCATCGCATTGTACACTTCACACAAGCATACACCATCACTTAGTTTGTGTTTTAATATTCATTTACGTGTTTGCCATTCCCGTATCCCCTATTTCGTGTTTAAAATCAAATTTCAAACATTTCCAAAATCCCACAAAATGTTGAGTAGAGACCGGTTCACGGACCAGGCGAGAGGGGTGCCGTAAAACCCTTCCCCTCTCGTAACCAAACCCCCGAATCCGAGAAATCTTTGGTTCCGCCATGATCAGTGAAATCTTTTTCAAATGGGCAAACGAGTCATGTTTTTATCGGTTTCTCGGGTTCGGACCTCAAATCCGGGTGGCGACTCTAACAATCTTCAATCTTTTCAAACGCCAAAACCGAACCGTGGGCCGTCCACAAGGATCCTAAGCTTGTGTACATAAGCCAACTTCTCCCAGAAGATGTGAATGAGAGGTTCATTCAGCTCGTGAAGGAGTTCAAATGTTGCTTTGCATGGGAATATGATGAGATGCCAAGCCTTTCCAGGGACTTGGTGGAGCACCGTTTACCAATTCAACATGGTTTTAGACCTTTCAAGCAGCAATGAGGTTCAACTATAGGTCAAGGCAGAGATAGAAAGGATGCTAAAGGCTTGTTTCATTCGTACGGCCAGGTATGTCACTTGCCCATCTAATATTGTGCCTGTAGTAAAGAAAAATGGTAAGATTAGGGTCTGTATAGATTTTAGAAATCTTAATCTTGCTTTCCCAAAGGGCGAATACCCCATGCCAATCGCAAACCTAATGGTGGATGGGGCTACAAAACATATAGTCCTATCCTTTATGGATGGACATTCTAGGTACAACCAGATTTTTATTGATGAGGCCGATGCATCTAAGACCACATTCAGATGTCCTGGTGCCTTAGGGACATTTGAGTTGTCCTGGTGCCTTAGGGACATTTGAGTGGGTCGTGATGCCTTTTGGCCTAAAAAATGCAGGTGTTACTTATCAAAGGGCCATGAACGCTATTTTTCATGATGTCATAGGCCATTTCATGAAAATCTACATTGATGATGTGGTGATCAAGTCCCAGTCCTATAAAGAACACTTGGGGCACCTTAGGACTTCATTCCTAAGGATGAAGGAGTACGACCTCAAGATGAACCCCTTAAAGTGTGCCTTAAGAGTCTCTGCAGGCAACTTTTTGAGATTCCTTGTTCACCAACGGGGAATTGAGGTTGACAAAAACAAAGCAAAGGCCTTGATGGAGGCCAAACCTCCAACAACCAAGAAAGAGCTACAGAGGCTTCTGGGGTCACTCAACTTCTTGAGAAGATTTATTTTCAATTTGGCCGGCAGAGCTCAGGCCTTCTCGCCACTCTTGAAGTTAAAGGATCATGAAGACTTCATCTGGGAGGCCTGTCACTAGGAGGCATTTGAGGCAATTAAGGAATACTTGTCAAAGGCTCCAGTCCTAATGCCTCCAATCAAGAACAAGCCTCTAAAGCTCTATATTTCTGCAGCAGAGGGCTCTATTGGGAGTTTGTTAGCACATGATAATGATCAAGGGCAAGAACAAGTTGTTTATTATTTAAATCTATTGTTAACTCCTTGTGAAACAAGATATTCTCCAACAAAAAAGTTATGCCTTTCCTTGTATTTCTCTGCTATTAAATTAAGGCATTATATGCTTCCTGTTGTAGTTTATAGCATGAGTCAAACAGACCTCATTAAATATTTGTTAACTCGGCCAATCATGAGAGGCCGAATTGGAAAATGGTCCTTGGCCTTAATGGAATTTTGCTTTCGATATATTCCTCAAAAGGCCGTCAAGGGACAAGCCTTAGCCGACTTCCTTGCTGATCATCCTTGTTTGGATACCACAGGAGACTTGGACGTAGGCCTTAATGCTTATGAGGTCGCATTAAAACCCTGGAAGTTGTTGTTTGATGGTTGAACTCAAGAGGTTTCAGGCTGTGGCATAATTCTAATTTTTCCAGAATGCCTAAGAACAGAACTATCATTTCAATTTGATTTCCAATGTACTAACAACCAGGCTAACTATGAAGCTGTTGTAGTAGGCCTTGAAATTTAACGGGAGCTAGGAGCTAAGTTTGTTGATATAATTGGAGATTCAAATCTTGTAATAAATCACTTGGCAGGGACCTTTAAGTGCTCTAGTGAGGAATTAGCACCATATTACATGGCTGCCATGCAGTTACTTGATGATTTCCAAAATGTTACAGTTAAACACATTCCGAGGAGGATGAATGAGGAGGCTAATAGCCTTGCAAAGCCATAACAGTCCAGAAAAGGCTATTACCATCGTTAAAAGGAGGGGCCTTGGGTTGGAGGCCTTGATGGTAGACCCAGAGAATCCTTCTCATGACCCACCAGATGATGAGGAAAGAGGACCAAAGGACTGGCGTGAGCCCATTATTTCATTCCTTAAGAACCCTCAAGCCAAAGCAACGAGGAAAATTCGAAGAAGGGCTATTAATTATCTTCTTATTGGAGAAGATTGTAAAAGAAAAGTCCTAAAGATGACTTCTTGTTAAAATGCCTTGACCACGGGGAGGCAATGAAAGTAATGGCTGAGGTGCACGAAGGGATTTGTGGTGCCCATCAGTCTGGCCTCAATTCAGCACATTCCAGCAGCTGACTTTCAGGGCGTGGTGAAACCTTGGCCCTTTAGAGGGTGGGCGTTGGATCTAATTGGAAAGATATATCCTCCTTCGTCTAAACACCATACCTATATCTTAGTGGCCACTGATTACTTCACCAAGTGGGCTGAGGCCATTCCTTTAAATACAGCTGACCAACAGGCAGTCATAAAGGCCATCAAGGAAAGAATTGTACATAGGTTTGGAATACCACAACACTTGGTGGCCGATAGAGGAACAATGTTCTTTGGAGACCAAGTCCAGGCCTTTGCAGCAAACTTAAATATAACTCTGTCACATTCTACTCCTTATTACTCACAAGGAAATGGCCAGGTTGAGTCCACCAATAGGACTTTAATTGGCATTATCAAGAAAATAGTAGAAGAAAATCCAAGGAGGTGGCATGAGTTACTATCTAAGGCCTTATGGGCCTATAGGACATCAAAGAAGTCAGCCACCAATGTGACTCCACACATGCTTGTGTATGGACATGATCTGGCCCTACCTATGAAAGTTACAGTAAAGTCAGCAAGAATCGCGTATCAAAATGGCCTCACTCATGCAGATTATTCCCAAGCCATGCTCATGGAGCTTGAGGACTTGGATAAGGTCAGGCTTGCAGCCTTGGACCATATGTTAGTCCAGAAGTGGAGAGTTGCGAGAGCCTATGATAAAAGGGTGAGAAAGAAGACTTTTGCTGAGGGTGATTTGGTCCGGAAGGCAGTATTGCATTTGGACTAAAAAACTCCACTATATGGCAAGTGGTCTCCTACATGGGAAGGACCCTATCAAATTTTCCAAGTGTGTAGAGGTAATACATATGTCCTAATGGATCTGGATGGTGAAATGCACCAACATACTACAAATGGGAAGTTCCTTAAACATTACTACCCAACTATGTGGGAAATGGGGGACTTTGGTGAAAAGCCACCATCAAAGCCTTAAAGGTGAATCAAAGATAAGGCCTGGATGTAAAGCGAAGATGAAGGAAGGCTTTAAGAGTCCAGGCCCATCCTAGAATGGAAGAAAATACCATTTGCATAGAAAGAGTTCAGATTGAACATGCTTGCAAAAAATTCCTATTGCCACAGGCCTTAGTGAAGAAGTTATTGAGGCCTTGGCAGAACAAAACAAAAGCCTTAAAGGACAAGTTGAACAAAACTTATTTATAGGCCTAGAAGTGCATTGGCTAATAAAAATTGTTCAAGCCAAGCATTTAAATTAAAAGAAATATAAAGATAATCATAAAGGTTGCCCCTAAAACTTTCCCAAAGCATCTCCAGAGCCTGCATTTTGGAGTCATACTCGCCTTTGGATTGGTTCAACTGCCCCACGTTCAGGGCTTGATACTGATCCTTTGAGCGGTTAACCTCGTTGAAAATCTCACTCTTTTCAGCTTTGAGGGACCTAACATTGTTCTGGGCCTGGCTAAAATCTTTTTTAGCCGCTTCAACTTGAAGTTTTAGTTCATCAATTCTTTTCTTGGCAGCATCCCTGGCCCGAACTCCTTCTTCTAGACGAATTTTGAGGCCCTTCTAGTCCTCAGATCTTTGGTTCAAGGTTTTGGTTAAGCTAGAGGCGTCTTCCTGTTTCCCTTCATTTTCGCTGAGACCTTGCTTTGCATTGTCATAAGCATCAAGAAGGCTTGGGAATTGCTTGTTGAAAGGGACAAGGATGGTGTCTTGAGCAGAAGCTAGAGCCTTGGTCCAGTCAAGGTTTTCATGATTTCCTTCAGCTGAGAAGCCCTTCCATGATGGAGAGCCGAACGTAGGTTCTTCTTCAAAGCGGCTTTAAGGCTTTCCCTAGCTTTAGACACATCATCAGAGCTTATGGAGGGCTAGATGGAGGAACGAACTCCACTGCCTGAAGTCCCAGAAGTAGTAGAGACAATGTCTCTAAAGGTCTCAAGTAGCCTGTCGAGTGCCTCACCTTCAATTATTTAGATTCCTTTGTCTTTCGGGTCATCAGGGGAAATAGAGGCCTAGACCACAGTTTGTGGGAGGCCCTGATCCCCAGCCTCTTCCTATAACAAAGTTAAAAAGGATGTTAGGAAATCCTTTGTTGGAGGAAATCCATCCCTAGAATTGAGAGGGACACCAATGGGTATGGATGAGGCCTTTTGAATCCTACCTTGATTGTTCCTTCTGAAGGAGACACAGGTGAATCAGAGGCCCTTTTCTCGGTTCCCATCCTCTCTTTAGCCTTTTCCCTCTGCGTTAGGACCAGGTGTTTCCAGGATGTAAATTTAAAACTAAAGGAAATAGTCATTCCCGAGTAAAGAACTTACTTGTTCGGAAGGAGTGGTGTAGACACCCCAATCCGGACCCTTGGAATTCTGTGACTTCCCCAAGGATGAGAATTCCTAATGAGAGCATACAAGGCTTGATCGAGGACTTGAGGACCCCACCAAAAACCTCCCACGAGCTCACCAAAACACCCATTGAACCCCAAGAACAGCCCAAAACCAAAACACATGCACCTGGATTGCTCCCATAGGCACCTGGGTTAACCAAATCCAAGCGCCTAAAAGGAGTCCAGGCGCCTGGATTCCCTATTCCAGATGCCCACATTGAATCTAGGCACCTAGACTTGTGCAATGCAGACACCTAGAGTTCAACCCAGGTTGAGTGTAGCTTAAGTTGATAATGGGCGGGAAGGGAATTTTCTTGAGATTTTTTGCAGAAATCAGTTAGAGATGGTGGAGGGGAGCATGATGGCACTACTTGGACCCTAGCATGGTCCTCTAAGGGTTCAATTGCCCCTTTTTGAACCTTTATTTGCATATAAAGCCCCTCTCCTCCTCCATTTTAAGAGGAGCTTAATCTCACTCCCTCCTTTACTGTTATACTGCCAAAATCACTCCAGAAATTCATCACCAGTTAGTCTTCGTTCAGTTCTTTCACTTTCAACCTCACAAACCTACCCTCACACTACATAGACCCTCCTTATTGCACTTTCCTTCACTCAAACCCCATCAAAACACACACATACTGTCCTTATTGGCTCTGTATACCTAAAACTAGTAGCTATATGCCCACCAAGCTCACATAGAAAACCATTTCAAGTCCTTTGATCAAGCCTTAAAGGTAGTTTTGTTACCTAAAATACTCAAATAGGCCCTGAGGGGACTCTATCAGGTTCTTGCTAGTCTACTATACTAGTGGAGGACTTGGGAGAGATTCAAATCTCACGAGAGGAGAAATCCAACATTTGCACCTTAATCAAATCTAGGCGCATGGATCTGCTTAATGCAGGCGCCTGGATTCCCTCCCCCTTGTCATATTTTCTGCTTTTCTTGCATTTTAATCAGTTCATAGTAAGTCATTTGCAAGCATTAATGTTTGGTTAATCACATCTTATGTTTAAATCTCTACTGCAATGGACATTTGGGGTGTTTTGAAGCTAAAAACCATCTTTAACAAAGAGTTATAAGAGAAAATAAAGTTTGCATGAGTCCATTAATCATTCATAAGTCTGATCATTAAGGTTCAAATGAGTTTAGGGGAGTTTTCATGTCACCTAAGCATTTCCACATTATGAGGTTCCATTATTAGCATCTTTTGTTGCATCATAGGTAAAGATTCATTTTGCCTCACTATTCTACAAGTACAAGGTGCTCAAATAGCACATCATATACATGGATGTGGTACATCAGGTCTGGAACATGTTTTGTGCATTACATTTCATCATTGAATCATCCAAAATCATACTTTTTCCAAGCTCATATCATATTATAAAGTTGATCTTGAGGTCCATTTCATTCATGGAGACAATAAAAACATCATTCTGGGTATGTGTGGACAAGCTATGAAGATTGCACTTACTGTCTGTTGTGAGGCTTGGATAGGAGAAGTTTATGCTTGATCAGCTTTCCAGGCGCCTGCATTCAATCCAGTCGCCTGGACCCGTCTGATCCAAGTGCCCAGTTTGCAATCCAGGTGTGGCAAATATGATGATTGTGGTTGATTCCAAGGGCCTTTCAGTGTAGTTTAAGTGTCATTCAGTGGTGATAAGTAGGGCTACTAAAAAAAACCGGTGAACCGTAAATCCGGTCCGGACCGAACCGATCCGTACCTTTTGGATTTTAACCGTGGATTAATGGTCCGGACACAGATTCAAAAAATAAAAAACCGTGACTTTTGGATCGGACACGGATTTTGATTTTGAAACCGTGGATTAACCGATCCGGACCGTGAGATTTTTATTATATATAATTTTATCACTTTTATAATTATAGTTATATAGATATTGTTAATTTAGCAGACTTACGGTTTGGTTGTACTGTTGTAGGAGTTATGGTGTGAATATTGTTATCTCTATAAAATCTAGGGGGGTAAAGTATTATAAGTGCTACTATATATACTCTCTGTTTGTGAGTGAACTGGAAGTAACCATCTACTATTGTCTTTGTGAGTGAACCGGAACTAACTATCTGCTATCCTTTGTGGTAAATGTGGACGGTGTCGGACGGGATCCACGCGTGGCTCGGCGAGCTCTCTGTGCTTTTTGACTTTGAAGAGTGAATACGAAACATGATGAGTCACCACCCGGGGTTTATATGGAAAACTTTTTGGTACCCGAGAAACCATTGAAAAGAATGACTCTTATGTTTTGGAAAAGGTTTGGTCTGCGAAAAGATTCTTTTGGATTCGGAAGCCACGTTACGATCGGGGAAGGTTTTATTGAAAAGCACCCCGCTCGCCGGACAATTTCCGGTCTCTACTAAATATTGGTGGGATTTTTCAGAAAATGTTTTATTGCAAAACTCTAACAAACATAAGCAATAATAATAAACAAGTAGTTTATAGAACCATAACGGGAATAAAACGAAATATACGAACTTAACAGTAAATAAACAGAACCTGAGGGGGATCGGCGCAATATCAGCAACTTATAACCAGAAAAATATGAAAACAGAGCATGATTCTGCTTGAAACAGGGGAGGGACTCATTCTTCCAAAAGTTGGCCGCCCGGCCAATACGTGTTGGCCGCTCGGCCAATTATGTTGGCCGCCCGGCCGACTTTCTTCTATTTTTTGGAAAATTTTGTAGACTGGAAGAATGCCTTAGAAACCTTTCTTTTGGAGGAAACAGATCCCTTTGAGTTCAAAACAAACTTGGGAAGTATATTTTGAGAAAGTTGTATCCCCGGTGAGGTCGTATCGTGCGATAACGGAGGATATCGCCCAACACAGAGCCGTAGGGATGAGTTTTGCTTGAAATAAGGTTACCCGAACCCGGGGGTGATTACGGGAATCATCCCGAGTCCGGAATAACTCCCCTCAGAATGCTGGATGATCGATTAAACGAACAACGTTGTACCTTTCGGAACGAATTGATCGAGCTTTGCGAGAGTTTTTGGTTTTCTTTGTTTCTGGGAAAGAAAAGCTTCTGGTTTTCTGTTGGATACTTAGCGAATGGGAGAACAGGAACGAAGAGAGAGGTTTCGAAGGTTTGAGCGGAGGTAATTTGGCGGCGTTTCGAAGCGTAGAGTAATGGTTTTCGGTTTTCTGGCTTTTGGGTATTTTTGTTTGGCTTTTTTCCCGGGGTGTCTGGCTGTTTTTTTTTTCTGGGGTTTTGAGCGGAGGCCGGAGGAGGGCTTTTATAGCCGTGGAGGGGGAGGAGTAATGATGGAGAGGATCCGTCTGAAGATTTTCGCGATGATTATATTCCCTGCGCCGGGGAATATATTCGTCTGCAAAGAATCTCTGCAGAAACAAGCTGTCCGATTTGACAACAAAGATTGGCCGCCCGGCCGATCATGTTAGCCGCCCGGCCAAACAAGTTGGCCGCCCGGCCAACATGAGGGCAAGTAGACCGCTCGGCTGTCAAACTGAACCGCTCGGCCAAATCTGGTTATTTTGTTGGTTTTTTGTGAGCTCTGATCGATCGTTCCGAGGTAATTACGCATGTTCCTTTCATCATAGGGGATGCACTTGGATTAAAATTGGGGTGTCTACAGTAATATAAGTTTGTGCCTTTGTTTGTTCAGTTATATAACTATTTGTCTAACTGCCTTTGTTATTTTTTATTGGGATTTCCAACTTTGAACGTTCTATTTAGTGAATTTGCTACTTGCCAGTGCCTTACTGCCTTTATTTGTTGTTTTTTCCGAATAAGTTGAAAATCCGCGGATTAATCCGGAACCGATCCGTGACTCGCGGTTCGGATTGGAACCGAACCGTGAGACTTTTGGATCGGACACGGATTGTATTTTCAAAAAACCGTGACTCGCGGATTAGGATTGGATTCATGCCAATCCGAACCGATCCGGACCGTGAGCACCCCTAGTGATAAGGTGTATTTTTGCATGTTGGTCACTCACTCATAACATTTTGCACAAACATTCACTTTCATTACATTAATAGCATTGACGTGTTTATGTGCTTTTGCATGAATATGTGACCAAAGTTTGTTTAAACGGTGTTTTCAAAATTCCTTAAACATTTAGTAGAGACCGGTAGTCACACCGGGTGTGAGGGGTGCTTTAAATTCCTTCCTCTCTCGTAACCTTTTCATACAAAGGGCAAAAGAGTAATTTTTTGAATGGTTTCTCGGGTACGGTCCTCAAACCCAGGTGGCGACTCTATCCAATCAATCAAACCGTTTTCCAAACCGCAATCGTCATCATGAGCTCCAGCGGGGTGTTCACAAGTGGATTCACCAGGAGTACGGTCAGAGGGAGAGCGAGTGGGTTCCCTTGAAGGAGAAGAATCAACAGAAGGCTCTTCAATGGGCGATAATTTTTCTTTCGTTTGTTTCACCTCCGGAGAATCCAAGATAATGGGAGAAGGACTGGTCTTCTCAGGAGTACGTGAAGAGGCCTGTGTCTTTGCCACTTGTTGTTTCTGCGGATCCAGGCCATTGAACAAAGGTTAGTAAGTAATATTAGAATTTCTCAGACATAAGTTAGGTAAACTGTTTGGGATTATTTAAAACAAGCTTGGGTCCAAAAGAGGACTTGGAGTTTATAGGCCCTTTTTGTGATTACCTTTAACCTTCGCCTCCGATGGGGAAGTGGAGCAGGAGGCTTGTCTATGCTCTTCGGTGTAGAGGCCTGCAATAAGGTTGGCAGGTGAGAATTCATTAAGAGCTTAGAGAAAGTATGTAAAGGCCTTAAAGGTTTGAAACACAGACCAAATCCTCTGGTGAGGATTTCTTATCTTTGAGAGGCTTGCTCCTTGTCCTGGTAGAGATGGTAGAAGCCTGAATCTGCAAGCACCATTCAAAAGAGAGAATAAGAGTTAATCAAGGCCTCAGGGTTTGTTTGAGGACTATATTGGGTAAGAACTTTTAACGAGGGTCTTACTGTCAGAATGGCTGTAGATCTGTCATGAGCCACCTTCGTTTTCTTCTCAAGGGCCTTGTCAAGAGCCGTGTCCGACACACTCGATACGAGGCCTAGCAGAAAGGAATGTATTAACAAGGCTAGATTAAAGAAGTAGTCAAAGAAAGGAGTTTGGTGGAAACTATTGCCTTTCCTCTTCTGGACAGTCACGGTGGAAGTAGTATCCACCTCTTTCTTCTTGGTGGTGGTTGCAGTAGAGGTAGTGGTGGCTTTTGAAGTTTGCTGGCTTGACTTGTCCTTGTCCTTTGGGGCAATCTTAGCGAGGACTTCCTCCAATGGATCCCCGAATTGTTCAGCAATGTAGCTATCCCACCAATCCTGGAATGAATTGGTCCTTTCTGGGAATTCAGTAAAAGAGAGGAGTTGGAATTGCGCCTTAGCCTAGAGAAATTGGTTCATCACGGCCTTCAGAGTTTCAGCAGCCAAGACAGGCCTGTGGCTGTACCCTTCATTTTTGGAGAACATAGGTGGGGTTGGGACCATCTGAAGTATGCCGAATTAACTAGCAAATTGGGCAGGATGGCAGAACTCAACCCCACATTGATGGACCTGGGGTTGCTGCTGTGCAGCCTCTGCACAGCAGTTGCTGCGCGCAATCCGGGTCATCCGTTGCTTGGATGAACGGCCTAGATTTCAAACAAAAGAGAAGAATTGTTCGCGCAAACAATTTGTTTTTAATCCGAACCGTTAAAAACACTTGTGGACAGCTGTGATTATGCGCAGCAGCTGCTGTGCAGAGGCTGCACAACAACCCCGCGTCCCACATTATGCCAGAAGAGGTTGTGCTCAGCCCAAACAAGAGATCCTTTGAGATCAGGAAGTTGGCCCACATTTCCTTGTGATATTCAAGTTGGTCTTCGGGACTGGTGGCAGGATGTTTAAGCCAGTTGGGAACTGTATCTCTTTCAAATGGGATATAATGAGTCTTCAGGTCAACAAGGTCTGAGTAGAAGAATTTGAAGCACTCCTCAAAAGATTTTTTGCTACTTACCCCACTGTAATGAGCTCCATAGCAGGTGGCACTCAGGTCCTTAGAAAATGTAGGGCCCATTTGGGGAAAATAGGGCCATAACCAGAGGGTCATGATCCACAGCGGGCTCGGAGCAAAAATGAACCTGTGATACAACAGCTCACTCATGCCTCTGTAGATACTGGCCAGGATTAGTGGGGCCAATGAGAGTTGCCTTTCGAAGGCAAGGGCTTTGGAAGGCCAGTAAAGTCCTTGGCGACCTTGCCAAAGGAGATGCAAAAGATAAACCGGTTCAACCAATAAATCTAAAAGGATAGATGCTTTGTCTCACTTACCTCCCCCTCCTTGTAGAGCGCCAGGAAGTTGGTGTAGTGATGGTTGGTTTTATCTGGGTACGTGTAGAGAGGAAGGGCTTGAGTTATGAAGTAGTTGGCCTCCTCTCCATGGGCTCGAAATCTTGTAAGGAAGCAAACGTCCTGGACAGTGGGAGACATCATTCCGACTCTAAAGTGGAAAGCATTTGTGTGAGTAGACCAAAATTAAACCGCCGCCATAAAGAGCCCTTTATCTATATCGATGGTGCGTTTGGATAGCATTATGGCGTCGTAAATCCCCACTGATTTCCAGAGTGTTTCCTTGGCGACAGCAATATGATTGACCCACTCAATATATTCCTTATCGGCTTTAGGCCATAGCCGATTTGGACGGTCTTTGTGGTATTCCTTCCATTCAGGCTCGATTGACCTGAAAGGAAGAGAGACCTCGGAGTAAGGGTGGAAACCTTCTAATAGAGGAGGGCAGTCGGCCTCAAAGCAAGGACCTAGAGTTGCTCTAGATCGAGCAGCGGTGACCGTAATCATAGGGTTCATGTTAATGTGGATTTCCTCATCAGTGATGATTTTTTGGAGCTGGGCCGTGAGGTTTGCCTCCTTACTCGACGAGGAAGCGGCTTTCTTGGAGGCCATTGTTGATTACTTTGGTTACAAAGGGGGTTGAGAAAGCTCGAGTTTAGGGCTTTAAAAAGAGTTGAAGAGAGAGAGAGAGAGAGAGAGAGAGAGAGAGAGAGAGGGAGATGACAAAAAAGGGGATTTAAAAGGTTTGAAACGGATGAAGATAGAGGATCGAGGATTTTATCCTTACCCTAAGTGGTACTTCTCTCATGATTACTCCTAAGGAGTCCCGCCACCCGTTGGACTCTGGTAACGTCCCAATCTGGCCAAACGGTAATGTGCTCAGGAATGGACACTTGGCGCCCTAAGCGAAGGGTTAGTAATGGCCTAGTGGGGAGGATTAATGAGGGTTCTCATTTAATTCTCATTAACACAGGAATTAGATTTTATGATGAGTTTTTGGGGGTTATGTGAGCCCATAAACTTTCTAGTGCCAAATTTATTTAAAGTATTACACGCCTCAAATCTGCTAGAATTGAGGCATGAGGGGACAATGTTTACACCCAAATTTGGCACAAACCAATGGCTAGGCTTGATGAATTGGAATTGGGCTTTGTAGGCCGAATTGGAAGGAGGCCTATAATGATGGCGGCCCAAAAGGTTCATTTAACCCGTTAATGGATTTAGTTTATGGATGATGGACACCACCCATGTTACAGAATTGATGCTGTGAGGATGTTTATTGAAGGCCATGTTTGAATACAAATGGTTATGGGATTAAATCCATGTGTGAAAATAGAGGTGGAAAAAATAAAAACTGTTTGTCATTATCTCTTCCTAAGAAAAAGGGAGTTAATTATTAAAATATTTTTAAGTGAAAATGAAATGAAGCCTATTAGCAAGGAAAGATGAGAGCGGATATGCCACATGGCACAAAGCCGCGACCTCGCCCAAGCTCCATGAAACTAACCCAGAAAATAGGAAGCTGGGTAGTGGATCCTCAGGCTTGTTACCACGGAAATAGGAGTGTAACTACTGTTAATCGCCAATAACCGTTAGTGGAGGGAAATTGGCACATCATGGGACACATGGCAGCATCAGATGAGGATTGAAAGTTATAGAGGCCACGCGTCAACATCATGGCCTAGGAGAGAGTTGGCGCCAACAGGTAACACTTCCAACATGGAGCCTATAAATAGGAAAATTCAAGATGAAGAAAGGGTTCCACAGCCATCAACCTCACGGTTAAATCAAATCCAAGTCTCTCGACGTACACTCAAAGATCCTCGACCCACTGCAGCCATTCAATCCCGTTGAAGACTTCAACTACGTTGGTTCTTTTGTCTCTCGCCATTCAACAAGTCTAGCTTGTTGTTAGGCCTTGTTATTATTGACTCCTTTGTACCCTACTTTTGTTAATTCTCATTAATAAAAGTTGGTTTTTACTTTATCTCGTTGTTCCTAATTTTTCACAACGGTTGGGAAATTATTAAGTCTTCGCACGAAGGCAAACCATGAACCATTTGCAACTCTGCCCTTTGAGAGTTGCACGCAATCGCACGAACGAAGTCAGAAAAGGTCTCAAAGGCCTCAAACACACTTGGACTGCAACGGTAGTCCTGGCACGCCCATCTCACAAACCACACTAGGCACTTGTGGTTTCTTTCGGTGTTTCTTCGCGCAAACAACAACATAAGAGGATACGGCAGTGAGTGGATACATTTTTCTTCATCTGTTTTCTTTCCTCTTTTACTTCCACATTTCAAAGATTCATCCACACAAACATAAAAAAAATATAAAACTATAGATTCTTTCTTCTTTTCTTTTTTAACAACTAGTAAATGTTTGTATCCTTAATATATGAATGATGCATTTCCTCAAGAACCAAAAAATTAAAATAAAAATTAACAAGTGAGTGGATACATTTTTACAGGGCAAAACTCAATTGAGTACCAGTCTCTGCATTGATTGAACTTAAGATGAGTATTTTCTTTAGAGAAAGTTCACCGCGAGCCATTAACGCTCTTAGTATCACCCAAAAATATGGACCCTAAATTTCTGTGGTTTAGATTTCTAATAAAATCGAACCACGTAAAGATTTCAACTGAAACAATCAAGCTTTTCGAGTTCGAACCCCAGATTCCAAACAAAACCCTAGATTTCGAGTTCAAATGAGAGAGAGAGAGAGAGAGAGAGAAACCTTCAACAGTCGTTTCGAATCCAGAATTCATCGATTGGTTTGATTTTGTCTTCAATCGATCACTTTTTCTTCTTCATTTGCGATATATGGTCTTCTTCATTTGCGATATATGGTCTTCATTTGCGATATATGGTTTTCTTTAGAGCAAGTTCACCGCGAGCCATTAACGCTCTTAAAGTGCTAGTATCAAGTATCACCCAAAAATATGGACCCTAAATTTCTGTGGTTTAGATTTCTAACAAAATCGAACCACATAACAGATTTCAACTGAAACAATCAAGCTTTTCGAGTTCGAACCCCAGATTCCAAACAAAACCCTAGATTTCGAGTTCAAATGAGAGAGAGAGAGAGAGAGAGAGAGAGAGAGAGAGAGACAAACCTTCAATAGTCGTTTCGAATCCAGAATTCGTCGATTGGTTTGATTTTGTCTTCAATCGATCACTTTTTCTTCTTCATTTGCGATATACGGTCTTCTCTCTCTCTCCAAAATGTTTGAAATGAGAAGAAGGGAAGGGGAGGGTTTGTTTTGACTCGTGTTACCCATTCAACCCGGTTATCATTTGAACCGGGTGGTTTTTAACCCACAAAATCATTAATTCTCCCCATCCCTTGAATCTTCACGGATGGCCACGATTCAACGTGTGTATATATATAAAGTGGGGACGGAGGGAGTATATGTACATGATTTTCTTAACTTACAAATCTATAAATGCTAGTACTATCCTATTAAAAAAGTTAATAGAGTATTTTGCATATCATAAAACAAAATATAGCCATTGTCAAGTATCTATATATCATCATTTGGCTAGACTCGCTTCTAAATAAGATACTACGACCAAGGGCGGAGGCCAGGTTATGGTGGGCTCCCAGGTGAAGTCCACTACGAAAAGTCGTGCCACTTTTCAAATAAAAAATAAAATGTTTTCGTGTATCATTTTTCAAATTTTTTTACACCGAATTAAAGTACTCATCGTGTACTTTAATCCGGTGCGAAAAAATTTGAAAAATGATACACGGAAGCACTTAATTTTTTGATTTGAAAAAAGGCAAGAGAGAGAGAGAGTGGGACAAGCAAATGGGAACGGAGAGAGTAATTATTTTGGTTTATCTATAGTCAAATGTTTATTATAAAAACAGTTTTTTTTTTTTTTTTTTTTTTAATATTCACTTGTAGGGTTAAGCTTGACTAGCTCATTATTAGTAATGCTACTACAAATAATGAGCTTGCAATAGACGGGAGGACTAGAAGTTTATGGCTACTAGTAAACAACAGATAAGCCGGTTTGTAATATGTTGTAACACTATTTTATAAAATAAGATATTTGATTATTTTAAACCTTTTATTTTTATCAAAGTTTTTATCGAGCGAAAATTAATTATGAGCTGGTTTGATATAATTGATTAATCATCTACGACTTTCAATCAATCATCAGATTACAACATATATTCAAGTCAATCAAGATTTAAAGTTAAGGTAAGTACACGAATCTTTTTCCTTCAATTATATATATTTTTTGTCGAGTGAACATTAATTTATTTTGGTTTACTATAGTCAAATGTATTTTATTTATAAATTTTTTTTTAAAATAAAAAATATATAATCGACGATAAAAAAATTACTATCAAAGTTTTTGTCGAATGAAAATAAAAGAATTTTTTTTTTTAAACATTTACGGAATGCAAAAAATTTGAACCTTAGCAACACTTACTATCACCGTTGTGTACCTAAATTATGATACAAGAGGCGTAAGAGTAGTATATTAGCCACAATTATCAAACAGAAAGTAGTATATTATCCACAATTATCAAACAGAAAAATAAGAAAAAAATTTACATTCTAAAGAAGCCTACCTAGAACCTTTGGGTTTATTTGGTTGCCAGAAACCATTGATGCAAGAGTTCCACATGTTCAGAGTATTTTATTTTGGGTTGTCCCCTAAGAAGTGTGTGTTTTGAAAAGTTAATGTGTAAAAGTTTGTAAAACTATTGTTTTGCCCTTTTGAAAAGTTAATAGATATAAGTAGAGGATAATTTTGAAAAGTAGAGGTAAAAACTTATGCGAAATGTGTAAAGTAAAGGTAAAAGTTGATGTGAAAGGAACAATGATAATGTTTTTTTAATAAGTTGTTTTGTAAAACGAAAAAGATAAGGGAACCGACCGTGGTGCACCGACCAAGTACCGACGGCGTCGCCGACGCCGTTGTGGGTCCCAACCGGTCGATCCGAGCCGTTCATCCTTCTTAAAATCAAATTCCGAGTGGGTCTACGTGGTAATCGAGGCAATCGGACGGCTGTATGAGCTTGATCCAAAATCACCCCCATTTCATTCAAAATTTTGGATCGAAATGGGGGTGATTTTGGATCGAGCTCATACACCCGTCCGATTGCCTCAATTCCCGCAAAGGCCCACTCGGAATTTGATTTTGAGAATGATGAACGGCTCGGATCGATCGGTTGGGACCCACAATGGCGTCGGCGACGCCGTCGGTACGTGGTCAGTGCACCACGGTCTGTGCACGTAGCAGCGTTCTTTGTAAAAGGGGACAGAGGGGCACATAATTTTTTTGCTCGAAAAAAAAAAAAATTTCTGTTGCTCCAGCCTGGGGTGTCACCCAAGCCCAAAGACTTGCTGTGTTTGCCCTTGGGCTGGCCCTGGTTGCATTAAGTATATCATTCACATGTTTATTTACACTACAAGTTTACAACTTTAGTGGTAAATTAATTAAATTCATTTTTAGAAACATATTTTGCACTAAGTTTACAACTTTAGTGGTACATTGGTAAATTAAATACCCTCACTGGCATACATGATACACACAACTGTTAAAAAAAAACCACCAAACACGAGCAACATACAAGCCAAGCGCAAGTCACAAGAACAACTCATATGATTACAAATTTATTTTCATCAGATTAATAGACTTACAGGCATGTAGTGCATGTGGCATTCCTTCACACATTGTGTAGCCATTGAAGATGGAAGTGCTGACACATTAAATAGGGGTGGAATGTTGTCTTTTGGAAGCCGAACAACACTAATGAGTGGGGACTGGGGAGTATTGGTTTTGTTTTGTGTTTGCTTCCTTTGGTAGTCTCACATCGAATACTTTTGAAACTCACCACTAGGGAATCCCATATAAATAAAGAAGCTGCTACCTCTAAGCGCCTGATTGTGGATAAGAGTTCAAGAGTTTAATTAACCTTGGGCCTCTTGGGCTTCTTGGCCTATAAAAAGACTCCTATTCAAACTTTGGCACCAAAATGTTTGGGAGTGCCCCAAATTTGGACCTTTTTGGGAGTGTCCTAAGCCCAAGCCTCATGGGCCTTGGGCTTGGGCCGGCCTTGGATAGAAATTCAATAGGTGTATTTCGAATAATAGTTTGCATAGTCCATGTGTTCGTGTCTCTAGTTACTCCAATAATGAAATCTTTGTATTATTTCCTTTGGGTTTTTGTAATGGAATTATTTAAAAATTACTAGTATTTTTAAAAACATTAATTAAAGAAGCTCAGATTCACATTAGGAAATGCACTCAAAGTCAACATAAAATCACATCCAATTTTGTTATTGTCCCTAGATTCTTGGACTACATCCCATTAATTCCCAACAAAAGTTAGTGGTGTGGTGTGGTGTGGTGTGGTGGAATATAAGTTTTGTCATTTTCGGGGCTGATTTGTGCCAAGTGCACATCCACTCAACCATCATAGGACTATCTTTTACAATGCACTATGTAATGTCTACTTACAACCAAGCTATAGAGATATCTGCCTATTGAAATGAACATCACATAAGGAAAAGCACAACTGTCTTTGTAGGGACGTCTCTGCTCCATGCCAATAAAACATCAATAATGCTAGTTTCTGTAGTTTTAGCATAAGGCTTACTGAAACGAACAGAGGATAAAAGGCACTTAAACGTGATTTTTTTATTTATTTATAAAAGATGATTGCAGGTGTGATAAGTGCTCACGATCGTGAAGAGGACTACTCCGTTGTAGCTAGCAACACATTTTATAGTAGATAAAGATATGAAGAGATATGGATGTTATTAAAAAAACAAAAGTGCTCATGGATATGAATGATACAACCCCGTAACTGGGTGATCAGTACCGGTCAATTTGTTTTTATGAGTTTTATAGGGAGGCTAGAGGCAAGACTAGAATTTTAATGAGGTAAAATTTAAAAATAATCATAAAATATGGACGTCTAGTACAAATTTTAAAACTTTAGAGGGTTCACGTGACTACATTATCTCCTTCTCCCCTACGAGAGACCATTATTGGATCCATGCGGTCTTGTTGTGTGCCAAGTCCAATTTTCCCTTTGGGCGTCCTACATATGGATGTGTTTGTAGGAAGTAGTGTTGTATTTTATGTATTCCGTGAGGGGTTTTATGTAATTTTATAGTTGTTGTACCCTAATATATATAAATACTGCGACTTCCCTGGGTGGCTGTACTTGTACTCCCATTACGTTATTTTCACACTCCTAATTAAGCTGTTCTTGAGTTTACAGTGTATGTTGGTAACATAGTAGCAAACCCATTCAGAGGTGGTTTCTGAAACTGACTGATTAACAAGGAAGTTAATTGATATATTATAAAAGAATAACCTGTCTTGTAAAGCAAAATAAACCAGTCTTGAAATAAGTTAGTTTACTGGAACATGCTCTGTCATGCATTGTTTTGATGGAATCTTAATTTGTTCAACAAAATGTTATACTCCCTCCGTCCCTTTTTAAGTGTTGACATTTCCATTTTGGGATGTCCCTTAATAAGTGTGTGTTTTGAAAAGTTAATGGGTAAAAGTTTGTAGAATTATCATTTTGCCCTTTTGAAAAATTAGTGGGTAAAAAGTTAATGGGTAAGGGTGAAGGATAATTTTGGAAAGTGGAGGTAAAAGTTGATGTGGAAAGTGAAAAAGTTGATGTGAAAGGTGTAATGATGATGTTTTCTAAATAAGTTGGATTTACGAAGCAACACATTTAAAAAGGGATGGAGGGAGTATCTTTTTTTCTCATAACGAAAATTATGTAGAAGAATCTGCCTAGATTTTCATGGTTTTATGTATCTTAACTAGTTGACCGCAATGGCGGAGCTAAAATTTTGTCCTGAAGACCGCCAACTTAACGGAAGAATTCTTATGCGAAAATGTACTCAATATATTGTCGATGATATTTTTTGTTCCACTGTGGACAACTGCAACTCATACTTGTGATTGTGATTATTTTCATGTACGAAAGAAATTAACCAAAAATTTCATGGCAATGTGTAACAACTTTATTTTTTTACTAGATCAAATTAAAATTATTTAGATTTTCAGAGATTGCAATACTAACTATATATATAAACAATAATACTATTACATGTAATACTCTGTCGTCACTTCAACTTGGCATTGGACTCAAGCCGGCTTCTAGTGATTGACCATCGAAGTATTATTGTTATAAAATATCCCGCTAATGGTTGACCACATGTATGTTGACATGATATCATTCATAAAGGAACAAAGTGCTCAAGCATGGTAGTTTAAGTGTAAGCCTGCTCTCTATAAGTTGAACAGTTTTGGAGTCTTATATAGTGTCCAAAAGGAGGGCCAAAAATAGATAGAAGAAACATGAAGGGTTTGGGTAGCTTCGCTATGGTTTTGGAAACCTATAAGCCTTTCATTGCAATGCTTTTTATACAGTTTGTATATGCAGGCATGGCCTTATTCTCCAAGGAAGCAATTGCTAAAGGGATGAACCCCTTTGTGTTTGTTGTGTATCGCCAAGCATTTGCTACACTAGCCTTAGCTCCATTCGCTTTCTTCTTTGAAAGGTAAGTTTGTTCACTTCACATTTCCAAAAAAAATTCCAAAAAGATTTTTTCCCCATCTCTCATCTTTCCAATCATTAATCATATTTATCTCTCTACTCATACTCCTTTATCCAATCATTATTTTCATTTCTCTCTCTATCTCTCTCTAATTATTACATCTGTCTCTAATTATTACTATTTCAAAAAAACTCATCCAAACACTATCTCAAAAATATTTCTCAAAATATTCTTCTCAAAACTCTCAACCAAACACAACGTAAATCACTGAATTTTTCCATTTATGATTAGTAGCTTATGCCATTCTGTTCAATTTAACTATTGATTTTATCTTATTAGTTCTTCTGTGTCGCTACTGCTGCTTTCACTCTTGATTATTTTTCCCTGGGAATCTGCAGAAACAAGTCTGCTTCCCTCTCATGCAACTTAATCTGGAAGATCTTTCTGGTTTCCTTATTTGGGTACGTAGTCGGTTCTACTGTTAATTGTACTTGTGCCACAAATCGCCAGAAATGCTATATGCAAGGAAAAGAATTGCAGGGAACCACGTAGGGAAGCCACTCAAGAATTTTAGAAAAACATTTCGAGTGGACCCGCTAAAAACCAGCTCCATCCGATATGTTTAAATGCTCGATCCAAACTTTCATTTTTTCTTTTTTCATCCGAGCCATTCAAAAATGAAAGTTTGGATCAAGCATCCACACATATTGGATGAAGCTGGTTTCTCGCAAGCCCACTCGAAATGTGTTTTTTAAATTTTTGAGCGGCTCAGATCAGCCGTTTGGGATCCATACTGGGCCCCGTAGAGCCTTTCTTGCATGATTCCTTGCAAATCTTCCTTGCACATATCATTTTTGACAAATCGTTTTCAGATTTTTGAATGAATGTTGTGACAGCACTGACTTAACATGAGTTACAACACGCATTTTCATGTTTACTATTATTTCTACTTGAGTAATAAGCGATAAATACACAAATCTCGACAGAATTCTCAAGAATGACAAACTTTTATGGTCCTTTCATTAAACCGATTAGCTACCATTGTTCTTATTAATTTGACTTTGCCCCTATTGGTTTTTCGATCAAGTTGTGTTTGTGGAACATTTTCTTTTGTTATAACAGATATTGACTGTTCTCAATTACAGGCTTACCTTTAGTTTAAATCTGTACTATGTTGCGATGAACAACACTTCAGCATCGTTTGCTGCTGCCACGAGCAATTTGATTCCTGCCATTACTTTCATCATTGCCATCTTCTTAAGGTATGCAGGGTAGTGGCAAAGACAAAAAGCATGCATTTGGATCAATATCTGCTCTTTCTTTTCAGTAATGATACACAAACCAAAATTTGAAATACGTTTGTCGTAGACACAATGTTACCAGCTTTTGTCGTATTTTTATGATATAGATCAGTAGTGTCAAATTTCCCTCATAGTTAAAAATTTCATATAGTGAAATCATTTAAAAGCCAAATTCTCAGGTCATTGTTATTGTTGTTGAAAAGAGAACATTAATTGGTTTTGGATATTTTAGGATGGAAAGCATTTCAATAAAGGAGTGGCATGGAGCGGCTAAAGTTTTGGGCTGTCTATTCTGTTTTTCCGGGGCATTGGTGTTTGCCTTTGTCAAGGGACCTTCCATAAATTTCAAGAGCAAATATTTAAGAAACCAAAGTGAAGTTACAATCCCATCATCCCTAATTAAGAGCCATTCCAAAGGGGAGTGGGTAAAAGGTTCTCTTACAATGCTCTCGGCTAACACAACCTGGTCTTTGTGGCTTGTTATGCAGGTAGGCCATTTAGACCCAATTGAGACTTTTAAAAAGTCACTTTATAGTTAATGAATATTTTTTGTTTAAGTGTTTTTGTTTATTTTTCTTGTTCATCCCCATTATATTAACCAAACTTACAACAAGACATTAGAAAGAACAATTTACCCTCTATATTGTATTATTTTAAAACATAATCCTCTGTTTCAATGTTTTCTTGTTAGTTTCCCCTGCTTAAGAGAGGAACTAACTAGAAACTAATAAGGTATCACTAGTAATATATCCAAAAGAGTAAAAAGTTCCAAATGAAACTATATATCGAGGTACTAGTAAATAGATCCCCGACATTTTTATGATCAAAATGATAAATCTTGAGAAAAGAAATAGTAAAAAAGAACAATACTACGAAGACAACTTCAAAATACAATTCTAGAAACAACTAGGTCCCTAGCCGTCGGATTCACATGGGTCCATATACATTGAACAGCTCCGGAGAAACTTGTGTTCGAAGTTGTCGTTGTAGACTTTTTGAATCCAAACACTAATTAAGGAAGCCAGGCTGGCTCAATTGACTAAAATTATTGGGTCAAATGTGCGATATAGAGAGTAAATGGACGACAATTGGTCAAACATAGTGTCAGTTTATTTCATCATAATTATAGGTGGCAAATGGGTGGGTTGAGTTAGGTTATGAGTTAAATATGAACGGGTTGAATATGAGTCAAGTCATACCCAACCCAAAATTTATTTATTTTTCCAAGTTCTGCCCTGTTTCACTGCAATTTCGGCTCAAAACAATAAACATCTACCCTAGAAATTGCAATGATGACGTATGTGGTGTCACCAACCAATGACAAAACAAAAATTGGAGCCGGCCCAGCCGGGACGAATTGTTGGATATTGTCGTGTGTGTGGTATCATTTTTAAACTCATATGTAAATGTATACGTGTATATATAGGTACGTATAGTATAATAATTCAAGGCATTTACTGAAGCCCATGTAAAACAATTCCAAATGACGAATACGAAACATGCTGAGAGAGAGAGAGAGAGAGAGAGGAAGTTGAATAAAAGGCACCTCGAATCAAATAACCATAGCTAGCTCTGTTTTGTAACTCTCCACAGCTCTCTCTCTCTCTCTCTCTCTCTCTCTCTCTCTCTCTCTCACACACACACACACTCACCCCGTGGCAGCAACTCACTGACGGTGCGGCCAAACCCCTCACCTCCACGTCAACATATAATACACGACGTGGAACGGATGCCAGCATTTTAGAAGCGCCAGACGTTAGTAAACGTAATTTTGGAAATGTTTTTATTTTTTGGTCCAACCCATTTTGAACCCATATAAATCCATAATTTAACATGGGTTGGCTTATAAGTATAACATGGGTTTATAAGTAGGGTTAAGGCTTAAAGTTCGGTTCGTTCGATAAAGCCGATTTCGAGATCGATTTTCAGGCTCGTTTAGTTAACGAGCTTGCTAAAGCTCGGCTCGGCTCGCAAAAGCTCGGCTCGATTACATAGGCTCGGCTCGTTTAAGGAGGCTTGTTAAGTAAATTACCCTGACTCGACTCGATAAGGGCTCGGCTCGTTTATGACCGAGCCGAGCTCGAGCTCGATTTTTCGGCTCGTTTACTTAACGAGCCGAGCTCGAACACTACAAAGCTCGGCTCGGCTCGTTTGCACCCCTATTTATAAGTGGACGGATATAGGCGTATTCGTAGATTGGGTTGAAAATTGTCACATCTAATAATATTAATGGTTAAACTTTTTTTAGTCTTTTCGAGTAGATATTAGACATCGCAGGGTAACCTATGATGAAATTAACACATTCAAGTTGCAGTTTTCATGTTTTTTTTTTTTTTTTTTGCTAAGCAAATAATTTATTAATCTTTGAAAACGAATTACAAAGATTAATGGAAAAAACCCAAAACAAGAGGGTGGTTTTTAGAAAAACTCCTGAAATATCCCCAAAAACTATAGCAAGAAAAGTAAACAACCTAAGCACTTAAACCCCTTAACCAACCAAGAGAACCCAAGACCAACAGCTACAAAAAACACCCGAAGAAACAAAAAACCCCCAAACTATGAACTTGCAACTAACAACAATGAGAACAAAGAAACACCCGAAGTTGCAGTTTTCATGTTAAACTTCATTTTATCTGTTTCTTTAAACACAAACATGTTTCGATGTTAATGTTCCCGATGTTGGTCTGTTGATGAGAACAAAGAAATTGGAGAGGATCAAACATATGAACCCCGAAGGACCAATAAAGAGTGCACGTGGTCTGTTATGAGACTCAGAACACCCCTACCGCACACCCATAATTGCAAGATCCCCACGCTACAGACTTTTTTCTTGGAACAAAAGAACGGAAGTGTAGGTACGGTATTCTGTACCGGAGTGTTGTCCCGTCACACAACACTACTAACTTTAGGGGATCACACCGTAATTAATTATGTCGAGACCCGAACAAAGGTCGCACCATATGTTCATGATGTTAGGAGTATAGTTAGTCCTAACTCCTAACAAAAAGGGCTATGAGGATTCGAATTAGGGCCAAATCCAACCAATTAGTCCGAGTTTCCACTACTGACCAAGCCCTCTCTCTCTCTTGAAGGTTTGATCTTGTTTACAGGTTCCCCTGCTGAAGCAATACCCGTCAAAACTACGTCTTACTACTCTGCAATGCTTCTTTAGCTGCGTGCAATCGGCTGTTTGGGCTGCTGCTGTGGAGAGGAATGCATCATCGTGGAAGCTCCAATGGGACGTTGATCTTCTTTCTGTTATCTATTGTGTATGTAGTTTCTTCATCCCTTGTTCCATCCTCTTAAGACTACCAAATATCGGTTTTTGCTCAGGCCATTGAAATGGTTTACTTTCTGCATAGATCAGCTGTAACACCAACTAATTTTTCAGTGTGTCACCATTCACTATATCCCTATTTTTCACTCAATACAAATTCTAAACGACAGTTTCATCATACAATCTAGCGAGGATAAGGAACCACATATTTTGTTGCATTAATGCTCGAGTGAATATCATGTTTTCATATCATCTCCATTCTCCTCTGATAATAAATGTATTGATGGAATATTGATATGTGGATGACACATGGAATCATACTTAAAATACAACCCTTCCCGGTGTCTTTTTATGGATCTTCATTTGGACTCTTGAAAACACGTTTTAAATACATTGAACGGTTCGAATTGTCGAAATTTGATCAGAAAATAGGAGTCTTGCATTGTAGACAGGTGCGGGATCCCTTATAGGATATGTCATGTGTAAATAACGTATATGATTCTGTACATATTAACAAATTTGGACCGGCCCCTACGATTGACATACAATTGATTAAAATTGGCAGGGAGTTGTGGTGACAGGAATCACATACTGGTTGCAAGTTTGGGCTATAGAGAAGAAAGGCCCTGTATTCACTGCCATTTTCACTCCATTAGCGCTTATTATAACGGTTATATTCTCCTCGTTATGGTGGAAGGAGATCCTTCACTTGGGAAGGTTCGTATACTATATTCGATTCGATTCTGTTCCACTCCATCATCTCTAGTATCAGCTGTTAGACTTGATTTGAACTCTCCTCTTTGAGACTTTTCCTTTCCTGCAAGAATATGAACCCATGCACCACAACAGGGGAAAAAAGACACTTCAATACCTAAATCACTTTCTTTCAACTCAAGGGTGAACAAGTATAGATCAAGTTTTATCAAAATAGTAATGGCTTAATTTTCTACGGCTTAACAAGTATAGATCGAGTTTTATGTGTGACATGGCTGTTGCATGCCGCCTATGTCAGCTTGATGGTCGGTTCGCCCCTCCCACTATTCCACGGGCCGAACCGACCATCAAGCTGCCTAGGGCCTGACCGTTGAGTTATTGGGGTTCTCCTCATTGGGCTTAACCCATCGGGTAAACCTAGTGGTCCTGTTATTCGTTCCTCTAGTACTGGCTAGTACACAACATCCTGTTGAGTCTAAACCATATCGTACTTTGTCTTCTCATTATACAATTCTTTACTATGATTTTGAGTAGATAGTCTGATGCTTTTTGATCTGTTTCTTGATTTTTGTTGCAGTATTTGTGGAGCTTTTATGGTAGTGGGAGGGCTGTATGGAGTTCTTTGGGGAAAGAACACAGAATGGAAAAGGCAAGAGGATGAAAGAAAATCAGAAATTCGTAAAGAGGAAACAGTGTTGGAGTGCATTACACAACAGTGACTGCTATGGTCCATATATTGCCTTATGCTGCTAGTGGCGTTCCTAAAGATACATGTCCCTATCAAATAGTACATGAGTTTATTTTGATACATGTCCCATGATATATATACTATAATTTGCCGTGCATAGTTGTACACTATGTTGGCTTGCGATTAGCCTGAAACCCGTGCCGTGCATTACTCAAATAGCGTTCTTTTCTCCTCCTTGTACTCCCTCAAACCAACGAAATGTAATGCCGTGGATAAGTGCTTCATCTTCAAGTTTAACTTTCTCCTTTAAAATTCTTGTAAGAACCAAAATCGGATCGCCTCTTGATTTACTATTACGGTGAATAAATCAATTAAACCGATTAATATAATTAAACCATAATCTATGTGATTATGGAAGTCACAATCTTCCCATAATACTTTCCAAGTCACAATCTTCAATCCAATGACTTTTGGCACTGATTGCTAGGCACTGATTGTTATCTTTGGCTTCTTACCAATCAATCAACTAACTACCATATACATAGGATTTAAATTACATGGAAACGTCACGGAATTAGCCAATCACAAATAAGGAACTTACAATATAGCAAGAGAAACACTTATGGGTAATTATTGTGAGGGACCCGAAAATTGAACTAATTCCAGAGTCACCCAAAGCTCATATGAAAAGACAAAACAACAAACTTGGATTCTCACGCATTCCTCAATTTTGCTTCTTTTTTCCCTTTCAACTTTTTCTAGAAAAAAAGTATATCTAGCTTTAAACCCAGGTAGACATTAAGCTTGACTTTACTTTTTTTAGTAAATTTTCTTTTTTCTAAAGATTTATTAACGGTTGTCATAAAAAATTTCAGATTACCAGTCTCAACGAAAGGAATGGCATAAAAAAAATATTAGAAAATTCTTTTACTAATGCCAAAAATAAATCTAAACAAAATCATTTTTCATGATGACTAGGCTCCATATCATGTTTACAAACATATTACAAGCCAAACCAATTAAACAGAGCCGTAGTTGATGGGGTTAACCTATTCTCTTGATACTGCATATCTGCTCTTGGTCTATTCTCTTATGCTGCTTTTTCTGGATATGTCCATGTCACTTTAACCTTGGGCATGCGTTCTCTTTGGCTTTGCTTTTGCTTCCTCCCATGTTTGGTTCATTTCTGGTTGCTTGCTGTGCATGGATACCTTCAGTCATTTGGTGTTTTTGCTCCTTGGTTGCTATCAGTCATTGCTTGGTAGCTTTTGCCATCTCTGTTTATGCTTTATCTTCTGATGTATTAGTTCATTAATTTTTCCTTTTGGTTTTCTTTTTTGGCTTTCTGCCTTTTGTTGGGTTAGGTTGGATTTGATGTTTTAGTAGTATAACCCTTACCCTTTCTTGTAATCTCTCCTCTCCTATCAATATATTCTCTTTTGCCGATCAAAAGTCCTAATTCATTGCGTGAGCTACGTGAATATTGTTTTTTCATTGACCTATATCGTCGGAAATGTTTTCCATAAAATCTATCTATATCATTTTGAAATATTTTATCGAATGTCAATTTGGTTTTACTAGTACTCCTCCCCTTAGTGTTACCCTCAACTGCAACCATATCACTCTCTAAGTACCTCATCATTTAATCTACGAGAGCCGTGTCCCGAATAAAGGATGAGGCAATACTTAAATGACCCCATTAGATACTTATGAATCTTTCGTAACCGTAACCATATTCAACATAATTTTTTGTATTATTTATAAAAGACTCCAATGATTATTTGGTTGGACCAGAGCGGGTGAAAATTGATTTACGGAAAATTATGGAAACAATAAGAAGAGAAGAGTTCGCTACTAATACAATAGGGATATGATAGTGTAAATTTCAAAGGTCTGTAAGCCACATTTAGATTCAAGGACTGCGTGTCTCATTTTTCCTTTGTAAATTTATTTGTCCTTACAGAGAGTTAGGGTGATTGAGCAAATACAAATAAAGGGAAAAATAGCACGACATGTATGTTCAGATACTCTCTACGTCCCATAAAGGGTGTCTAAAATAACTATTTTCACATTTCAAAAAATTATCTATATTTTATTATTTGCAATACTCTTTGTGATTTAAAAAATTAATTTTTGTTTAATAAAAGTAGGTGAGATCTGTCGAAAAAGATTCATGCATATTACATGTATAAAATATTATAGCTTATCAATAGTGATTTTAGACATTATGGGATGGAGGGAGTAAAAATTAGGCCGCAAATAATCTAAGATGGCATTTACAAATGGAAAATAGCTAGAGAGTTGAGCCAGGGGCGGATGTACATTGGGGTTGTGGTATGCCCTGGCCCCCCGCACTTTTTTTAAAAAAAAAAAAAAAAATTCCCGACAAACAGTTATAAATATTAAAGTTAGGAATGTCTGTACTGTTAGTGGACTTCGGCTCAGTGGCTGCTGCGACCCACTCTATGCATCCCATCAGGAGATCGAATCTCTTAGAGTACTGGAATTCTATTCTTGTTTTATTGCCAACTACAATACTCTCTCTCTCTCTCTCTCTCTAAAGGTTTGCAATTTTTTTTACTAACTCGAGAGAAACAAACGTGACACTTTTTAACATTAAATTTTTTCTCAAAGTTTAGCATTATTTTTACTGCATGTTTCTTTACGAACTATGGTGAGAATTAATGTATAATGAAAATGAAATCACAAACATGTTGATTTAAATATTTGTATGAATAAATTAATATCGTAATGTCTTGTGTTTGAATACCATAAGAAAATTGTTGGAGGAAGCCTTGATTTATTGTTTTACCAAAAAACCTATAACAAAACCTAATTATACGACTTCCTAGTAATTTTTTTTATTTTCATTTTTTTTCTGTACAACATTTAACTAGTTTTTCATTGAATGGTGCCACCCCGTGGCCGAATCCAAGCTCTGTCCCTGATTTCCAGTGTCTCAAATTATCAATGTTTACATAACCGTCAAGCTTGCAGTTGCTAAGATAATTTGGCAGCTGTTATAATTGATCTTTTCAAGGATCGAGGATGAAGGTTAGTCCTCTCTCTATAATGTCACCCATGAGTGGGCAATTCTAGCCTTGTTAGAGGCATCGGCGAGCTATCAAATGCATATGGCTAATGGCCCTCCCGGATTGAAAATCCTGGCTCCGCCACTGAGTTGAGCTACTCAAGTTCAACTGATGGTCCTTCAATTAATATCTACCTTATTTGGAATGTTGGAAGTTCAATATATGCTAGAATTAGTATGTCGATGGACTTTTTTGCTGGCTTAATTTGTATTCTGCTGAAATGGAGATTCTCTGAAGTACGGTCAATGTGCTAATTGAAGTGCCACAGGTAGCAGATTTTGGTGTTCCATTTTTATTGTCTTGTAGAGTTTTGTTCGGCTAAGTTGGTAGATGTTCCTTCTTTCTTTTTTTTCCCGTCTTGGGTTAGCTAGAGGTTTTTTTGGGTAAAGGCAGAAAACGAACAGAACTGCTCGTAACTCGGCTCAGTTTGAGCTTGTTATAGATCGAAACTTAAATGAACATAACGATGAACTTGAGTAGCTCACATGTCCTACCATGTCGAGTAATTTTTTTTTTTTTCTTTTGTCAGGATTGGTTTGGCCATTTTTATTCTAGTTGGTCTGATTTCTCATAGTTTATGGCTGGCATCATGCGAACTGTATATTATCTTAGAGGTCTTGAGTGACATATGATTGTTGGGGGCATTTATGTCAACTTAATTAGGATACTTTTTCTCCGTCATGATGCCGTACGTCCCCTTCTTTTAATCTTTGCAAACTCTCAAAAATCAATAAATATTTTTTTCTTGAAATAATAATCACATGTATTTTATGGGTATATACTAACAATGGTTGTTATTTTCACAAACATTAATTTCAAATCACTTGTAATGGCACGTTGCACGAAATCATCTCACTAGCATTTTAGATAAAAGGTTTATCTACTATATATTTTGGTTCTTACAAAATACGTTTGGTTTCAATTTTGTCCTTGTAAAATTTTTAGTTTTAATTTTACCCTTACACTTTGAAACGAAATTCAATGTTACCCTTCCGTTAGCTCTTGGACGAAACATGCATATGTGGATAATAACAAAAACAAAATGAAACATTGATTTTGCTGTCCAAAAAATAAAAACGTGAAACACTACACACACATCAATTTTTTTTTGGACACCCAAAACGAGTTTCAAAGTGTAAGGGTAAAATTAAAACTAAAGATTTTGCAATAATGAAATTGAAATCAAGCGTAGTTTTTAAGGACCGAAGTAGTAGATAAACGTAGATAAAACATTGGTTCGAAATAAATATTCATATGTATGGACATCGACCTTTGGAATCCAGGAGGCAAGGATATCTTTCACAGAAAAATGAAAAAAAAATGTTAGAAAATGGATTGACAAAAATCATGGCCTTCTTGCCTCCAGGGACGGAGCCAGGATTTTGGTGTAGGGGGGACGAATAAACAAAATAAAAACTACGATATAAATTGTTACTAACTAAAAAAAAATATTGCAAAATAACACAAATACATATAAAATTAAACATGTTTCTAATATCAACTTAGATTGCAAACGGTATTAACGTTTATCTAATCTTATCTAGTATCTACTGAAATCAGACATCTTGAACTGTGTTCGACGCTCTTTCTTATTATTAAAAGCATCAATGATAGAGTTCGTGTCCAATCCTCGAGCAATATCTTTCTCAATATAAGTGATCAAGAAATTTTCTAAAAAATCATATTCCTCCATCCTGTTCCGAAGTCTTGTCTTCACACATTTCATAGAAGAAAATGCATGTTCGGTTGTAACTGTTGAAACAGGTAAAGTTAATATAAGCCGAATCAACCTATCGACAACATGATACATCGTGCACTTTCTTGTCTTCGCCAACACTTCACTCAACTTTCTGAATCATTGATGATGTCTCTCAACACTGAACAAGTTGCACTGAACAAACCCATCAAACTAGAAATAGAACACAAACGAGAACCCCATCGAGTATCAGCAGCTCGTTGTTTCATAGCTTGATAAATATTAAAGAATTATAAATAAACTTCATCAATACCAATTTTAGTACAAAGTTATTTCATAGCTTGATAAATATTAAAGCTGTTACTATTATTTTTGTTTAACGAAAAAATGGAGGGGGGACGGGACTTTATAGTTTGATGATAAATTGGTTTTTTTCAATGTAATCGAATGAATTTTTTAAAACGTGGGGGGACGACTGCCCCTACTAGCCCCTCTCTGACTTCATCCTTGCTTGCCTCGTTTTAAAACACTGTACTAATTAATATGTCTACAAAAATAAGTGAATAATAAATTAAGGAAACCTACAATAGTCTTCTTCTTTTTTTAATGTTATACTAATAAAAAATCCACCCGGCAAACTTTCTGAATTCCTTTCCACTTTTCCCTTAATTTGAACGTGGTTTCCACTTTTCCTTAAAAAGAGAATCTCTGCGATGATCGGAATGAATAGTTTGCATTTTGGTTGCAACATTCGTGGGGAATATAATGTCAGTGGGAAACAAAAAGAAGCAAAAACCAAATCAACTTTTTGACTATAAAAATAGTAGAGGAAACCAAAGATAGAGGACTCCTCGTAGGATTGGGAAAACCAAAATAATTGTCATCCTCATCACACACTTTCTTGAGTAACTTTACTTTCCTTTGGGGATACGCATTCCAATTCTGATTACAATGATCGGATCGCTCATTTTGACAAAATTTATTTCGTGCAAGAGTACTCCAAAAATTCCGCGTAATTGGATATTGGTAGGTTATCCTGAAAATTTATTCTTAGGTCTTGCACTCAGTGGCAGACACATAATTTGTATATAACAGCATGACATAAAATACATGAGTTTTTACGTTGATAATAAAAAATATATTTCATGTATAAGTATATAATAGTACTACTTGGTGCATGTAGGCCTGAAAAAGAGTCATGATAGTGTTGATAATGTACCCAACTATTTAATTTATTCACGCAATCAAAAAAAATAAAAAATTATATGTTAGGATTTTAAGGAGTTTTCCACGCATATGCTACAATTTTAAGGAATTTTTTCAGCCTTGCGACTTGCTGGAACCCATTCCATAAAACTTTTCAAAATGAATATGAAAAACGAGTATAAATAGTGACAACTTTTGGAATTCTGCCGGGCCAGGCTGTGGAATTTGTAAATATATCTTATCAAAAACAAATTAGCAATGAGTGAAGATGTCTCTTATAAGTTATTAAGTAATGTCACATTTCGCACCCAAGCAATGTGGGACTAATCTCTAACACCCCCTCTCACATGCTTACGGGCTGTTTGGATGGTGGAGTTGAGGTCGGATATAACATTTGGCCTGATTTGTAATCTCTTACCGCCTCAAATTAGGTCTTTGGCCTCTTATTTCTCTCGTCGGATTTGATTATTGTCGGGAGTTGAAATCAACCACAGGGTGGATTTCCCAAACACTCCCTCAACCCTGCACTTGGCAAATCTGGGCTATTTTGGATCGAAACTACCCTTCCAAATCAACCTTCTCTTTCCTTTTACCCTACGACTGGGATTCTGTGTTTTGTTGGGTTCGACGAAGGGGAAGAGTGAGACGAGGAAGTCTAGCACTGTGTTGACTCCATTGTTACTCAAATCGATCTCGTTTTCTTCTATTTCAAGTATTGTACCTATTTAATAAACTTGGGGCAATTAAATCATTTCCCTCTTATCCTATCATATCCACTCTCCATTACGACCATGTCCCCCCTCTCAAAACTCCATCCAAATACCCAACACACAAATTCACCCTTCTTAGGAGGTGAGTCCATCCTCATTACAAATTCACCCAAAATCAAATCCACCATCCAAACGCCCCATTAGGCTGTGATTCTTTGTGCAACCTTTATTTTTTTGGTATGCATTGTGGAGTATGGGGTTTCTACATTTTCATTTGAGATGGAATGAGCTCATTCCGATACTATAGAAAAACTTTATATCCAAGTCAAGTTCAATTGGCGATGAGTGGAGAAATCTCTTACGTAGTTACGTTATTAATTGATCTCACATATTTTATTCCCAAGCAATTTGTTATTAATCTCTACCACTGGTATCCTGACACCTCGTTGTGTCTGCCTTTGCTAGCACTAGTTCTCAATCATTAGTGAGACAAGGGGCATCCATCACCAAGGACCAATTATGTTACTCGATCTCTCAAACGATGGGGTAATGAACAAATTTACCACTTCGTTGTGCTGTAATAATTAAGGAACCAAATTAAGAGGACTCCATATAGAAATGCATTTGCACACAAGGGGAAGATGAGATTTGACTGCGCACTCAGGAAAAATGCTGAATAGGATCAAATTGAAAACTACGCTTCCCTTTTATACTATTCGAAAGTTGAAAAGCACAATATCTTAAATAGTTACAAGGTGAGCATAAACATATATGGTTATATTCATTTTTTGGGTGCAAATTGCCGCCATCATATGGATTATTCCATAATGTCTTATTAGATAAGCCTTATTACTTCAATATAAATACCTATATATTTGGATTTGTAGGATATGCTGCCCTTGAATTGCAGTGAGTTCATAATGTTTTTCAATAAATTCACGACGTCAATTTTGAGTGCACAACTTTTATATCGCAATTTACAACATTTGGAAATTAATTCCTAATTAATTGTAAATAATCCATAACATCTAGTATATTAAGAATTTTTATCTTTATGTTATGAATTTCATATATGTATATATATACATATATATATATATATATATATATATATATATATATATATATGTGTGTATATGTAGATATACATATACACATATACACGATATAGGATCCCGGATTATACGGTGTTTTGATGCTTTTAAAAATTATTTGGGAAATCGAGCCGTCAATGTGTTCAAAAGGTACCCACGGAAATCTTCAAAAAAAAAATATAGTATATATATATTTTTTGAAAACCGCTTGGATCAAGCCCTTCCGGTATTTTTTTGAAGATTTCCGCGTGGACCTTGGAAAACACCTTTTGAACACATGGCGGCTCGGATCGTCAAAATTTGATCCGGAACTATGAATCCCGGATCCGGGATCCCGGATATACATATATATATGTACACATATACACATATATATATATACACATATACATATATATATACATAGGAGAATGATCCGTTAAGGGATCCCTTAACCAAAAAACCGTGCGGAGGGGTATTTTCGACTTTCCGGATCAAATTTTTGATCGAACCGCTCAATGTTTTAAAATGCATTTTCCAAGGTCCCACGCGGAAAATCTTCCAAAAAAATACCGGAAGGGCTTGATCCATACAGTTTTGGTTACGGTAAAAACTGTCCATACAGTTTTCGGTAATTGTATGGATCAAGCCCTTCCGGGTATTTTTTTTGGAAGATTTTCGCGTGGACCTTGGAAAATGCATTTTAAAAACATTGAGCGATTGGATCGTCAAAATTTGATCCGGAAAGTCGAAAATACCCCTCGTCCGCAAATTTTTGGTTAAGGGATCCCTTAAGAGATCATTACTCTATATACATATACATATATATATATATATACACATAGAGTCCGGTTCTAGTCCGGGAGTCCCGGATCCGGGACTCCACTTCCCGATATTTTTTTGACGATCCGATCCGTCTAATGTGTTCAGAAGGTGTTTTCCAAAGTCCACGCGGAAAATCTTCAAAAAAAAATACCGGGAAGGGCTTGATAGCGATTTTCGCAAAAACTTTATATTTACGATTTTTGCGAAAAACTACTTGGATCAAGCCCTTCGGTTATTTTTTTGAAGATTTCAGCGTGGACCTTGGAAAACACCTTTGAAGACATTGGCTCGATTTCCCAAAAACAATTTTTAAAAGCATCAAAACACCAAAAACCCTTCAATCAAGGAAATCAGGGATCCTTGTGGGATCCTTTGACAGATCGCGGTATATATATATATATATATATATATATACATATATATATATATATATATACACATATACATATACACATATATATATATACATATATATATATATATATACATAGAGTCCGGTTCTAGTCCGGGAGTCCCGGATCCGGGACTCCACTTCCCGATATTTTTTTGACGATCCGATCCGTCCAATGTGTTCAGAAGGTGTTTTCCAAGGTCCACGGAAAATCTTCAAAAAAATACCGGAAGGGCTTGATCCAGCGATTTTCGCAAAAACTTTATATTTGAGTTTTGCGAAAAACTACTGGATCAAGCCCTTCCGTATTTTTTTGAAGATTTCCAGCGTGGACCTTGGAAAACACCTTTTTGAACACATTGACGGCTCGGATTTCCCAAAACAATTTGTAAAAGCATCAAAACACCGAAAAGGCCTCAATGGGAAATCAGGATCCTTGACAGATCGCGGTGTATATACATATACACATATACATATACACATATACACACATATATATATATATACACACATATATATATATATATACACATATATATATATATACACACATATATATATATATATACACACATATATATATATATATATAAATATATATATATAGTGTCAAGATCTTTGATGGGATTTAACAAAACGTGATTTTAAGGACACGGGTATTTTCGACTTTCGGATCAAATTTTGACTTGATCGGCATTTTTCGCTCAAAATGTTTTAAAAACGCGGAAGCCCTTTCCAAAAAAAATATTTTTTTCCATACAATTACCGAAAATAAAATCACGTTTTTAACCAAAACTATATGGATCAAGCCCTTCCATCGGGATTGAGGTCAGCGTGGACCTTGGAAACATTTATTTTAAAACATTTTAAATAAATATATATATACACACATATTAGGGATATATTTATATTCTATATATATATATATATACACATATACATATACACATATATATATATATACATATATATGAATTATCTGTCAAGGATCCCGGAAATCCCGGATTGAAGCGTTTTGAAGCATTTAGAAAATGTTTTTGGAAAATCCAGCCGTCAATGTGTTCAAAAGGTGTTTTCCAAGGTCCATTTTGGGAAATCTTCAAAAAAATACCGGAAGGGCTTGATCCAAGCATTTTTTCGCAAAAAATGTACATTTCTGATTTTGCGGAAAAATGCTTGGATCAAGCCCTTCCCGGTATTTTTTTTTGAAGATTTCCTGCGTGGACCTTGGAAAACACCTTTTGAACACATTGGACGGTTCGGATCGTCAAAAAAATATCGGGAAGGTGGAGTCCCAGATTCGGGACTCCCGGACTTGATCGGGCCTCTATATACACATATATATATATATATATATATATATATGTATATATATATATAAACACACACACATATAGTGTCAAGATTTTTTATACAAAATATGAATCCAAAACGATTGAAGGGCCAGGTCGCAAATTGTACAAATCCTTATAGGCCGTGTATTGTAGCTTATGTGGCATTTCCCAAGTTTATAGGCCTCAAATTAACTTAAATTGAAGAGATAAAGTACTGCTGGGTACGTGCGTCACGCTTAAACTCCCATTAAAAAGATGAATTATTTGTTTTGTGTAGGAAAGCTCAGCTTTTTTTTATCTGAATTGACTAAAGTCAAGGTTGACCATCCAATAAGATGATGACAGATGGCACTAATGTTGCACACATTGGTTGCACGACACGTTGTGAGGTCACGCGGCACTCACTGCACAAGGTCCACTGGCGTGACTTTACACTCCACGGGTATCTCCATTTGCACGCCATTAAGGCCCAATGGAAGGAACGTTTATCTGACCATGAGCCATCCATACATGGAGAAAAGCCCATGAACCACGTAACTAGTGCGGTGCATATAAATGGGCGAGAAAGCTAGTCTACTTCTAGCTCAGGTAATTATACATGCTCTAGTCTGAGGCAGGACCCGAGAGTCCCTCAGAGGCTTAGCTGCGATAGAGGCACAACCAAACAGGTTACGACCTTGCCCAAACGGGAATGAAAGGGAGATCCAGCATTTTGGTGGCTATTAAAGAACAAGAGGTTCTTCGTGCATGGGTTGAATAGCGAGCCCGAGTTAAGCCGCGCAGGTCAATTAGGCAATGGGTGACGTCAACCCCGCGGTAGGTTGTAAGGGAAGGACACTACAACAAAAAAGGATTTATGGGGCATTCAAAACTGCCTCAATAAGGGACCTGTTGGACCATTTTAACTGTTGAGGCACTACGACTTAGTGCCGCTTGTATCGATGCAGCTATAGGGGTAACGCGGCACTTGTTATGAGGCACTTCAAGGAGCCTCAATAGCTCTTTCATGCTGCACTTTTAGGTGCCGCCTAAAATACTTATTAAGGCATTCGAATGAGGCACTTTAAGGAGCCTCAAGAAACTTCTTTTGCTGCACTTCTAGGTGCCGCATATACTACTTATCGAGGCATTATTTAGTGTTGCCATAGAAGTTCAAAATTCATTTTTAATGAGCTATTAGGGCATTCTAAAGTGCCGCATAAACTACAATCTGTGAGGTCAAGAGGAACATTTTTACTGCACTTTTTGACTGCCTTCTAAAGTGTTCACAACACCTTTCAGGGCATTTTTTGAATGCAGTATATTCAAGCAATCACAATAAAAGAAACTCTAAATTCCTTGCAATATGTATCCCAACAATGTCCAAAACATAATAAGCCATAGTCATTAACTTCACCAAAGAGAGTCAACAAACTTCTTAAGGATCCAAAACCAAAAAAAAACCTTCATAGAAATCTATTAAGAACATGAAATAGAAACTTACTACTAAAGTTTTCATCAACAATCTAAAACAATACCATTCAAGATGCCATGGTATACAAAAACAACTACCAATAAAAACATTACAAAAGTACGTTATGAGTTCAACATCCATGTGGCATAACTCTCTCTACCATGCATCTTCCAACTGATCTCATCATTCAACAAAGCAACCATCATCATCTTTGATTACCTGATCAAAACAAAACCACATACGCAGTTTTTTGGTCTACTATTTTAAAATAAAGTAAAAACAAGACAATATTGGGCATTTATATTCTCGGAATCTAACAACGAACAAAAGTTTATGCATAAAAAAAGTTTTTGATACGCACAACATTTTCCCCCAATTCCTTATTTGAGACTACGCCTTTCTTTGTGAAGCAAGTAACAAACACATGTGCACGCGATGGATCATGGCCGAGCTTTTTTGCCTGAGTGCATACCAGAAGTTTATAATCTCATATTGCATAAATTTTTTATTCTAGTACAGTTAAAATGGTTTACAAATTTATAAGATTACCTCAGCCTCTCTTATTACAGCTAGCAGAGTTTTGCCCATCCTGTAAATGATAGTTTGCCTTGCTCAACTAGACTTGTTTTTATCACTAACTTTCTGAAACAAAAAAAGGTATTCATGAGGTAATGAAAATTTTTGAGATAACCAAAATTGGTAAAGATTAAAGATCATGTACCTTCGCATCTTCATGCCAATACTTAACAAGTTCTTTCCATTGATCTGCTTGTACTCGATTAGGACTATGCATTTGCTCCTCAATGGGTAGCTTAGAATCAAAGTTTTTACTCTTCACCGTAGCCTTCCAGTTCCTCCACTTTTTCGAAATTGATTTCAAGATCCATGTTTTATGACCAGGAGACATATCAAACTTTTGCTACAAATCCACAATATTATAGATTATGATACATATTAGCAAGCTAACAAGTCCAAAATTTTGAGGATGTAATGTACTCTAAGTTCAAACTTACCAGTACCAATGCAAACATGTCATCCTTGTAAACTCCAGGCATCTTGTGCCAAGTCTTATAGTGGAGAGGCGCATACTTCCCATTTATTGCTATAATTCCTAAAAAGCTGCTCAAAATGTTGTTATTGCGAGTGGTAAGGGCCATGACCTAAAAAAGATGTTAATGAATAAAGAATAACACAAAGTTGAGAGGTCAGAGACTAATCAAAAAAAAAAAAAAAAACTTTAAGGAATCAATCAAGTTACATAAAACATAAATCAAAACTGTTTGAAGGGTGCAAGGTCATGTTTTGTTATAGTTTGAATCACAATCTTGCTGTCATGTCTTTTTTAATCTTGGTAACTGTTCGTATTGATATCTTTGACACGGGTAGCTCTAGCATCAAAAGAATAGAAAATTACCCCATACCACTAATTATTGGTGCGAGAACTCCATTGCCAACGTCGACCCTACGAGTTCCAATCAGAACTAATGCAACCACATAGTACGGTAAAGTTCAACAAGTAACTTCAATACAACAGATTGACCAACGAAAGCAATGAGTGTGATTTATGCAAATTTCATATTATCCAGAAAGAAAAAAAAAATGAAAGCAAGGACCAATTTAATCCTTGATTCTTACCAAGATTCTTGATACTAGTAATAGGGCACGTGCGATGCACGTGATTATTTCTTATGGAACTATCTTATAATGAAATCTCCTAAAAAAAACACACAAGTTCAAAGAGCAGGTGACAACCAGCAAAAAGACATCCTGAACTTTCATAGAGCTTCAATAAAAAAATCCATCAAGATATCCTAATATATGTGGACGCCCCCTCCGGAAGGATCTCGAATCGATTCGGAGTCCCCACCCAGGTTTTAGCGGATTGTCCCCGAGGAACCGAACATCGATTGACTCGTGCCTCATTCAATGGATAAGGATTACTGGCCCGTCATCACCATACTATCTTAGGTTCGGGAGCTCAGTTACGAGAGAGGAAGGGTTTTACGGCACCCCCCTCGCCCGGTTCGAAGAACCGGTCTCTACTTGACTTTTGTGGGATTATGGAAAATGTTTATAATTCGACTTTGAGCAATTACGGGGAATGGGGGATGGGAGCCATGTAACAATAATAAGCACAACAATGGAATTTTAAGTGTATGCATGTGCGGTGTGGACTACATGAGTGACAATGACATGCAAATATGAACAAATAAGAACATCAAAGAGCCAGCAACAACATCAGGATATACAGAGTGACAACAGAATAAACAGAAACAACACCACAAGCCAACACAAAACTAAACCAATCTGATCCCTCTGTCAAGGGCTTGAGCGCTCAAAGACAGGGCTCGAGCGCTCAAGCTCTCTTCAACTCAAACATGCTTCTGATGCTCCTAATGATTCTGGTTTGATGAAAACATGTTTTGACCACCATTGCTTATTCACAAACATCATTTAGCTCACTGGACAGAATGACATAATCACATAATCATGGATTTAAAACTAATTCATGGACCAAAATAAGGCAAGCAGTATAGGAAGAATGGAGGATCAATGCTTTAAAACCTTGCAGAACACTCATGATGCCAAAAACAAGCTGAAATAAGAGAACAATTTGATTGATTCAGAAGACAGTTTGAGCGCTCAAAGGGATACCTTGAGCGCCCAAGCGATCTTCTGGATTTGAGTGTTTCTGCAACATTCAGCCCCCATCTGGACCACAAACTAGTTCAACATGATATATGATGATGCATAATGTGTTGAAATTCTCTTATCATGAATAAAATAAACTTGAGGTGTTCATGTGAATGGATAGCGAGCATCAAGCCACACATAAGCATGTTTAGAGTGAGGGAGGGAGAAGAGATCAGGTTGGTCTAGCCAAACATCAACACACTCACACATTCTGATATTAGGTTGGCTTAGCCAAACATCAACACACACACACACACACCGATATTAGGTTGGCTTAGCCAAACATCAACGCACACACACCTCATAAATTGAAAACAGAATACAAAGCTGGAATAAACACGATTGAAATGCCACAACTGAGCAAGGCTTGAGCGCTCATAGTCCTTGCATTGAGCGCTCAAGCCCCATTCAAGGGCTATGAGCTTCTATGATTTCTGATCTTCCTTTGATGTTGTTATGAACTTAAAACTTTCTGATCATGGTTTATAAACAAAGCTTATTCATTGCTTGATGATGTTAACACATCATTTCCATGGCTTTTGGCTTCATTGATCAATGATCAAGAGTGAAGTAAGCTGATTTGAGAGTATTTAAACCAACCAAAAGCCATCAAATGATGATATCAACATGAGAAAGTATCAGAAACCACAAAAAACAACAAAATGGCCGAAATAGTTCGAGAGCTCAAGCTGTAGTATGAGCGCTCGAGCTCATAGCTTGAGCGCTCGAGCCTTGTTTGAGCGCTCATAGTATTCACATTGAGCGCTCATACCATTTGAAGCTGGGGTTTTTGAAAATCATTTTCTTTGATATCTAAGACCTTGTGAGCTCATTGAAGGTATGTGGAACCTCCATGAACCCACTGGTCTCCCTCAGGATGACCAAAACATGATTTTTCACATGATTGAGTAGTGGCTTAGAATGTAGGCTTGATTTGAGGTATTTTGGGCAGAGGAGTGTGAGTGTAGGGATGATTGAATGATTGATTGAGTGGATGATGGAGTACTTGAGCTTAAAATGGTGATTTTGGCTTGGATGAGGTGGGTTTTGATGGAAGAGCTAGGTTTGGACGAAATTGATGGAATGTATGGGCTGTAAATGGCTTATTAGAGTGAGAGAGGGGCTGTTGTAGTTGGTTTCTCAAAGACCTATGTGTTGTAGGCCTTTTAAAGAAGGTTTTTGGTTGTTTTGGATGTTGAAGATGATGGAGGATGGTGGCTATGGAGGAGAGAGAGGCTAAAACGTGATTGAAGGATGAGAGAGAGTGGGTTTGATCTGATGAAGGGTGTGAGGGTGTAAGAGATCAGCCAAAAGTCCTAAAACAATGGGTGGAGGGTGGTTTATATAGAGAGAAATGGGGGGAAAGTGCATTGATTTGAAGTGGAGGGTCTAATGAAGCAATTTAGGCCTACCCTGGGGTCTATTGTATGCACGCGAGCAGTAATACGGCGGTTAGACGCTCCCATGTCAGAAGAATCTCATGATCAGATGCTCTGCCAAAAACAAACTGGATAGAGCTTGAGCGCTCAAAGGGGGGGTTTGAGCGCTCAAGGGGTCTGCAGGCCAAACTTTGCGGGGCTGCCCCGGGTGCTACCAAACTCCGCTTTATGCGTGGTTTGAAGCGTTGGAAAGCTTATGGAGTCTAGTTTCTAACCCAATTGGTTTGAACCCAAGATAATTTGTACATCCAATTGTGTGACCATTTTACCCTCAGAAGGTCGGGAAAATAAGTAATTTTGGTAAAACGGACACATCTCCCTCATTTCAAAACGGATTGAGACGTATTATATATCAATAAAGAGGGTTTTGAATGTGCTAGAAGATGGTGTAGGCTTGGGTTTGTTTTGAAGAGGTTTATGGGTGGTTTGAAGGGTATTTTGGTCATTATGGTTGGTTTAGGATTGTTCTAGGAGGGTTTAGAATGGTTTAGGGTGTTTGGGGAGTTCAAGCCTTGTTCTTAGCCTCGAGGTATGCACGATTGGTCTATATCATCATCGGGAATGCTTGATAAGTTTCTCAGGTCAAAATCGGGGTGTCTACAATATACTTTACATAAGTGCATGTGAAAATCCTAATGAGCAGGTTTACTGTTATACTATTACTTATTTTGATCAACCTGAAGCCATTTTATGCTAAGGGATTTTAATGTAAAAAAATTAGATTAGAAACATGGAGGACAATTTCAAAGCTACGTAGCTATTTGTAAATGTTCGTAGACAGTAAATGTTCAAACACTAATTAGGTAGTTGAACATCAAAACTTCACCTCAATGTGGGAATGTGTAGACACCCTGATTTTGACCCGAGAAACTTATCAAGCATCCCCAAGGATGAAAATGCAAGATAAGTGCACGCAAGGCTTGATCAAAGACTTGAAGACCCCACCAGTAACCTCCCATAGGATTACCAAAACATCCCTTGGAACCCTGGAGTAGCCCAAAACCTTAAAACATATGCACTTGGATTACTCTCACAGGCACCTGGATTGGCTAAATCCAGGCGCCTGGAATGGCATAATCCAAGCGCCTGGAATTCAACCCAGGTTGAGTGTGGTTTAAGTTGTTAGTGGGCAGGAAGAGGATTTGCTCGAGATTTTCTGCAGAATCAGTTGAAGGGAAGTGAGGGGGAGATCATTACATCTAGCCATTACCCCTAGCTGACCCCTCAACCTTTCCAAGGGTTCAAGTGGCCCATCTTGAACCCTTTGTTGCCTATTTAAACCATCTCTCTCCCCCCATAGTAAAAGGGGGCTCAATCACACTCACTCTCTCTACTGTTATGCTGCAATTTTTCCTCCAGAAACTGATCTCCAATTAACACCTCCATAATCCCTCTCTTTTCCATCCCCTAAACTCACCCTTACAACACATTCACCATCTATACTTCACCTACTTCACTCAAACTCCCACCATCCAGCCATAATCAACTCTCAATAGCCCTAAGAAACCAAGTCCAGTAGTTATGTCCCATCAAACTCACTCAAAAATCTCATTCAAGTCCTTAAATCAAGCCTCCAAAGGTAGTTTTTTTCTACTAAAGTGTTCAAATAAGGCCCTGAGGGGATTCTACCAGGTTCTTGCTAGTCTTCTATACTAGTGGAGGACTTGGGAGATGTTCAAATTTCACAAGAGGAGAAATTCAACACCTGCACCTGTATCAAATCCAGGCGCCTGGATTCCCTTCTCCCTTGTCATATTTTCTGCCTTACTTGCATTTTAATCAGCCTATGGAAGATCATTTGCATGCAGTAATGTTTGGTTAATCATACCTTATGTTAAAATCTTCATTATAATGTACATTTTGAGTGTGTTGAAGGCAAAAACCATGTTTAATAAAGGGATATATGAGAAAGAAAAGTTTGCATGAGTCCATTTGTCATTCAAGGGTCTAATCATCGAGTTTCAAATGTGTTTAGAAAAGTTCTCATCTCATCTAAGCATGCCCATATTGCTATGATCCAATACAAGCATTTTTATTGTATCATTAGTATAGATTCACTTTTATTTCACTTTGTTACAAGCATAAACTGTTCAGATAGCATATCGTATGCATGCATGTAGCATATCAAGCTTGGAACATGTCTCGTGCATTGCATTTCATCTTTGAATCATCTAAAATCATGATTTTCCAAGCTTATGTCATGTTATAAAGTTAATCTTGAGGTTCTTTTCATATGTAGAACCATCAAACATCATTCTAAACATGTATGAGTAAGGATCAAAGACTGCATTTGTGTTTGCCTTGAGACCTAGAAAAAGGGAAATTTCTGCCTGATTAACCTTCCAGGCACCTGGATTCACTTATTCCAGGCGCCTGTATTCAATCCAGGCACCTGGATCTGTCTAATCCAGGTGCCCAAATTGTGATCCAGGTGTGGTTTGTGCAACACTTATGGGAGTATGTGGAAGGTATTCCAGGATAACTTGGGCATGTTTGGCACAGTTTAAGCGATCTATGCATATTATTAATCCATTCATAGCACAAACACTAGACCAGTAAAACATTTTCTACTCCAAGGACAAAATAGTCATTTTTCAAATGGTTTCTCGGGTATGGTCCTCAAACCTGGGTGGCGACTCCATCAAATCAATCAAACCGTTTTCCTAAACACTACTTTATTTTCGTGAACCTCCGCGGGGTGTTCATAAACCCACTATGGCCCAAATGTTCCACGAAACTCTCACAGGGCCTGCACTTCAGTGGCTCTTGTCTCTTGACATCTCTAGGAGGCAAACTTGGGAAGAAATGGCGGCTGCTTTCATAAAGCAGTATGAGTACAATGTGCAGCTCAAGGTCACTACTCGTGAGCTTGAAAGTATCAAAATGAAAGAGAAAGAGTCATTCGCGGAGTTTGTGAAAAGATGGAGGGCGAAGGCCGTACAAATGACCGATTGCCCTAGTGATAAAGACCAGATGCGCATCATAACCAAGAATCTGCAGTCCGACTTGGCCCAGTATATGGTGATGGCCCAAGCACATAACTTCGAGACCTACTTTGAAACAGGTTTGTCGATTGAGGAAGCCCTACAAAGCGGGGTTTTGAAGAAAGGAGATTCGATCCCCAAGCCCAAACAAAACTACATTGAAAACACCTCATCCATATATGCAAATACCTCATCCAGCTCCACAAAACACGACTCCAACCAAGCAGCACTCATCAACAAAATAACAGTCCAAACCAACCACTCTAAAAAACCACAAAGAACCCTCTCACAGTTCTCCACACCTCTATCCTTGGTGTACAAAGAGCTCTATGAAGCCGGTCTTCTCAAATAGGGAAGGCAACTTCCCCATATCCAGTGGATACCCGCCCATATGGAGGCGGAGATAACTCAGAATTTTCCCCAATAGTAGCGGGTATGGTAGGATATGAAAAAAACCCGCTCGGGTATGGAGCGGGTATGATTTTGTAATCCCCACCCCCAAATACCCGTACCCGCCCCATACTCTCTCCGTACCCGGTTATACTTACTACATTTACCATATTATATATACATATAAATAGGAACATACGTATAAATCTTAAGTATAGTTACATATGTAAACAATTACCTATTTTATTAGCAAATTTTCTCAATTACTACCTATCCTAGACCACTTAATATTCATAGAATATCAATTAAGATTATATTTCTAAATATAAATATCAATTTATTTCATTCTTGACTTCTTTAATTTTTATTTTCTGTTTTGATAAGGGTATATTCGGAGAAACCCTAATCCCCATCGGGAGGTGGATTTGTTTCTTCATCTTATATCCCCAATGGGGATGGGGGCGGGGATGGTGAAAGATCCTCCAATCGGAGGTCGGGTATGGAATACGGTCCCCCGATCCATACCCTACCCGTTGCCATCCCTATTCTCAAACCACTCCTTCCAACCCCCCTGCCTCAAAAGCTCCCAGCCTACCACAACCCAAACGCCTTTTGTGCCTTCCATCAAATGCCTGGTCATGCTACCGATGAGTGTCATCGCCTCCGTCACAAGATTCAAGATCTCATTGACAACGGATCCATCTCTGCTCCACTAGCAAAATTGAATACCTCGCCGAATCAATGAACCAACAATGGCCATGCAATAATTCAATCTTCCATGAGTCTTGGAAGTCTTCAAGTGTCAAGTCGAGTTTTCACTTCTTATTGAGTCAGTTTGTATTTTGAGTCTGTTTATGTTTTTGCTTTTCTTGGCTGTGTGTTTTCATGTTCGAATCTGTAATATCTTGTTGTCGTTAAGAAAAAGAAAAAAGACCAAAAATAGAGTCAACTTTGTAGTCCCGAACTACGCACGACCTGATTCCTTGTAAAGGGATACGTAGGCAACCCTTCGCGGTTCGGTCGTAACTATCAAAATCAATGTCATCCCCCGTTGTGTTGAAATTGTCAATCATAAACTTAGATTTTTGTAATAATACCTCAACTTGGAATTGTTTTCCACCATCATTTGAGAAACATGATAATCACTTCAAAACACGAGATGGATTTTGATTGAACCCTGACCTCGTACAAGGAGGAATTCCAGTGGACCATTCCCCAGCGCTATCAAGAAGCAGTGCTTTGACACAGAAAAAGCCTGCTAGGTCAAAAACCTTCAAGGGCGGCCTAGGCAAAAGTTAAGGCAAAAAGCTCGCTAGATCAAACTTCAAAATAAGATCTAGGCAAAAGTTAGAGCAAGCATGAGTTCTCCCGATCAAGTTGCGCAATTCAAGATGAAGAAAGGCATTCTTTATTTTATTCCCCACATAAATATCCCTTGCAAAGCCCATTTGAGCCTGAATAAATTTCTTTGAAAAAGAACCCAGTTAGGCAGATATCCCCTACATTGGGGTGAAAAGAAAGAATAAAAAAAGAAAGTGCCAAAGATGTAGGCGCATGAAAGTTCAAACCATCACAAGAATGGAAGTGTTAAACTTGTTATCACTTGACAATGCCAAATTGCATCAAGATGAGGAGCATAGAAGAAATTAAACAGAAAAATCAAATGGAAAAAAAACGCCAATCAAAAACAGGCACAAAAGAAGAAGAAAAGAAGAAGCATCCATCAAAAAGCAAAAAAGGCAAAATAGCTGCTAGCTCAAATAACCCCGAGGAAAAATGAGATTTTTGAGCCTATTATCCTTCCTTTGTTAAGCCCATAACCTTGGCCCCGTCATAACCTAGATAAAAGTCCTTTCAGATTGGAAAGTGCAACTTGATACTGAGAATTCAAGCCACAAGGGAACAGTCTAATCTCCCTTGAAAATCAAAAGTCAAAGCATTGTAAAAACATTGGCGTCATACCAAGCAAAAATCCAAACTGGGGCATATCAATGGGTCTTCATCAGCAGCTCTCTAAACTGGGGCATTTTGAAGAAAAATCAATGAGGCATCATCAGCAATCTGGGGCATAGGGTTCATGACAAGAAATCTTGTGTTTTAAGAAGATTTGAATGAACATCACTTGATGGAGTAAAACAATCACAAAATCAAAATTCAATTTTATCATGACAATTTCGACATCAATGGTGAGGCATGTTTGCCATCTTTCAGAACTTCGGGTCAATGTAGTCTTCCATATCCTCCGAGCTGACATGTTCTTCCCTATCAACCTTCGCTCACTCAGGGCACCCCAGTCAAGTCTCACCTTGTTGTTCCATATCCTTCAAGTCAACATGGTCAATTAAATTCCTCACGCCTTGTCTGCCAAAATCTACCCCTTTGTCAAAAAGGCCGATCAAATTCCTTGGCCTTGTCGGTCTTATCAATGTCCACTCTTTTGACCAAAAGGCCGATCAAATTCCTCGGCCTTGGAAAAATTCACCTCTTTGTCAAGAAGCCAATCATGTCGTCTTAGTCTTGTCAATCCTTGACTCGTGGAAACGATTTCAATGCATCAAAGAACCCGTGTTTGGGTACATGGTCAATTGGTCGCCAAAACTAGCAGCAGAGCCGAGAAAGAAAATCAGAATTGAGGTTCATCATCTGTGGAGGCACGTCAACCCAAAATTGGGGCATGTCAGCCTAATGCCATTTCTGGGGGGAAGCATACACCCAAATCCAAGACTGGGGCATAGGAGCCTAAAAGTTTCAAACCAATTCAAAACCCAAGTCTTGTCGAGCTCAAACTCAAACCCTGGCCAAAAGGAAAGACAGTAAAGCAAAAGAGGCACCCTATTACGCCACCTACTTTTTAAGAAGAAATGTTGTCGTTATTATCGTCGAGTGTCGATGCATGAGTCACACGTAAACGTCCTGCGGGACAACTTTTAAATCAATTGTTCCGCGGGACAATCTATCAATCAATCGTCCTGAGGGACAGTTTTTCAATCAATCGTCCTACGGGACAACTTTTAAATCAATCGTCCTGCAGGACAATTTTTCAATCAATCGTCCTGAGGGACAGTTTTCAACCAATCATCCTGCAGGACAGTTTTCAATCAATCGTCCAGAGGGACAACTTTTAAATCAATGGTTCTGAGGGACAACTTTTAAATCAATGCTTATGAGGCACAAACTTTTGAATCAATCATCCTGAGGGACAACTTTTAAATCAATCGTCCTGAGGGACAAACTTGTGAATCAATCGTCCTAAGGGACAACTTTTAAATCAATCGTCCTGAGGGACAAACTTTTTCAATCAATCGTCCTAAGGGACAACTTTTAAATCAATCGTTCTGCGGGACAGTTTTTCAATCAATCATCCTGAGGGACAACTTTTAAATCAATCGTCTTGCGGGACAGTTTTTCAATCAATCGTCCTGCGAGACAACTTTTAAATTAACCGTCCTGCAGGACAACTTTTTTTTCAATCAATCGTCCTGCGCGATAATTTCAAGACCAGAAATGGTCATCTTCAAAATTAAATTCAAGACCAGAGATGGTCACTTCAATTTCAATCAAAATTAATTTCAAGACCAGAAATGGTCATCTTCAAAATTAATTTCAAGACCAGAAATGGTCACATTTTCAATAATGTCATTTAGGATAATCTTTACATTCAATTAAAAAATAGATTCATTACATGACGTAGCCACCTAGCTGATGCACCCCAATCATTTTAGCCACCAAGCTGGTGCATTCAATCATTCAAAAGCCGCCTAGCTGGCGCATCCAATCAATCATCACTCGTTCTTTCAATCAATCATTACTCATCAATCATTCAATCAATCACCCATCAATCATCAATCATCTATTGTGTGCATCATCATTCATCGTCCATTGTCAAGTGAATCATCAAGAACTACGCCGGTCTGATCCCTACAATGGGGTACATAGGCAGCCTGAGTGGCACAACCGTGATTTTAATGTTTTCCTTTGCAACTTGAGAAAGGCTTAGGGAACGAATCGGGATGTCTCTGTCTTAGATGTAACTCGTATCAAGCAATGATGCGGAGTTCCATCCAAGAGGGGCAACTATAGACACCCCGATTTTGACCCGAGAAACTTATCAAGCATCCCCAAGGATGAAAATGCCCGATAAGTGCACGCAAGGCTTGATCAAAGACTTGAGGACCCCACCAGTAACCTCCCATAAGATTACCAAAACATCCCTTGGAACCCTAGAGTAGCCCAAAACCTTAAAACATATGCACCTGGATTACTCTCACAGGCACCTGGATTGGCTAAATCCAGGCGCCTAGAAGGAGTCCAGGCGCCTGGATTCCATAGTCCAGGCGCCTGGAATGGCATAATCCAAGCGCCTGGAATTCAACCCAGGTTGAGTGTGGTTTAAGTTGTTAGTGGGCGGGAAGAGGATTTGCTCGAGATTTTCTGCAGAATCAGTTGAAGGGAAGTGAGGGGAAGATCATTACATCTAGCCATTACCCCTAGCTGACCCCTCAACCTTTCCAAGGGTTCAAGTGGCCCATCTTGAACCCTTTGTTGCCTATTTAAACCATCTCTCTCCCCCATTGCAAAAGGGGGCTCAATCACACACTCTCTCTACTGTTATGCTGCCATTTTTCCTCCAGAAACTGATCTCCAGTTAACACCTCCATAATCCCTCTCTTTTCCATCCCCTAAACTCACCCTTACAACACATTCACCATCTATACTTAACCTACTTCACTCAAACTCCCACCATCCAGCCATAATCAACTCTCAATAGCCCTAAGAAACCAAGTCCAGTAGCTAGGTCCCATCAAACTCACTCAAAAATCTCATTCAAGTCCTTAAATCAAGCCTCCAAAGGTAGTTTTTTTCAACTAAAGTGTTCAAATAAGGCTCTGAGGGGATTCTACCAGGTTCTTGCTAGTCTTCTATACTAGTGGAGGACTTTGGAGAGGTTCAAATTTCACAAGAGGAGAAATTCAACACCTGCACCTGTATCAAATCCAGGCGCTTGGATCTGCTTAATGCAGGCGCCTGGATTCCCTTCTCCCTTGTCATATTTTCTGCTTTACTTGCATTTAATCAGCCCATGGAATATCATTTGCATGCATTAATGTTTGGTTAAACATACCTTATGTTTAAATCTTCATTATAATGTACATTTGGAGTGTGTTGAAGGCAAAAACCATGTTTAATAAAGGGATATATGAGAAAGAAAAGTTTGCATGAGTCCATTTGTCATTCAAGGGTCTAATCATCGAGTTTCAAATGTGTTTAGAAAAGTTCTCATCTCATCTAAGCATGCCCATATTGCTATGATCCAATACAAGCATTTTTATTGTATCATTAGTATAAATTCACTTTTATTTCACTTTGTTACAAGCATAAACTGTTCAGATAGCATATCTTTTGCATGCATGTAGCATATCAAGCCTAGAACATGTCTCGTGCATTGCATTTCATCTTTGAATCATCTAAAATCATGATTTTCCAAGCTTATGTCATGTTATAAAGTTAATCTTGAGGTTCTTTTCATATGTAGAACCATTAAACATCATTCTATACATGTATGAGTAGGCATCAAAGACTGCATTTGTGTTTGCCTTAAGACCTAGAAAAAGGGAAATTTCTGCCTGATTAGCCTTCCAGACGCCTGAATTCACTTATTCCAGGCGCTTGCATTCAATCCAGGCGCCTGGATCTGTCTAATCCAAGTGCCCAGATTGTGATTCTGGTGTGGTTTGTGCAACACTTATGGGAGTATGTGGAAGGTATTCCAAGATAACTTGGGCAAATTTGGCACAGTTTAAGCGATCTATGCATATTATTAATCCATTCATAGCACAAACACAAGCATCGACATTCATTTCATTAATCTTTTGATGCATCTTTGTGTTCTTGCATGAATATGTAATTAAAGTCCATTAAAAGGACATTTTCAAAATCCTTTAAGCAATTGAGTAGAGACCGGTGGTCGTGCCGGGCGAGAGGGGTGCTTTAAATTCCTTCCCCTTTCGTAACCTAGCTCCCAGACCCGAGAAATCTCATTTTGTTAGACCAGTAAAACATTTTCTACTCCAAGGGCGACTCCATCAAATCAATCAAACCGTTTTCCTAAACACTACTTTATTTTCGTGAACCTCCGCGGGGTGTTCATAGAATGGCATGGTTGAAGTGAACTAAACTCAGAGTAATCTTGTTTAACAATATGTTCCAACAATGACAAAGACAACGTGAATCCCCAGGAAAAAGGCAAATTGATGAGCTATTGACGCTTCTTTTCAAGGGCTCTCAAAAAACCGTACTTGACTTGAGTTTATGGAGATGCTAGTAAAGAAACTGAAAAACACATAACTTTATCAAGTTTAAACAAGAATATCCCTACGTTGTAACTACCTGCTATGCACATAACTTTTAAAAGTTGTTCTGAACACTGCGCATTACCACTACACCACAAGGAAATCTTAACTTTTTAAATTGTTAACCGTAGTCCGTAGTTTACTTGGTTGAAAATATTAGCTGTGGTACCCAATACTTGTCTCCACCTGCAGAAAGAATGGCATTTCCCCATGCACAATGACTTTACTCAAATGAACTAACTTGCTTTAGACACAAATAAGTTAGCCTTCATATTAGCTTGAAATCTCTAAAAGGAGGTATAAGATGCATAGGTTTGGTTGGTGATTTGACGTGAACCTGAACATCTCTCAGTTTTATACTATAAAAAAACCTCGAACCTCAAATTCCAACAAGGTCTAGGGCCAAGCCTCAATGGGTTGGACATGGTCTTGGTCAGAAAACAAGCCAATTCAAGCCATGAGAATAGTGTTTTCATTGTGATTTATGTCATTCCCAGTACTTGGGAGGGTGCTCTGGCCAAAAGTCCACTTCTCTTTTTAATGCGATAGGATCTCATGAAGATCATGTCCAACCACTCTGTAAAGAAGAATACTTGGAGTACAAAATTATCTATAGCAGGCTAGTTAGAAAATGAAATGCAAGAATCGGATATTTAGATACACTATAGTATATCCTAGTTTATGACGGATCCGAAGCTTAGTTCTAACTTCTAAAAGCATGTCAAGCATAGAAAATATTCAGTCAAGCTAACTTCATCTCTATATAACTAAAGGACTACTCCGATTGGGTACGCATTTAGTACGTATTGCTCCTTTTTTTTCCCTTTCAATCTACAATTTTACGAAAATTACACCACTCAATTACGTTGTTAGAAATTTTCCAATTCACAAACACAACAATAATGTACTCCAGAAGTTATATTATTCCTACATGAATCCAAGGACATAAACAAAACAGCCCAAGTAGAAACTCACTTTTGGGTCAAGCATTTCAACAACCAGTTGATAGGTGAGATATGTTTGTTTACCGTACTGGAAAAGAAGGAAAACCCAAACATTCGCAGAATCCAACCAAGGCAAAAACAAACTTATCCACCAAAAATCAAAGTTATCACATCACTGAGTGCAAAAACAATCGGTAAAGCAAAATGGAAAATCCGTTTCATACCCGATTAAACTCTAAAAGCCCTAAAATCAAACTTGACTGATTCAAAAAGAGAGAGGAAGGGGCGCAAGACAGGGAGGGGGGAAGGAGGAATATACCAATCGATGGCGTCGTGCGGTGAAATTTGAGAGTTGCAGCAGCAAGGACGGTGGTCGCCTGGTGGGACTAGCACAGAGAGAGAGAGAGAGAGAGAGAGAGAGAGAGAGAGAGAGAGAGAGAGAGAGAGAGAGAGAGAGAGAAGGGAGGACCGAAGAGATTTGCAATTTTTTGGGGATTTTTAGAGTTAGGTCACTTAGATCAGGAGCGGTGGAGGGAGGAGATTTGCTAATTTTGGTTTATGGAGGGAGTTCTAAATTTTTCACGTGGAAAATTTTGGGAAATTTTTGGGGAATGGAGGGAGTAAGGTATTTGGGAGGGAAAAGTGCACGTGTCACACTATATGCCTATGCACCCAACTATCAAATTGCCGTAAAATTGTATTACTTGAGGGTCGTCAGAGTATTTTTCTTCAAATCGGAACCATCTATGTTTTACGTGGGAGTGATTATATCCTCCATGCAAAAAATGAAGTAAATTAATTATCATTAAGTACTTGATCGAAGGAGACAAATTTTTGGTTTATAATGAATCAACGTCCCGATGAAAGGGCTTTCAATACCCGATAGAGTTCAAATTTGGCGAGAGTGATTAGAACAGCAAGACAAACAAAGTGAACGATTTGGATCATCGTAATTGTGTTGCGATCGTGTGGCTAGCGTACATTATCTTATAGCATAATAGCTTGGTTCAGAACCTTCAGAACCAAGTAAGTTCGATGTATAGGATTGAAAGGCAAGTGCATACTCGATTTCTCAAATATTCGATCTAAACCGTTACGATTTCATATCTTATCAATTCTATCATTTTTCCCGAAAACGGTGGCGATCAAATGTCGGCAACCACCTAATCGGATCACATTCGGTGCATCTAAGAGTAATAATGTCATTTAATGCAAGACTCGACGGCCATCAGAGCAGTTTTTTTTTAATCGGAACCGTCTAGATTTTAAGTGGGAGTGATTATATCCTCCATGCAAAAAATAAAGTGATTTAATTATCGTTACGTACTTGATCGAAGGAGACAAATTGTCAGTTAATAATGAATCAATGTCCCGATGAAAGGGCTTTCATTACCCAATAGACTTCAAATTTGGCGAGAGTGATTAAAATAGCAAGACAAACAAAGTGAACAGTGTGGATCGTCATTTTTTTTTCCTTATTATGGCATTTGGCAACTCAATTTATTTAATAAAAATGTATTTTTGATAGTAAACTGAGTCTTGTGTCGTAGTTGAATGTATAGTAGTCACATGACCACGACACGATCATTATAATTGAGATTGCTAACTTTGTTGAGCTTTTTGATTAAATCATTCATATAAATTTTTTACTTGATCGGGTTTAAAAAAAAAACCCTTGATCAAAGTATATTTGAAGAACGACATCGTGTATTGGTTATTTAACAAATCTATAAGCTTTTGAGGCATAGTGGCACAGATGCCCTAATTGCTGTGGGAGGATGTCTTTTGAGGCAATTAAAAGTGCCTTAATAGATTGCCAAACACATAATTAAGTATTTTAAATTGATAATTAAATTAGGTTTAGTCAAGTGCCGCTAAAGAAAAAAGGAAGTGAAAAAACTAGTAGGGATGTCCAGTGGATCATCCGATCCGCCAATCCGACCAATCCGAACCGATCCGAACCATCCGTTGATCCATCCGTGAATGTTCGGTTCGGTTCCGGATAGAGAATTTCTAATCTGGCGGTTCCGGATCCGGATCGGATCGGATCCGCTCGATCCGCTCAATAATCCTTCTTTAATCTGTCAAATCCGCCCGATCCGATCCGATCCGTAACTGATCCGTGAATGTTCGGTTCGGTTCCGGATCTTAAAAACCATAATTCGCTCTGAGCGGATCAGATCGGATCGGATCCGTATCCGATCCGTGGACACCCCTAAAAAATAGATAGCAAAATGACGTAGTATTATGCCTCTAAGAAACTGCTCCATTAGACCCAGTTTTTAGAGGCACCAGCAACTGCCCCATCAAAATTACCACAAATAAATTAAATATGTAAAATTTGGATTGAGATCAAGTGTCGCATTAGGTACAATCAAATGGGGCACTTAAGAAGGTAGTGCCTCATTAGTAACTTGATAGGGCAATTTAAAAGAAGTGCCCTTTAAAAAGTGCCCCTAAATCCCCATATTGTTGTAGTGGGACACGTGTCCTCATATTAAAGGACGACAGTCTGACACCTTATCATTGGTCCAACCAAGGTTCCTATAAATATGAAACATTCCCTTCACAATTACCAGAGGTGATTCTTGACAGAGTGTGACATCCTAGATGGAGAAAATGGGTAATCAATGATTTGGAAAGAGAACATTCTTCCCAGTGAGGTCATCCCATTCTCTAGGTCACTTGGGTATGCTATAGATTAGTCTGAGAGCAATCTTCTGTCTTAATCTTTTCTGTACACACATGCTCTTTTCTTTACCCTTCTTCTAGATCACTTCATTCCCCTCAAATTTCTTACTAATAACTATTCTTACCTCTTCGGCTTATATATTTTTCTCCTTGAATATTTGACTTTACGAAGAACCTCACTTACAATTTGCAACTGACCTTATTATGTCAGGAACTTGCGAAGAGCATGCGAAGAAAAAACCGAGAACGCGTATTATCGAACTTCGGCTTCAAAACATTTGTAAGTTTTAATTTCATCACTATAATCAAACCTTAATTCTTAATTACAAGATTAAAGAGAGAAAAATCAGGGAAAAAAAGTTCCTCGATCTTATGTCTATCTATTGTCTATGTTTGTACTTGGAGTGCTTTATCTAATTAATTTCTTCCTATTTCTCAAAAAAAAAAAAAAAAAGAGACCTTAATTCTTAACAACATAATCAAAGTGCTTAATTATACAGACAACAAGAATAAAAAAAAATTGGATAGGTGGCATCCGCCGTATCAGGATTCTTCACCCACCGCACAAACGCAACACCATTAGCGCGCCTGGGTGCAAACTTCCACCCATCACCATTAAAGAAAAGCCCATTTGGGAATCCGCAATCCTGCTTTCACTTCCACCATGTCTGCCGTGCCGATCCAACTTTGCTGACAAAGACACCACCTACTGTACTGCACTTCTCCCCTGGTCATCCACCTTAGCCCAAGCAGCGGCACAAAGAAATGAACATTCAGCCTTCCAATCTCCATCCGATACAAAAACAACAAGGATTTATTAAACTCTCTCCCACTTCTGGACCTTTTAAGCTAATGGACAAATTATTGGCCACTTGCTTGCTCTGCCCATTAATTATAATCGAAGAAGCTCCATCACTTTCATTTTTCCTCTTTTATGGACTAAACCTCAGCTATTGTCGAACATGATAATAATTGTGATTTATAAATATATATCAAAAAAACTTCTAATAAGGGATCTGTTGGGATTATATATTTTTCAGAAAAACTCTTCAAAGAACACTTGTCCCACATTAGCTAACTAGAGAACATTTGTGTTCTTTATAAGTGTGGAGGTTCAATCCATGAATCATTGATGAGCTAGGCCCAAGAGAGGCCTCGCGCGCACATGGGTTGGGCCAAGGTCCAAGCCAATTTGTGAAAACCGATCCGGAAACCAGTTAACAGGGGGGTGCAAATCCCCGAATTTGGAGCCTCGCGCAACATACAAAGTTATCAGCGCACAAATCCCCGAATTTAGAAAAATGTGAAAAACATGTGCATTATCAGCGCACAAATTTTGGGGGCTAATTGGATCAATCACAGAATTCTTGATTGATCGTAATTCCAAAAATTGAACTTTTTCTTCACCTATAAAAGGAGCTCTACTCCAGCCTTTTTAAACACACTGAAAAAAACATTTTCACTACAGAAATTCAGAGAGCAAGAAAGGTCGATTGTGTTTTGCATTTCTGGTCTTTTTCCCGTGCAGAAAAGATCGAGACAGAGGCTGTATTCTGGGCTGTTTTATCCTGGAGGCGGCGTGGCTACAACTGCTTGCACAGAGAGGGCAGAGCCGCGAAACATCTTAAAGAGAGCGACCTAGTCCGCGACTCAACCCAAAACAGCAGCCAATTTTTGTGGTATCTCTATTCATTTACAGATTTTGAGGTAAACGGTTCCATTCATTTTTAAAGTATTTTCAACAGGATCCCTTAAACTGTTAAAACGCGGACCTCAACTTTCCCGATTGAATTTTAATGGTCTGAACTATTCAATGTGTTTAACACGTGTTTTTAAGGGTCAACGCGAGGGATTATAAAAAAAAATGATCCCGAAGGGCTTCATATATGTACAGTTTTATCGAACATTGTTTGGATGAAACCCTTCATGGTCTTTTTTTTTATGAATCCTTGCGTGGACCCTTAAAAACACATTTTTAAACGTGGACATTTAAAAACACGTTTTAAACACATTGAACGGTTCGAATCATCAAAATTTGATCAGGAAACGTAAAGCCGCACCATAGTAGTTTAAAGGCTCCCTTATTAGAAGGGGTCTTATATATATATATATATATATATATATATATATATATATATATATATTTATCAGACTAGCTCCTTCTAATAAGGAATCCCGCATATGGCAAAAATGTGGGACTCACCTTTTCTGATTAAATTTTGATGATCCGAAGTGCTAAATGTGTTTAAAATGTGTTTCAAAAGTCCAAGCGAAGAATCATCAAAAAAAAAAAACCAACTGGGAAGGGTTTAATCCGAGCAGTATTCGATAAAACTATATATGTACTGTGTTATCAAAAACTGCTCAGATCACAACCTTTCCGTTTTTTTTTATTTATGATTCTTACCTGTAAAATAGTACTTTCATGGTCCGCTCATTGGGCTGACAATAGAAGGATTGATATTTTAAATACTTATCTTTTTGCCTATTTAGTGGCACTACTTTCTAGTAGTAGTAACTTTTTATCCTTTGATAAAATATATTTAAATTTTTAGTGTCTCCAACAGGGATAAATGGCATGTATAAATGAGCCAATGAAGTGTTCATTCTAGGGAAAAACAATATATATATTCTGGGGTTCTTCGCTTTGATTGACGTAGAAGGTCAAACGTGAGAAAAATAGTTCAAGCTAGTAAAATGAAGAATGGTTCGATGGGATGTGTGAAGATGATGGTGGAAACCAACAAGCCATATCTTGGAATGTTGTTAATCCAGTTAATTTACGCTGGCATGGCGTTGTTGTCCAAAGCATCAATTACTAAGGGAATGAACCCTTACGTATTTGTTGTTTATCGCCAAGCTCTCGCTACTCTTGTCTTATTTCCATTTGCTTTCTTCCTTGAGAGGTACGCAATGAACTCTACAAATAAATTCACTCCCTCTCTCCTGCTCTGTATTACACACACATGGATGCATGGAACTTGTTCCATAAGGTCTCCCCTCACAGTACAATTTTAGTTGGTTCATGTCTTGTCTATTACCAATTATCTGTGTTCCCTCATGACCTTGGGTGAGGGTGACAGATGATTGTCGTAAGTTTCGGGTGTCAATTATGATTGAATAAGCTAGTCTTTTGGGGTGATGTCATCTTTTTGCGTCTTTTTAATCTTTGTAATTCTTTATTCGAAGATTAGTAAATTTTTTTTTTTTTTGTTAAAAAAAAGTTATGCACAAATTCTAGCTCGTTGCTAAATCGTATACATTCCAATTAATTGCTACTCATGAGATTTCTTCTGAATATGCAGCAAACTCCCAGCTAAACTGACTTGCAAAATATTCTTCAAGATCTTCTTGGTTTCTGCTGGGTATGTTTGGTCTAGGTTTAATCGATCATCAGAAATTAATGCTAGACTTACGTACTAGTCATTTTAAACTTCCTTTTCAGCTATTCCTTGTAATTAATTTCCTTTCCCTGTGACTAATTTTCAGGATTACTGTGAGCTTGAATACCTATTACCTTTCACTAAATTATGTGACAGCAACGTTACTTGTGGCCAGCGCCAACGTCATTCCTGCACTGACCTTTATCTTCGCTGTTCTCTTTAGGTATAAAGAAAATACAATTACACCTACATGGACTCCTTGTGTGTATTATTATTCCGTGCGTATCACTATATACATACACTCTCCCGTCCTAATTTGTTTGTCTACTTTCATATGTTTCGACCTCTCAAAAGTTGGTTACTTTTTTCAATCCATAATGCTTCTTAAATCTAATGCGGATTTTTTTTTATAGATCACAATTCGTTCTATTAGACAAAGTTTTTTGAATTATGCAAAGCGTTGTACTAAAAAGATTATAGACTAGGGGCTATTAATTTAACATCCCACCCTAACATGGAATGTTTAGAACGTGTTTGACAAGTGTAAACAACTTGATGTTTGAAGAATTTGAATGGAGCTTAAACACCAGAGAGATTTTTATTTGCGTCGTAGAATGTTAGTTGTCGCCACTCTATCTGGCGGTCTGTAGAAAGTGGTGAAAGCATATAGAAGATCTAGCAGGCAGCGAAAAGATGTGAACACCGCCATATTTGATCTGAGTTGCAAGTGGTTTGGATCCAAAATTATTTGTACCTCAAATAGTGTGACCATTTTGCCCTCAGTTTGTCGAAAAAGAAATTAGTTTAATAAAATGCTCGCATTCAGAATGAGACATATTATATATCAATAAATAGAGTTTTGAAATTCCCAAAAGATTTTGACATCCATCCTTAAAACCATAAAGTTTTGCTGATGAAAAATCGGTGAGGCAGACCAATTTGAAGATCGTCGGAGCCACTAAGGCCAAATTCACTCGGCACTCACATACCTAAATCTAAGGCATTCCTTCATGCTATTAGAGTTTCCATGAACTTCATAGGGTTTTCCAACTTATTAAAGGATACACAAAATCATTTCATCATCAGGATTTACCTAAGGCAGGGCCAAAAGATTCTTATAAAGCCAAATTATGGTGTCTAGTAGACCATTAAGGTCAATCATGCTTAGAATTTTATTTGTAGTTGAAGTTGATTTGGTGAAACTATCGATGAATTTCAGGATCGAAAGGGTGAAACTTAGGAAAAGGCATGGACTGGCTAAGGTGATAGGTTCAGTGGTGGCTCTTGCTGGGGCTATAGTGTACATGTATGTCAAGGGACCTCCAATGTTTTCAGCTAGCCATACCCAAGTTTCAAACCCCAATGCAAAGAGTGATTCCGTTAAAGGCTTTCTCATAATGCTCGTATCAAACGTATCGTTTGCTTTGTACCTTGTTGCGCAGGTTCGTCTCTTTCCTCCTCTCTCTCTCTCTCCCTCTTCTCTCTTTTTCGATATGCTTTACATTGTGAGCAATGGTCGACAAACTTCTTAATATTGGTCAATACGAGCGTATTAGACACTGCATATATGCTTTGAAGTCCCGGGTATTACTAGTTTGCCACCCGTTTATACCAGTTAAAAGGAAAACTATAGCGTACGTACGTATATGCCAATTTTCAATTTGTATGGACTCGTATCCATTTAATAATCTTCGCGCTACCCAGCCCCCACCACTAGTTCTAGTGCTACTGATTATTCTAATATCTGTCCAATTCGTCTACATGACAACGAATTAGATATTGTACCGAGAATTATCTATCTAATCATTTGTTATTCCTCCAAATTAGTGGAAAATGTTCGGCAGATAAACTTTTACTTTTAAAAAGCAACTTGTTTTTGTCTCATAGATGACACGACTTTCAACAACATCAAATCAGGGGAATGATTCATTATCTGTGCATCAAAATAAAAAAAACGTATCAAATCCCGACAAACCAAAAATAATAATAATAATAATAATAATAATAAAAAAACCTATCAAGAATAGTATAATTTAAAAAAGTATATAAAGATATCATGTTTTCCTACAATCGGTACGACCATTCAAAAAAAAGCTATCCCACAAATTCGAAAAAAATTATTTGGTGTCATCATGTGGTACTCTAATACTCTCAAGAGCTTGAAAAAATAAGTGGTGATTAAAATTTGAAGGCCGGCACCACGCGGTAGTCCCCAAAACCACTGAAAATTTACTTGTCAAATTCGTGGGGGTCTATAACATGATTGTAGGATCTATTGGATCTGGTTCCTGTAGTGTTCAAAGGCACTACAAACGAGTGTCTATTAGTCCAAGCAATTTGATATACACTGTGAGTGTCCGTAGTGTTATATCGCAAAGTTGATTGCATACTTTTTCGGTTAACTTTGTCCACTAATTTTTTTCCCCCAATATTCAACAGGTAGTACATGCACTACTCCCTTAGAAAATATTAATAGTCTAATGGGCTGTCAATAAAAATAAAAAATTGTTTCGCTATGTACAAAAGTGTCTTGAAAATTGTTTAAATGGATCAAAAAAAAATTATTTTTTTCTTCATTTTGCCTTATTGATAACCTTGTGGGCTGTTAATAACATAACTGAAATACATATATTACTACAACTACACTTTGTATATTTCCACTTTTTCCTATTATATGTCCCTGAGAAATTGCCTTAGGGGAAAAAAACTAAAATGATCATCAATTCTGGCATTAACTTTTAAAGAGGTACATTGTTTTAAAAAAAAATAATAATAATACCAGGGCTTCGTAATTAGTCGAGTTGTGCGCAAACTGACCTGGACATCCGATTATAAAAAAAAATAAAGTACGACCCAATTGCATCTCCTCATGTATACAAAAGCCATTAGAAATCTCAAGCAAAGCCTTGGCAGCCACCCACCCTTTCGAATTGAGCAACTTTATTAGGCCCTGGTTTATTAAATGACTTTTTAGCTTCTCACGCTTTACAAGAGAGGTCATCTCCTATATACTCCAACTGCCTATTTTGATAGTTTCTAAAGAAAAGACGTGCAATTTTTTAATTAAAAAAATTAAGTATTTCCGCACATAATTTTCGAGTTTCTTTGCACAAAATTAAAGATCTCAACTAGTTCTTCAATTCTAATTTGGTGCAAAAGAGTCCAAAAAATTATGAATGGAAGTACCTTATTTTTTTATTCAAAAACTACACATCTTTTCGTAGAGGACTATTAAAATGAGACCAGTTAGTCTATAGGCACACCCATTCGAACATACCCCAGCCACACCCTATTCTATGGGATCTACTTCGAGATCTCACACGAATGATCGAAGCTGCTCAATTTTTTTAGAATATTTTTTAAGGGTTCCTGAAAATAATCAATTCGATCAGTCAAATATCAGCAAAGGCTTGATAACTTTGTTAAAGTTTGGTCCGTTCAATGTAGGAATTGAAACTTAAATGAATCAATCGAGTTTTTAATGGCATTTGACTAAGCCGGTTTTTTCATAAAGACTCTTAAAAAATTGAGCGATTCCGATCATGCATGTGAGACCCCGAGGTAGGTCCCACACAATGGGGTGTGTTCGAGTGGGTATGCATGTAGACGTTTTGAAATGGGATGGAGGGAGTATCAACTAAAAAAACCGAAAATGTCAAAATGCAACCTTAGGGGAAAGGAGCATTTTTAGCTAGACCATTCGTCTTTAAATGTTACTCCCTCCATCTCTTTTTAATTGTGTTACTTCGTTAATCTAATTTATTAAAAAAATATCATCATTACTCATTTTACATCAATTTTTACCTCTACTTTCAAAAATTATCCGCCACTTTTACATATAAACTTTTACCCATTAACTTTTCAAAACACACACTTATTATGGACAAACCAAAATGGAATACTCAACTATTAAAATGGACGGAGGGACTAGTTTACTGTCCAATGTCAGGCATTTTTTGAATAAAAAATACTTTCTCTTCTCAGAAAACTTATTCCTAATTTTTTTTACTGCTTCGTGTTTATTCTTGTTAGTTGATTTTTGAGCAAATTTTTTTGCTGATTTTTTCTCTTTTCGGATGTATATGGCATTGCTCTATTCCAAAAATAAAAACAAATTGGTTAAAATGTTTAAAATAATGGACTAACCCCTATATAATCTTTTTATATGCAGTATAAAACTTATACATTTCATTGCATCAAGTATCTCAATTATTTTTTAAAAACAGATGGATTTTTTTTTTAAAAAAGAATTACTTTTTTTAAAAAATTAAAAAGAATTTTATGAAAATCTATGAGTATTTTTAAAACGATTAATTTTCGATAATATTTTTAATATTTTTTAAATAAAATTTTTTACAAAGAATAATCAAAATATTATTTTTTTATTTTGATTAAATAAAATTCTAAAATATTGAGAATAATCAAAATGACCAATTTTTTTTTTTTTTGAGAAACATAAAAATATCTAAAATTGAGAAACAGCATTACATGCATTTTGAATTTGTTGACCAATTTAAATCCGGTGTTCTTGGAATTGGAACACCATCATGCATTTTGTTTTCAAAAATACCTTTCACATCAATTTATCACTTTCCACAAATTATCCTTCACAAATTTAACTTTTACCCACTAACTTTTCAAAAGGGCAAAATGAGTAATTATACAAACTTTTACTCATTAACTTTTCAAAATACACACTTATTAACACAAAAATGACCTCAAACAAAGGCACAAATAAATATAATTGGGTAAATTAGAAGTTTTCAAACAAAGCTTATAAATAAATCTGGTTTGAACTAAATTACTCTAACCTCCCTCATTTTACTTAAAATAATGTACAGACCTGCCTCTGGTTTACTATTAAAATTTACAAACCAATGTACAGATTAACCCTTACTATTAAAAGACCTAAGTATAACCTTATAGTAAAAGACCAGTATAACCTCATATGCTTTATATTAACACTTATTGTTACGCCATTATAATTTAAAGAAACTAGTATTTTATTTTCGTAATACAATTTAAACTAACCACCATAAAAAACTAAAAATTTCAAACTTGTGTTAGACATTTTTATTACTAGTGAATACAGTTAATCCAAATACTTACTTTTTGAATTTCTCTCATATATACAGGATCAAATAAATAATAAATTTGTTGCTTGACCAATAAAGAGTAACTCTTAAGAAAATACAAGTAAAATTTAAGCTTCTGTTAGTTTTTCTCGTCTTTAGTGTACTTTTTCAAACCTTTTTTTCTTTATAATGAAATTTCACGTTTGCCTTGCCGGAATGTTTAAAATTTCCCTTTATAAGAAGGAGAAAACAAAAAATTTTAGGTTTTTTTTCTTAATTTTTTGGTAGTGCACTTTATCAAAACTTGTTCCTTATGTTATTGTTTTTATTTTTCTCATCAAGATTAACTAAAAATAGTAAATGCTTGACCAATAACAATAAGAAAATATAAAACATCACTCGCTTGTTTCCAAACTTATGATATTTTTTTTTTCTTTTAAGTTTCACATACATTTTTTAGCCCTTTCGTTTAAACCTTTAGCCTAGTTTTCAAAACTTGACACAATTTATTATTATACTTTTTTAATTTTATCATTGGTTGGCTGCTACCATAAGACTCAGTCCCTATATTGAATTCTCGCTCTTCATGTCCATAGAAACATGTGTAACTTTCAATCATCAATATGTAGGATAGCAAAATAAGACAAGAAAGTATGTTGGTTGAGTTTTGTTTTTAGGTTATTTGTTCTAATTTTTTTACATTTTATTGCGGGACGCATACAAAAATAAATGTTTTGACGAACTATAAAAAAATACATTAACTATAAAAATCCCTAAAAAAGGTTTCAATTTTTTATTTTTCTATTAGATGTTTTATTCAACATTCAAAAAAATAATGTATAAGTCCTTTGCTTGTGGCGTGTTACCTAACAGTGTGTATTAAAATAAATTAGGGGAGGTCAATGTAATTTAAATTATGTGAATTGAGGGTATAATTGTCTTTTAATTATCAAAGTTAATATCATTAGACCGATTCTAACAGTAAGGGGTGTATATGCATATTAGTTTGTAAAGAAAGGGATGTTACAGTAATTTTCAGAATCAGAGGGCAGATTAGTACCATATTTATTTGAAACCTTAGGAGAGGCTAGAATAATTTACCCCATGTAATTTGTCCTTTTGTACTCCCTCAGCCCCTGTTCAAGTGTGTTGCTTCGTAAATCTAACATATTAAAGAAATATCATCATTACACCTATCACATCAATTTTTGTCTCTACTTTACACTTTTCACATAAATTTTTACTTCCACTTTACAGAATTATCATCCATTTTTACCTATTTTCTCTTTACCCACAAACTTTTCAAAAGGGCAAAATGATAATTGTACAAACTTTTACACATTAACTTTTCAAAACACACTTATTAAGAGGCAGTCCAAAATGAAAATATCTACACTAAAAAAAGGACGGAGGGAGTAGAATTCTATCCAGAAAGAGAGAGAGTGCCAAACCTCATTAGCTGAGATGTGCTTCTTCCACTTTGGATTGTCAAATCTTGTTTTTCTTTAATCATTATTTGATTTTTTTATTTTTTTAATTTTGGTAGGATCCCATTGTGAAGGAATATCCAGCGTTATTACGGCTAACAAATCTACAGTGCTTATGTACCTGCATACAATCAGCTATTTGGGCGGTGGCAATGGACAGGAAACCATCAACGTGGACGGTCGGGTGGGGTCTCAACCTTATTTCTATAGCGTATTGCGTAAGTTCTAATTACTTGGATGACTGACTTTTTAGTTTTCACGAGACAAGCCATTCTCATCTAAAACATCGGCTATAAAAAATCCAAAAAGTCAAGTTTGTGGAATGGTGCTTTAATTAATTATGCCAATTATTAGCAAATTGTGTAATTTAATTAATTAATGCTTTGTTAAAAATGGCAGGGTGTAGTTGTGACTGCAGTAACTTACTGGTTGAGGATTTGGGTTGTGGAGAAAAGAGGGCCAGTTTTTGTATCTGCATTCACTCCAATGGCACTCCTCTTTACAGCCATCTTCTCAGCTATTATGTGGAACCAGACCTTCCACTGGGGAAGGTAAACTTTTTACTTCTTCTCAGAGCAGCTAAATAGTTTCCACGTGATTCGCTTGTCGACGGAAATTAAATCACTAATTCTTACTCATTTTTCAACCAAAACCTAAAATTTGAGTAAAAAATTTAAAAACTCATTCTCATGTCATACTCATTTCCCTACACATTTTGAGTTTTATCCGTTTCCTTACCCAAATTTTGAGAAACACTAGATTTAGGTAGAAAAAAAAAATGATATAGCATTGAGATGGCATACCCAAATTTTCACCCAAATATGGGTAAAAAAATGGGTGATGGCCTCTCTTTGAAAATATTTTAAGTGCGAGGTCCTCTTTTATTTATTTATTTATTTATTTATTATTGGAAACGAAAATAAATGTGTTAATTAATATGCGAAACAAGAACACTAAAATGCTTAGCCACCCAGGAAAAAAAAAAAAAAGATTAGAGATCACAGTTGCTTAATTGACATCCATGAAGCATTTGAACCTCTTCAGAATTGGAGCCCTACTCAACATTGGTGCAAGGACCAAAATACCCTCTTTACCATCGAAACAACATCTTAGAGTTGAAAAAATGGTCATCATTGTCATGTGTGACATGTTTGAGAGAGAATATAATTTTTATGTAACTCGAAGCTTGTTAATTTGAAAATAGGAATAGATAAATTGTATATATATTTTTTTGTTTGCTTGTAATCTCCTGAAATTGAAATAGAGAAAAATAGCACCAAAAGAAAGCAACATTGATGAGGCTTTTTTATGAGCAGTGCCGGTGGAGCTGTACTGCTAGTGGTAGGCCTTTATGGCGTCTTGTGGGGAAAGCATGAAGAAGGAAAATTGGAAATGAATACAGAATCAGAAGATAGCAATGACAAAAACAAATCCAAAGAAACCAGAGAAGAAACTGTATAGGATCGCACGTTTGTGTTGCCATATCAAGTGATTGATAGTAGATGAATTGGGACTGTTGGGAGGGGAGAATAAGAAGGAAAATGGTGATATTTTCCTTTGTCATTTGTTCTTAACCATGTTGAATTTAGTAGAAGTTTATGAGTGTCAAATATGCATTAGGGTGTTCAAAGTGTGAGTTTGATCCTAGTGAAATTTATTGTCCTTTGTTGTTTGTATTCTGTGACGATATAATTACTTCCGTTTTCGTCGCATGATCAATTACTTCCGTTTAATAAAAGATCTTCGTTTTGATCATGTTTTGTAAAAGCAAACTGCTCTAAGGTAATAAAAAGACAAGTATTTTTATTTTGGAACAACTAGTTTATAGTCCACAATGTTTTATATTGTGATATCATAGGAAAATTGACCGTGTGCCCATAGATTATAATTTGGAAATTGGTATAAACATTGATAAATGCAAGGTCAACAAGTAGGATGGGCACAAAGCCAAGACCCAAATCAAAATTGAAAACAAAAACAAATCTCAAAAATCTCAATTTATAGTTGAAGACTTAAATTAGTAGGATGGGTTACCCAGATATATGAGTCAAATAACATCATCACCCATATTAATGGCACACAAACACATGCATTTGACAAAAGAAAAAGCCCATGGAAAATAAGTTAAATAACTTGACAGTAAAGTACGTACAACTTGAACTTTTCTTTGGTAAGATTAAATAAAAACATCTTTCAATCATTATAATCCTCTAAATCTAATTCTAAAAATAGCCAACAGATTTTAGGATCATGCAAAGTACTCAAATCCCAATATCAGTCTCTCGGTCACTTATCAAAGTACCATTGAAACCATAGTTTCATTAATGGAGCCTAACCTCTATACAGTATACTTTATCCCTTATTATCCTTGTGTACAACAAAAACCATAAACAGATCACTGACTTTAACGTTTTATTTGGTTCGTGGCCTCGAATGAGGAAGAAAGACAAATACAATGTCAAGGAGCCATTATTTGTGGTGGTTACCACAGAAAATGATGGGCAAAAAACTTAAACTTAAATCTACAATGATTTTTTGTTTTCTAGATACCAGTTTCTCTTTTCTGTCATCATAGTTTCAGCAACTCCATTTCCTCTTACTGTTTCCCTAATTGAACAAACGGGAAAATGATTAAAAGGTGTTTTGGCTTAAAAAGCCAACTTAACTTTTTGTTTTGTCTTTATTTGATTTTTTTTTTGCTTTTGTTAGTTTTGCATCGATTTTTTGAGTATTATTGGTTCGTCTCGGCGAGATGAATCCAAAAAGGTAAAAGATTATGACTAGAACTCTCAATTTTTTTAATAAGATCGAAAAAAGTGTAAAAAACTGTTTTTTGACTTATTTTTTACTTTTTTTATTCCTCTCGCCGAGACGAACCAGTAATACACAAAAAGTTGATGGAAAACTAAAAAACAAGAAAAAAATCAAATAAAGACGAAAGAATAGACATTAGAATAAACTAAAAAAAAGTATAATTAGAGAACAATTTTCTAATTATAATTAAAGAATAAACTCAAAGGTCTCTATTCAAACAGATGATAGCCAATTTCAGGGTATAAAACCTTAAAATGTATCTACTTCACAATTCACATGCATTTTTTAAAGAACCAAACGAAATGAGAAATTCAAATCATAATCAACTGAAAGATATTTAATTACCGTTTTCTTTGCTGGCAACCATGGTTCGTTGTTAAGTCTGAAACAGAATTTCACTGCGATAGATGTATGTGAGGAACTCAACCGGTGATGGTTGTTCAGTCGACGTGGAACTCACGATGCGGGGTGGGTACCGTCTTTTCTGGTTGTTGGTGAGAGGGTGGGTTTCGGGACAATGAATAGAGAGAGAGAGAGAGAGAGAGAGAGAGAGAGCCAGTTTCGAATCTATCAGGCTGGGACAATGCTCTTTTATATGCATCAGATACTTGGGCACCAAGAAAGTCTAAAACAATGAGCAAATTAAGGAATGTGTTTTTGATTACTGAGCAAAAAATAGAGTCATGCTTGTACTCAAAACAGTTGCTCCTAACAAAGAATATAGTCCTTTGATAGTAAATAAAACAATCTAAGGAAGTAAGTAATCCAAGTTGTAAATCAAAGTAAGAATCCAATCTGACACACCCAGTGGTTAGGGTGAGTGCCTGACTTTAGGGGCAGTCCCTCTGGTCAGGTGTTCGATTCCCCACAGGGTGAGTACCTGTGCTAAGCGGGGGGCCGTGACTGGTGTGGGTTGCGCCAGCTCCCTCCGAGGTTTGGGTCGTGCAGTGGGTTCAATTAGTGACTTATTGTAGGGATGTTCCTCGGTTATTAAAAAAAAAAATCCAATCTGGACTCTTCCCACAAGAAGAAAAAAGCCAAAACCACTAGTGTGCACAACCGTGGCAACAGTGGGAGCACTGGGGTCCAGCTGTGCAAATATTCTTTTCCTAGATTTGGGGAGGTACCGTCTGAAAGGAAAAAAAAAGCTCAACCTTTTTCCGGGTTTTCAGGAAGGAATTTGAGAACCCAAATTACAAAACCAAATACAAATTTGAAAAGACAAAACGAACCCTGATACCAAAACACAAAACAATATAAAATCAATGGCATTTTCGTCCAAAAAGGGGAGAAGTGGCAAGCCATCCTCCATTCTTATATAATAATAACTAGTTGGAAACCGACGTGTTTCGCATGTCATTTGTTGCCCATTGTTGATTTTATCATTGTTGGTTTATTAAGATGAGAGAATCTGGAATATGAATATGTGATCAAATCACAAAGATGACCACAATTCTACTTTTCAACTCTTAAGTAAAAATGGATTAGTACAGATTAGTTTACCTTTCAAAGCACGACGACTGTTCACACCAGATTTTTGCGTCACCTGTGACAATTAAAGCTTAAACATTGGCTCGCCCTCGATTGATCCAGGCATGATAAGGTGAATCATGCATGAAAGAAGCGTGCGATTCCATAAGAAGTGTAAGTCTTAGCTATTCAATTTTGACCAGTAGCATAAGTAATGGCACCTGAGGATGAATGCACTCCTTTCATTTGACAAACAAAATTCAGGTCCTAAGTGACACAATTCTCAACCAACCGGACAATATCATCCCTAAGAGGTCTAACCTCATCAGCATATACATTTTCTCCTCACTCAACATTCCTGATGAATCTGTCCAAAACCACATCCAAATTAGAGGACAATTAACAGTTGGATCATCACCAACTGTCAAAACAAAAAGTTTCTTCATCATATAGATATTACAAAAGCTGAATACAGATATTACAAAAGCTGAAAAGTGACACATCAACACTAAGCGAGATTTGGCAGAACTGAAATGGTAAACTTCCATTTGAGTGGGGGATGTGGTGGTAGATGTCTTCTGAAGAGATCCAGCAGTGACCAGTGAGTACGTTACTGGAGATCTAGCAGCTGAGTGACTTATTAGAGATCCAACAGCTGAGTAACGACCATGAGATTAGAATCAGAGCTGATCCAATCTTAGATATTGGAATGATGAGTGCACTGTCAGCTTCACAAGTAGCGCCATATGGAAGGAAAATGAAGATGAGACAGATTTCAAAGAACGTGACATACTGGTACATAAGCACGATGGACATAGCCAAAGAATACGATATTATTTTGGCTGCTATGACTCCTTGCAATATCCATTGCAATAACAGTGTTCCAAGAGCATTGAATAATTAGATACCCTTTGTTTTTCTAAATTTCCTTACCCTACGTACCCCTGGACTATTGTTTCTGGCAGCACAAGTTTTTTTGGTTTAGGTGAATATATACCCAGGTGGGCCCATGTTGAAATACAATAATTTCCTAATAAAAGTACTCCGTCAAACAACCTTGGGCACCAAGAAGTATCTAAACCTTCTTATATAAGAACGGAGGATGGCATGCCATTTTTTACCATTGTGGATGAAATTGCCCCTGTAAATGTATTGGGTTGTGATGCACTGTTTGGGCAGTTTAGGTATTTCAGGTTTTTATTTTTGGTCCTATAGAGACAGAGAGAGAAGAAAAAATGAGGCCTTTGTGATGATGATGTATGTATAAGAAATTGAAAGAAAGGGAGAAAATACCAAGAGCTAAAAATCCCATGACACAAAACTCAAACTGTTTGGGTCTGGTCCAATGCAGCAACAGCTTGTAGGCGTAGCCTCTTCCTCTAGCCTAGGGGTGCACACCGGCCCGGTAGCCCGCCCAGCCCGCCCAGTCCAGCCCGTTTTTTTTAGGGCTTGGGATAAATTTTTAGGCCCGTAGGGCCGGGCTGGGCTGATATTTTAAGCCCGTTTACTAAATGGGCTGGGTTTGGGAAATTGCTTTGAGGCCCAGCCCGGCCCGATATTTTAATACTATAAAATATATATGTTACAGCTTCTAGTTGTTTAGGGTTAGAAATTAGAATACCTTGATGAAGTCGAAGAAGAGGCGCATCTCATCTCCACCTATTCGGTAAGAACAGTGCTCATTTCTTAGACTCATCATATTTGCCTTCTTTCAACAGTTATCATTCTTCTTGTTAACATTTCCTTTGATCTTTTGACTGGTGCCTTGGTCCCATTTTCTACTCCTAGTCAACTATTAATTTTCTTTTTCTAGATTCCTGAACACTATATATATTTTTTTGTATCAAGTTTTTGGTTCGTCTCGGTGAGAGGAATCAAAAAAGTAAAAAATTATGATCGAAGCTTAATTTTTTTTTTGGAAAAAGACAAAAATAAGTCAAAAAGACATATTTTTACACTTTTTTTCGATCTTATTAAAATAATTGAGAGTTCTAATCATATTCTTGTACTTTTTTGGATTTCTTTCGTCGAGACGAACCAATAATACATAAAAAAAAATCGATGCAAAACTAATAAACGGAAAAAGAAAAAAAAACACACACACACTATAAGGAAGCCCATTAGAAACAAGGGAGTAGAGAATCCAAATTACTGAATTAGCTGCCAACATCTTTTTTTTAATGCAATTCAAACCCAGTAAACGAATTCATAGAAGTTTGGGTTTTGTCATACATTTTTACCCGCAAAAGAAGTTTACTCGTACATGGGAGAAAAAACTCGAAAGAATTTCATATACAAAACATGTACAAAAACAAACTTTAACATTTCCTTTGTCCATGGTGTCAATGAAAAATAAAGACAAAAAATAAATAAAATTAAACTGACTTTTTAAGCCAAAACACTATTTGTTAGTCCTTTAAAATTGGTTGATTAATATAAGTTTTTCATGTTTCCAATTCAGAACCTCTATGGCAAGTGAAGGAAATACTGAGAGTACGTCTATAATAACAGATGTGGACGGAGACAATGAAGAAAATGGCAGCCCAACTGCCAAACGCAACGAAAAATTACAATCTAGAGCGTGGAAACACTTTGACAGGCTCGATATCCATGACAAAACTCAAATTAAGGCCCGGCGTAAGCATTGTAAGGATATTCTTTCTGCTGCCTCTTCAAATGGAACCTCGCATCTTTTACGCCACATTCCTATTTGCCGTAAGCGTGTCAATTCTGATATTAGGCAATTTATGCTTACAAATGAAACGTCACTCGATGGCACTTCCACACTAAAAAACTACAAGTTTGACCAAGATGCAATTCGTAGGGAAATTGGTTGGTTGTTTTCGATGAACGACCATTTACAACTGCTGAAGATATAGGTTTTAGGCGTGTGATGTCTGTTGCATGTCCCCAATTCAAAATGATTGGTCGAATGACCATAAAAAGGGATGTGATGTCAATGTATTCAAAGGAGAAGGAGAATATGCGAGAATTGTTGGCAATGGCACCGGGTCGAATTTGTTTGACTTCGGATACATGGCAATCTGTTGTTAAAGATCACTATGTATGTGTGACTGCGCATTTTATTGATGAGGGGTGGAAGCTACAAAAGCGAATAATAAGATTCCAACTTCTTCCACCTCCATATGATGGATTATCCATAGGTGACATAATAGTTTCGTGTATTGTTCATTGGAATATTGAGCACAAAATATTTAGCATCACATTAGACAATGCTAGTGTCAATGATGTTGTGGCGAACAATCTCAAAGCACGTCTTAGCGCCAAAGGTTTTCTTCCTTGTAGTGGCTCATTTTTCCAAGTTAGATGTTGTGCTCACATTTTGAACTTAATTGTGCAAGCTGGCATGAAACTCGTTCATGATGTCATCTTGAAACTTCGTCTTGCTATCAAGTATGTGAAACAATCCTCCATGAGGAAAAAGAACTTTAAGAACATCGCTCAAGGTTTCAATTTGGATAATCGGAAAAAGTTGTGTACTGATTGTCCAACTAGGTGGAATGCTACATATCTCATGATTGAGTCTGCCATTTACTACAAAAGTGTATTTTTACATACGGGGAGGCGAGACTCTAATTTTACTTTTAAGCTCACTGAAGATGAATGGGAAAAGTTGATTGCTATGCACAAATTTTTGGAAGTGTTTTATGAAGTGACATGCTTATTTTCCGGAACTTTGTATCCTACTGCTAATGTGTACTTTAGAGGGGTGTGGAAGGTGCATACTAGTCTGTTAGAAGTACTAAGAGGCAAAAACAACTTCATGATGGATATGGTGAAAGACATGTATGCTAAATTTAGCAAATATTGGTCTGATTATAGCTTGGTCTTGTCTTGTGCTGCCATTCTAGATCCTCGGTACAAGGTTAAGTTAGTGGCATATTGCTACGCTAAGTTATATGGCGAGGACGGTGAGCAACGTGTGAATACTATTGTTAGCACTCTTCATAAATTATTTGATGAATACATGGAACGTGGTACATCATCCTCTTTGGGAACAAGTAGTGGTTGTGTTTTGGGTGCCAATGAAGGTAATAGGATGGTAGATGATGGTTTTGAAGATTATGACACATTTCAAGGTATGACTTATGGATCACAACTTTTGAAGTCTCAGCTAGACCTTTATTTGGAGGAGCCATGCTTCCCTTTGAAACATGAGATGGACGTTTTAGAGTATTGGAATGAAACTTCTAAGCGATATCCTGATCTTGCAAAAATGGCTCGTGATCTTCTAGCAATTCCAGTGTCAACAGTTGCTTCAGAGTCTACCTTTAGTACTGGACGTCGAGTGATAAGCCCTTTTCGAAGTTCTTTGAAACCAAATACTGTCCAAGCTTTAATATGCCTTCAAGATTGGATGCGAGCACAAAATAGAGAAGGTAATTACTGTATATATAATCAACTCAACTTGCTTTCTATATCAAGTGTTGATCTTTTTAACTTTTTCTTAATTTAGAAAAATTACAATCATCGTCAAAAGTTGCTGCTGAAACTAATGGTTCCAGCTCTTCCGAAAGTGATATTGATGAAGATGAATTTGAGGTACTACCTATGTAGAGAACACCTTTGAAGTAATAGCAATTGTTAAGAAAACTTTGAAGGTTTTTTTTCCCTTAAACTATTGTCTTATGGTAATAATTCATTATTTTCTTCCTTTTATTTTTATTGTACTCTACAGGATCTGCTGTGAAGAAGTGTGCTTTTAAAGGAGAGATAACCACGAGAAGTTTTTGGGTGTTAGAGATTGATGGATGTTGGAGAGTTTCATCCTTTTTAGCACTGCAATTGCACTTTAATTAATTTTTGGGTTTTTTGTTACTATTTTTATAAGAACTTAGAACTTTGAGTTTGAGTATGTTATTACGGTTGTGAATTGTTATTGTGATTACTATAGTTGATTAATTTATATTTGTGATACCATGTGTTAAAAAAAAAAAATGGGCTTATTGGACGGGCTTGGGAAATTAAAATTTTAATTGGGCTGGGCTTGGGCATATTAAATGAAGCCCGATCATAAACGGGCCGGGCTTGGGAATGCTCAAACCTCGTTATTATCTAGTATAAGCCCAGCCCGAACCCGGCCCAGCCCGGTGTATGTGCACCCCTACTCTAGCCTCGTATAATCAGCTTGACTTAGTTTCAAATTCCTCTTTCTATAAGCACTTGACTGCTCTATGTATTTCGTCCAATGATTCTTTACTACATGCATTATCAATCCTACCCGGGAAAAGCCTAGAAATCATTGCCCATTTGTTCCCATAGAATCTTTGAGAGTGTGAGCTGCCATTAGTCTTTCTACTTCTTCTACACTGAATGCTATTATGTTGATTCTTGGGTCTAATTGGATAAACCATCTTAATCTGCAACTTTTTCTTTCAAAATTTCAAATTTTCAAGAAACTATTAGCAAGATAGTACAGAAACAACTTTGAGTATAAGATATACATAACCTAAAATCAGCACAGAATGATGTGATAAGCCCTTATAATTTTGTAATTTTAACCGCCCATGGAGGCCATATTTAGTTAGTCTTCTCAAAATCATTTTCGGAACACTTTTTGAAAGCTATTTGAAAGCATAAAACACTCAAAAAATATTTTAGCAGAAATATTTTATCATCTCTGAATTTTTGGCCAAGGCTTAATTCCTACAAACTTGGAATCAATGAAATTTATTTGGGCCACCCAAGAGAGATCAGTAGTGAGCTCAAACATCATAATTACATAGCTCACACTATCAAATTCTTTTATAGTTAAACAATCGTTTCAAGCCCATTAAACAATGATGCATACATAGCTACATCGACGTTCCTTTGGGAAGCTACAACATGATCTAATACAAAAGTAACCAAATAAACGTAAATCAAAATGAATACAACCATCTTTAGTGCATACAAATCTAAAAAGCAAAATCTTAGCCAAATATTATAGTTAAGGTGCTTTAGAAGTATATGCCAAATTACCAAAATATAATACATAAGCACCAGCAATAATACCTCGAGGAGAAATAATACTTTACCCATTGCAGTTAATCATCCTTCAAGTTTGCTTCCTCATTTGTTTCCATAGCAACAAAAGCAAACCGACAAGATTCTTTGGAGTGAGGATCTATAACCAAATGGCACTCAGGAACCTACAAGCAATGAGTTATCAACAATTCATCTTGAATAAGTTTTAAACAATGAAAAAAAACAACAACAGTTCAAATGATGTTCCATTGAATTAATTACTTGCACTGACAAAAATAAAGGATATCTTAAGTAGAAAAGAGTAAGTGAAGCCTGCTAAACAGTAGATATATTGTTGATATCGTGGCTCGTATGTGATATATTGATCTACGAATGCAATATATATGCGGCTACATGCAAAGACATGTCTTGCCACACTTACAACTCCAATTGGCACAATCACCCCTTTCAGCCTTTCTATACAACCAAAACCCCTAAGTTGATCAATAACATTTTGGTCTTTCAAATAAGGTAATCTAACAAAACGTCAGTTGGGACAGAAGCACCAAATCACATGGAATGATGAAAAGCAAAATGGCTTGCAACTGAACCATTTAACAGCATTAGCCGGCCAACTAAAGGTTTCTTCCTTGCTCCCAAAGCAAACTCATCAACCAAGAAAGAAGCTGTTAAACTGTCACTAATTTTACGAACTCAGAGACTGAAAGCCTGAAACTAATGCAGGAGGAATGCCAGCACCGAGGAACACAAAAATACATGCCTGAAATTTGTCAACTGTATCAGGGGTGCGGAGGATCCCTTGTGGAGATTCTACAGCAAGTTCAGCAACTTCCGTATGTTTGGTTTGAGCAAATAATTCTAGGAAATGCTGTACAACCTAATATATTCCAAATAACAGGTGGATAAGTCCCAACTCATCAACTCATCAGTACGCAAGAAAGGTAATAACAACTAACAATAAATCACTTTCCACATCAAAAGACAACAAAGTCAAAATTCAGTTTTAACCCTAAGCATCGAGAAAAATAAGTTTTTTCAGCAATAAGAATGACGAATCAACGTACCAAGTTCTCGGCACCAGGTAGGTAACCTCTCTTTGGAAGATTGACAGCAAGCTCCAGGTTGTTCAACTGCATCAATAATCGACAACTTCAACAACCAATATTCGAACTACTATTACACCAGAAACATTTGAAGATACAAATGACCATAGTTGGCCACTGACGAAAGACACAGATGTCGCTTCGTTTCCTCTGGCAAGCAAAACTTAGCCACGCCTATTGATGGCGTAGAAGACTCCAGCTGATGAAGCTTTAGCGTCAAGAAAATTGGATCTGAACTTAATCTATTTCTGTATACAACAGTAGTTGTTTCTAGATCATAGACGAAAAGAAGCCCTGGCTTGGTGATGGAATAAATCAAACTATACACGTGAGAAATTTGCCAAAAGCCAAAAAGTAGCGCAGGAAATTGCATTTGAGCTCAACTTCCAGGAACTACTTAGGATCACTTGTAGATATTTAACATTGAGCTGAAAGCAAAAATGAAATCACCTCAAATGCCTAAGCAGGTGATAGCTTTATTTTGCCCTCGAAATGCCTCATTGCATTTCAAAATTTGAATATTTTCTCTAGCTTAATTCTTGCTATGTAGGTTGCTGTAACTAATTTTTTGATAAAGAAAACATATTGAATACAAAACATCTTATTTTTAGTACCTTACGAGAAGTTTTTATCTAACATCCCACTGACAGAGTTGCTCACTAATTGATTAGGTAATGACTATACCTTCAAGCAAAATGATCCCTGACCATTACCTTTTCTCTGTTCAAAGACATTCAATTTAAAATTCGAAACTCTCTTTCTATTGAAATACTCCACCATCATACTGATAATGGTACACATTCTCAGCTTTTCAAATAGTTACTCCATATATCCACGTACTTTTCTAGTTATTACCTTGTCCCAACTTCAAGTGCCTCTTCTGTCTCTGGTCTCCAACTCTGCATTTTCTCCAGTTCTGCAGTCGCAGTTTCTGGAATCCGGTAGAATCATCTAATATAACCTCTGCTAAACAGTTTAATACAGGGGAAAAATAGAGTTTTTTATGTTTTTATCCCCTAAACTATGCACATTTTTTCTACTTCGTCCCTAAACTATCAATTTAACGATTTCATCCCCTCAACTATTACTCCGTTATCTACTTCGTCCAATCGATAACAGAACTCAAACATTTAAACGGGACGACGGCGAATTGGGGAAGATGACGGCGACGAATGGGTTTTGTCTCTGTTTCTTGCGAAAAGGTGTCTCTGTTTCTGGTGATGTATTCGTAAATGGGTTTTGTTCTAATCTTGCAATGGATTCGGTATGGAATGAATCAGTAAAATGAGATTTATATATATTTTATCGGTTTATAATTGATATTTTTCCCAACTGAGGTTTTATGTTTTTGGTGTTGAACTAATTTTAAGCTTTAATTAATGGAACACAACACCAGTATCCAGAAAGAAAGAGGTAAAGGGGAGGGAGAGAGAGAGAGCTTCAATTGGTAACAATGGAGGTCTAGAGAGAGAAAGAAGTGGGTTTCACGTTTGCACCCCGTATCACCATCAATTCGGTTCAGACTTCCGTCCAAACGTTTGAGTTCTGTTATCGATTGGACGAAGTAGATAACGGAGTAATAGTTGAGGGGATGAAATCGTTAAATTGATAGTTTAGGGACGAAGTAGAAAAAATGTGCATAGTTTAGGGGATAAAAACATAAAAAACTCGAAAAAATATGCCGTCAAAACAGATGACTTGCGGGCAAGCAGCGATGAGAGAGAGAGCGAGACAGATTCCAATCAGATATTGAATGTGACTGTGTGTGTACACTCATATAAATGTCCAGATGCATCTTGCATGTACATATCGAAGATATCAAACGAAGCCCTAATTCAGTAAAAAGAGATTAATGACGAGTATGAAGGGAGAAAACCTAAAAACCTGTATTTGCGAAAGAGCGACCTACGGAATTGGTTTTCGTAGAGGATGCCGCCGAATTTGATGGATTCTCCGTGACTGGAAGCCAGTTTTGATCTCTTGGGCTTTTATGTGTGTGAGAGAGAGAGAGAGAGAGAGAGAGACGACAGGGGTTTGAGAAGGGGCTCCAGTATCCAGTGCTCGTTTATATACCATCTATCACCGCCTTAGGGCCAATTTTCGGGGCAACCACAATTTGCCAATTTGTTTGAGAAAATAGGCACGTACTGCACGGAGTCCAGCTTTTGTGTCGTACTTATAGGCACTGTTCTCTTCACATGGAGATAGCAAAGGAAAAAGAACAGTGCCTGTACAATTTTTCCTGTGCTCTATCTTAGGAGTACAATTTTGACGGCCAAAAGCAAGTTTTTTGTACTCTTCCTGGATTTTGTGGAGATTTTACACTATACATACATCATCACTAAGGCCTCATTTTTTCTTCTCTGTCTCTATAGGACCAAAAATAACAAACCTGAAATACCTAAACTGCCCAAACAGTGCATCACAACCCAATACATTTACAGGAGCAATTTCGTCCACAATGGTAAAAATTGGCATGCCATCCTCCATTCTTATATAAGAAGGTTTAGAAAATAAAATAAGAAGGTTTAGATTAGGGATACTTTCTAAAAAAATTGTGTTTTTTAGTTATACATGATCATATCTTAGCAACACAATAAGTTGATCCATAACATATATGATGATCTAAGGTCTTAGGTTCGAAACATCCTAGGTGCTATCAATTTTTTTGGGGTCAATCCATACAAAGCTTTACACTGGCTTTAAATGAGCTACCCACTAGTAGACGGTGGAATTTGTCTCCGAGGATTAATAGATCAAGGTGCGTAAAAGTTGGCCCAGAAACTTGATTATAAAAAAGAAAACCACATATGATGATCTTAATTTTTGCTAGTACTTTTACAATAATACCGCCTTTCAAATATCCCAATGCTAGTTATTGTTCGCCCACCCATCGTTCAAATATTGCGTTCAGCCCTGAATACCCTGACAAATGTGTCAAAATCTGTAATAATGATACGGTCACACACCCCAAACCACACTCAGTCACACACCGTGCACTGTTCACGTGGGCCCCGCCCACTTTACCCCGCCCAAAAAAAAATGAAAATTTTGAAATCCCATCGTGTGGGTTTCATTTTTCGCGGGCGAGGGGAAGCCATCAACGTTAGAGAGAGAGAGGGCACGAGAAGCCATCAACGAGGAAGAAGAAAGAAGAAGATCAAACATCTGAGACCCAAATCATCTTCGTCTGGGTTTCATTTTTCGCGGGCGTCTGATAGACAGAGAGAGGGAAGCCATCAACGAAGAAGAAGAAAGAAGAAGAAGATCAAACATCTGAGACCAAACACCTGACATCTGAGGTCCATTATTGCTGCTGCTGGAGTACGAAGAAGAAGAAAGAGGTAATCCCCTATTTTTGTTAGAAAGAGCTGTGAATATAACGATTTTGAACTTTTGCAATCTCAACCATTTGAGCATTATTTTCGTTGTTCATTGTTTGTTTTCCTGGAAAAACATCTGAGTTATGCTTTCCTAGGAAAATTTTCCTTAATAGCCAGTATCTAAAACGTGGGTTTAGACTGAACTCATTTAAACAAATGCAGATGATAGATTATGAAGAATGCGAAACTTAAAAGTTGCATCAAACCTTGGGTAGCCCTGTGCTACCAGAACTTATGGCTGCCATATTTTTCAATTGCTTGGAATCGCAAATCAGGGTTGACACTTCTGTCTGCCAAGCAATAAGCAATCTATATGAAGTACACTGGTTTAAGGCACGAAGGAGACAAAACCCTAGCACAACCGTAAAGAATGGTTGTACGAGTATTCACGTCATGACCAAAGAACTCCCTACTAATAAGCTTTCTTGTTGCATGATTTGTAGACAAAGTGGCCAGATATCTAGTATATTAACAGTTTGAATCTTCAGCACACTAGATTCATAGTCTTGCATCACCAAGTCTACACATTAAAAAGTTCATTTCATATTCCGCGTATTATACTCACTTGTTCTTGTTTATTTTTAATCTGCAGGTGATGTTTCAGTTACCCTCGCCAGAGTCTGATCCATCGGTGATGTGTCATATATCGTCCCAAATTGAAAGGGACGAAGAAGTGGAAGAGGTTACGAATGGTTCTCCAATAAAGGAGGGTGGTGATGGTAAAGCGGCAATTGAGAATTCTGAAGATACAGTTGAGGATCCTAAGATGGGAATGGAATTCGACAGCCCCAACGATGCTTATTTGTATTACTCAAAATTTGCAAAAGAAAAGGGGTTTGCAGTGGCTAAAAGATCTTCGACAAAGGGAAAAGACGGAGTCTTGAGGCATGTAATTTTTTAATGCAGCAAAGGTGGAAAGGCAAGGCTTAGAGGAAGCAACCTTGCCAAGCCACGTCCACAGTCAAAAACTGAATGTCCGGCTCACCTTAATTGTTGTTTACCCCAGGAGGGAAAGTGGAGGGAAAGTCGGGTTATCTTGGAGCACAATCATGAACAAAGTCCGGGAAAGTCTAGATTTTTTAAGAGCAATAGGGTACTTGATTCTAGTGTGAAAAGGATTCTTGTGATGAATGACAAAGCTGGGATCAAGTTGAATAAGAGTATTGACTCGCTTCAAATTGAAGCTGGTGGACCTGATAAGGTTCCATATTTGCCGAGGGATTGTCGGAATTATTTGGATAAGGTTCGACGTTTACAATTTACGGAAGGAGATGCTGACTATGATGCACGGACACGAAAACGGACACGGACACGGACACTGACACGGACACGGGGACACGACAATTCTAAAAAAATGGAGACACGGACATGGCGGGGGACACGCCACGTGTATATTTATTTAATTATATATTTATTGACGTATATATGTATAAAATATATTTTAAAACTTTTAGGGGTCAAATTGAATTTTTTTAAAACTGTTAGGGGTCAAATTGAAATTTTTAAAAACTTTTAGGGGTCAAATTGAAATTTTTAAAAACTTTCAGGGGTCAAATTGAAATGTTTTAAAACTTTCAGGGGTCAAATTGAATTTTTTAAAACTTTAATGGGTAAATTTATAATTACTCGAAAACTTAGGGTAAAAAGTATAATTTAACATATATGAATACCTACTTCTTCCTCATTCAGCCGACAAACCCAATTGGAGCCCTAAAATTTCAAAAATTTCAGATCTGATGAGCAGAGGTATGTCGTCTCTCTCTCTCTCTCTCTCTCTCTCTCTCTCTCTCTCTCTCTCTCTCTCTCTCTCTCTCTCTCCCTCTCTCTCTCTCTCTTCTCTCTCTCTCTCTCTATCTCTCTCTCGAGAGTTCTTCATCATCAGCCGACATTACCAATTGGAAACCTAAAATATCAGATCTGATGAGCAGGAGCAGGTCTCTCTCTCTCTCTCTCTCTCTCTCTCTCTCTCTCTCTCTCTCTCCCCCGTGTCCCCATCCGTGTCCCCCCGTGTCCCCAGCCGTGTCCCCATCCAAAAAAGTTGCTCAGCCGTGTCCCATGCCACGTGGCGTGTCGGGACACGTTTCCCGCCGTGTCCCCCCGTGTCCCCGTGTCGGGACACTGCAGTACGGGGTCCCGGAGTGGTGTCGGTGCTTCATAGGATGCTGAGGCAATGAATCAATATTTCATGAGAATGCAAGCTGACAACAGAGACTTCTTTTATGCAATTGATTTGAATGAGGAGGGTCGATTAAGGAATGTATTATGGGCTGACGCAAGGAGTAGGGCAACTTTTAAGGAGTTTGGTGACGTTGTGACATTTGACACAACATACCTCGTCAACCGGTACGACATGCCTTTTGCTCCTTTCGTAGGCGTCAATCATCATGGTAGCTCGGTATTATTGGGATGTGGACTTATCTCCCATGAAGATACGGAGTCATTTTCGTGGCTATGTAAGAATTGGTTGACATGCATGTCGGGTATTGTATCGTGTCGTGATTGATAATGGAATGTATTTTGCTCTTATTTTTACCGTATCGTGTCTTGTTTGTATCGTAATCCTATTGTATCGTGTCGTGATTGATAATGGAATGTATTTTGCTCTTATTTTTATCGTATCGTGTCTTGTTTGTATTGTGTCCGTATTGCACAAAGAAACTGACTTTAGGTTGCTGTAAATGCTCTGTAAATCCAGAAACTGCTATGAAAGAGTAAAAAATTGACTTTAGGTTGGTCAAATTGCTATTACAGTGCAAAAAAATGGAGTAATAGTCGCCGAAACTGCTTTTGATGTGCAGAAACTGCTATAAAAGTGCAGAAATTACACTTTAGGTTGCTGAAAACTGGTCTACAAGTGCAGAAACTGCTATAAAAGTGCAGAAATTACACTTTAGGTTGCTGAAATTTGGTCTACAAGTGCAGAAAGTGCTATGAAAGTGCAGAAATTACACTTTAGGTTGCTCAAATTGCTATAAAAGTGCATAAAACTGAGTTTAGGTTGCTACTTTTGCAAAAATTTGGGCAGCATTTCCCCTATTTTGTTGCATACGTCTAAGCGTCTCATCAGACAATCAAAAATAACACCAAACACAATTCATATAATTTCATCTACAATCACATTAAAAATTGACTGAATTGATACTCAATTTTTATAACATTTGGTTCAATACAAACGTGCATTACATATCCATTGAAATTGCATTACATCATTACTAAGGAAGATCTAAGTTTCTGTCTCTTCCCATTGAAGAGTACAGGTACAACATTAAAAAAAAAAAAAAATGGAAATCAATCTTCATTGCATGATTCTTCATCTGCACTTTCTTGTGGGATCTCTTTGGAGAAGGCTTCGATGGTGGGGGGCTTCTAAGGCTTCAAGTGCATCCCTTCTAAGGCTTCAAGTGCATCCCCAAGTTTTTAGAAGTACATGTTTCTCCCATGAAGCTGCCTCCCTGAGTCTAGCCTGTAACCATCGAAAGAAAAACAATGAATTTCGTCATAACTGTCTCACCATAACACTGAAACTCCATGTTTTCAAGTTTAAACCCAAGGAAATATAACCAAGTTAATGGGTCCGGGGCCTTGTAGCATTTAAATATAGGTTCATCTATCATTGCAAGGTTATATGCGCAACCATGTCAACCCCCACCCTCATTGTACAAACCGGACACGTACACCTGCAAAATATGAACACCTCTTGTTAATTTTAGCATAAGCTGCAAAGTTTATAAGAAGATTTATAGAGAGAATGAAAGGGGCAAAACAAAGAAAAACCTGCAAGATAGCAAAGAACTCATTTGCAAAATATATGTACACTTGTACCGAAAGAATCTATAACCAAACCATAATCTGGCTCATGCAAGGTGTGGTATCACCTCGAGAATCTTATTCGGACTTAGATCCCTGATGGATGGGATTATAACAAATATTCTGAGAATTTGTAAACTTAAAAATAAATTATGAATACTAACGTGGACGGGCTTTATGAAGCCCACAATTCTTTTTCAGGTAGCATAAATCCAGTAATCCAAGCTAGCCATATAACAAACAAAGTTACTTAAGTTTTCAAGCGAGTCTTTCAAGGCCAACAAAGCACATTTGAGTTCCATTAGGAGGACTAAAACAAAACAAACACTACAACAAATGCAAAAGAAAATTAAAACTCAAGTTTAGACCCACTAAGCATTAGGTAATGAAAATAGGAATTGAACCAGACCCAGTAAAAAATAAAGAGAGAAAAGATACACAACAAACAAGGACCTTGAATTAAAAGCAACTTACAAATATGAAATTTGCATATTTTGACTCGTCTATTATGTGAAGACCGACAATCAACAGAAAGAAACGAGAGGAATAGCCCATTCTTCGCCTCTACAGGATGCTCATCATCAATATGACAGCACAATCCAACAATATCGAAATACTCCAGACAGAACGGGCACACAAATTCCTCCCTTATATCATCATCTTCCTCGAATTCTTCAAACCCCATGAGCATATCTAACGCACAAACAAATCGATTAGGCCGCATTAGGAATGTCTAAAAAGGCCGGGTTTAGCCCCCTTTTTGGTAGAAACTAAGTTGTTTGTTAACCAAGCTTCTTGGTCTTTTGGGTTTTTGAGAAATAAGTTGGTCTATATGAGGTGGGTATTTGCTAAAATGTAGAAGCCATACATCTAAGCTTTTTCGATGCTATTTCAGTGAAAAAAATGTTTGCTTTTTTCGCCATCCCAGACAGTCATAAATTAGCAAATACCACCATAAAATCTGTATACACGAGGAAAGCTATATACATATGCATATACATACGCACGTACGTCAGTAATGTCTAAAAAAAACCCGGCTTTTCCCCCCTTTTGACAAAAAACTAAGCTGCTTGTTAGTCAAGATTTTTGGTCTTGTGGATTTCTGAGAAATAAGCTTTCTATATTATGTTGGGTTCTTTTAAGAGTCAAAAAGATTGATTTTTTAGCCATCCCAAACTGTCTTTAAAGAAGTAAATATCACAAAACCCATATACATATAGAAAGGTACATACTTATGCATATATACATCCGTATACATGTCGATAACATTGATTGAAGTGAAGAATTGGGAACTCACCAGATCGCGATTGGAGGGCCGATTGATAGTGCTTTGAGACAGAAGACAGGCGAGCACTCCACGAATCAGAATCCATATCTAAGTAGTAGATAATATCGAGTTAATATCGTGGCGGCGTTGACTGGTGTCGTCGTGGGCGTCGTCGCGTCGTCTTCTCTCACCCTCTGGATTTCCAGATCTGGAGCGAAATGGAGGAATACCCAGCAAAAATGGAGGAATACCCAGACGATTTGGGGATCTCTCTCTCTTCTCTCTCTCTCTCCAATTTTGCTACAGGCAATGACCCTCACACCGACCCCCACACTGATCTACGTGGAAAAGAGGGGGCCCACTCCTCTTTTGGGCCAAAATTCAAAAAATTTCAGCAATTTGTTTTCAAATCGTGCGGGAAATTTTACCCAGCTCCTCTTCGCCTCTCTCTCTCTCTCTCTCTCTCTCTCTCTCTCCACAGTCCACCCCCCGTATCCTTCTGTTTCTTTACCCCCTCCCAAACCACCGACACTCCATCACCGGAGCCACCAACGGCGTACGACGACCACCACTGCACCACCTACGTACCGCCATCCTCTATCTTGACCTTACTTCTCTCTACTGTGAAGGACTGAAACTTTCTCAGTTTTCTGTTTTACATTTCATTTTTCTGTCCTTAAGATCTACGTTCCCCCGATATACACTCTCTCGTCCATCTCTCCTCCTAAACCACCACCAACGGATCATTGGACTCCACCACCACCAGATTTCAACAGCCATCAATCTCCTCTCTCAGTCACACTTCGAAAAAAAATGTCTGTTTAAAAAAACACATTTTTAAACAACTGCGTTTGTTTAAAAAAAATGTGTTTTTTTTCAGATTTAAAAAATACCCTTCGAAACTCTTCGATTTTGGTTCGAAACTTTGAAGATCATGCATTTTGTTTGCCCAAACTTTGAGATTTTACACTGAAATAATGGAGCAAGGAATTAGAACATCTGAATGAATATTGGTTGGGTTTCTTTTATTAATAGAAAGATGAGATTCAATGTTTAGTGGAAATATTTTGTACTTTTTTATGAATGAATGGAAGGAAGATCTTGTCATCCAAATGGCATTCCAAGTTTCAGTAATGTGCCACTCTGAGTCCAGAAAAAATAAATTGACTCCCATTGGCAAAACCTTACTTGAACACCAGTCCGGCGAAATAAGGGGCTCGAAATGTTGGCGGTGAAGATTTCTGAGTAGTACTCAGAAGTAAGAGACCGAAACCTGTGAGAGAGTGGTCGGGAGAGAGGAGTTGGTGGTGGTGGCTCTCGGTGGCGGAGGATTGGTGGTTTGGGGTAAAGAGAGAGGGGGCGGCGCCAATGGTGGTGGTTGTATGCCGTTGGTGGCTCCGGTGATGAAGTGTCGGTGGTTTGGGAGGGGGTAAAGAAACAGAAGGATAGGGGGGGTTCTCAGAGAGAGAGAGGAGAGAGAGAGAGAGAGAGAGAGAGAGAGAGAGAGAGAGAGAGAGAGAGGTGAAGAGGAGCTGGGTAAAATTTCCCGCACGATTTGAAAACAAATTGATGAAAAATTTTGAATTTTGGCCCAAAAGAGGAGTGGGCCCCCTCTTTTCCACGTAGATCAGTGTGGGGGTCAGTGTGAGGGTCATTGCCCGTAGCAAAATTGCTCTCTCTCAAACGGCCCGCGAAAATGAGCCCAAACCCAGACGATTTGGGGATTTTGGGATTTCAAAATTTTCGGTTTTTTTGTTTTTTCAGGGGGTAAAATGGGTGGACCCCACGTGGGCCCACGTGAACAGTGCCCAGTGTGTGGCTGAGTGTGGTCTGGAGGTGTGACTCTATCATTATTGCAAAATCTGAGATAAAAGAATTATTATGAGAATAAGATAAACCTTATGTATTTTGGCCTTAAACATTTATTTAAAGTTCAAAAAGATTCACGTACGTATACGAAAAAGCTTAGGTGATTCGTAGATACTCCCTCAGTCCCATTTTAAATGCTCCCTACGTATATCCGTGTCATTTTCAAACGTCTATATCTTTTTATTGGTAAGGTTTCGAAAGTTTTAAAAATTTTGTCTAATAGAATTAATTGAGATCTATCAAATAAGATACATATTGCATATAAAATACATTATAGAATGAAAACTATAAGTGTTTTAAAAAAACACGCATAACCGTAGAAAGTATTTAAATTGGGACGAAGGGAGTATCTAAGGCCGGCATCTAAGTCCTCAGAACGAAAAAGAAACTGTCCTTGCCAATTAGACGGTAAGGGGAAATATGGACAATATTTCCAAAAGCAAGGAAAGTCAGCGATGTTACGAACAGGCATGGGACGAAACGAAGCATCTGCTTCGAAAACGGCGAAGGAAAAAGAAAAAGAAAAGTTGAACCGAATACTTTAGGCCCAAAAAGATGGAGATGGATTGGACCAAGGCCCGATGAAACATCTAGGCCCAAATTTTGGATCAATAATTCTCATCCCCAATCAACGTGGGGTTCCCTTCTTTTTTTTCCACTGAAAAAAAAAAAAAAAAAGAGAGCTAGGAGTACTTATTATAGGGGTGGACCCTGGGGGTGAAGAGGACATTTGGCTCCTGTACTCCCCCAAATTTTCTTTTTATTTTTAGTACGCTTTTGTATTGTTTTTGTAGAATTATTGAAGAATTGTCCCTGCAAATCAGACTAAATTGGTAATCCTGAAATTTCTTTCCCTCCTATAATGGTTTTAAATAAGCCGTCTATCTTAGGCGTTACTATTTTATAAAGCTGTGTCACAAAAGTGATTGGCATTATTACTCCTGCGACGTCAAAGAACAACAAAACAAGAAGAAAAAAAAAATAAGGCACCGAATTGGCTAGGGTACCTAAGGGAGGACTGTCAAATTTCATCTCAGAAAAATAGCTTCCTGGATTTCAAAACATAAACTTTGCATAGAATCTAATCCCTCCCGTCTCGCAAACAAATTTTTAATTCTTGAAATTGAAACCAAACGCAAAAGCAGTCTTTGGTGTCAAGCAAATATAATCATACTGCGATTCTGAACCGCGTGTATTATCACTACAAAAAAAAAAGAAGACTTTTTGCGTCCGCAAGGTGCCGTCGCAATTGCTCACTATGCCGTCGCAAAAGCATTTTGCGTCCGCTTTGCGACCGCAAAAATAGGGACGCGATTGGTTGGGTGTCAAAAAGTCATTTGCGTCGGCATGCTGTCGTCGCAACGCATTAGCGACTGCAAATGCTTCTTTTAGAGTCCGTAGTTTTGGGGTCGGTAATATTATATCTTTTTCGGCTGCACAATGCAGTCGCAGTACACTATCTTTTGCCACTGCACAATGCAGTCGCTAGTTTACACTATATTTGCGACTGCTACAAGGCAGTGGCTAAAAGATTTTTTCTAGTAGTAAAAATTTCTTGAGTCCCCAAAAAATGCCGTCGTAAAAAGGGCGTTGGATAAAATATTGTAGTTGCCAATAGGCTTCTTTCTTGAGCCAAAGAAGCCACAAAAATATTCAGTGATATCCATTGGCATACACATTTCTAAAACATAGCATTCTTTTATTCATAGAAGTTCACTTCCAAAACTGCAATCATTCATCGTAATCAACTGTTTACATCCAAAATATAATGTCTAGTCACTTTAATCGAAAACATCTAACTGCTTCCAAAACATAATGACATTTATTTTCAATGTTAAATGCAAAAACAAAAGCCAAAGGGAAACAAGACATAACACAAAATGGAGAATTCCCTTGAAGCAGCTTGTGAGCGCACCATAATCTACTCTTTAAAAAACACCTGAATGAATAAATAACAAAAAATTAGATAAATACTTAATCACACAAAAAAAAAAAAAGAGACAAAAACAAGAGAATAAAACTGTATCATACATCACTAGAACGCCAAGCAACATAAACGCCCACAGCATCTCCAACCTTTGTCACACCTTGACGAGTTCTTTCCAAAAGGGCATTTGGCTTTATAGCTTTGTCAACCATAACTTTCCAAAAGTCTAGACCCAATGGAACTCCATCTAATTTTAGCAACGGGTCCTTACTAACAACAAAGCATTCAGCCACATATTTTTCTCTATGTGCATCACATCAAGACAATGCCTAATTAGGTTGAACTTCCAGTAAGGCAATTAAAAAAAAATACTCCTTTTCATCCAATTATGACTTCGAATTCTTGCAGTACGGTTTTCATTTGGCCACTCTTCCCTTTGTTTGAGGTCCTCCATCCTATATTGTGTTAGAATTCCTTCCGAATCCAACTAATTCAACAACTCAGTTCCTGACAGCAATCTTGGTTTGTCTCTCAATTCCCTCTTGCCATCAAATGATACTTTATCCTTTCGAAACTTGTGACCATTTGGTAAGAAGTGACGGTGACCCATGTAGGCTTGCTTTCTACCATACTTCAACAAACATGATACAGTATTTTTATTGCAAACTGGACAAGCATACTCACCTTTAGTACTCCATCCAGACAAGTTAGGAAATGCAGGAAAATCGTTAATTGCCCATAACAAAGCTGCACGTAATTAAAACATTTGATTGGTTGATGCATCGAATGTGGGTACACCTTCATTTCACAACTCCAATAACTCCTCAATTAAGGGTTGCAAATAGACATCAATTTTATCACCAGGTCCTTTTGGGCCATCAATAAGGACAAATAAAATAAAAAATGGTTATTTCATGCACATCCATGGTGGTAAATTATATGGTATCAACACAATCGGCTAGGTGCTATGTGCTATATGCGCCGATCCAAATGGATTGAATCCATTGAAGGCTAGCCCAAGCCTTACATTCCGACTGTCATTGGAAAATGATTTGTGTCGCTGATCAAAATCTTTCCAAGCAGGGGAGTCAGCTGGATGCCTTGACAAGCGATAAAGCCAAGGTGGACAAACAAAAAGACTTTTTTAATGCATCAACTCATTTGTTTGATAGTGTGAAGCGATAAAGCCTTGACTATGTGAATTAGGAAGCTTCACACCCTCTGGGTATGACTAATGAAACAACTCAAATAACGCATCAACTCATTTGTTCGTCCACCTATATAGCACTTTCATATGCAAAAGCCGAACAACAAATGACAATGTTGTAAAATTCTTACAACCAGGATATAATTCACTTTGTGCATCCTGCAAAAGTTTCAAATACTTCATGGTACGCTCATCTAGCCCTGTCTGAGGATCATCGGTACTTTGCTCATTATTCTCAGTGCCTAGTTGTGGATTTCCTAGAGCCTCGTATATCATTCCAACCATATCATCCCCATTTTCTTTATCCTTTCCATTATCTCCGTCACATTGTAAAGAAGAGTAGGGTTCCCCATGGTTCGTCCAGTTTTTGTACTTTTTAAAGAAGCCGTGAGAATAAAGATGATCCTTCAAACCTGCCTAGAAAAACTATATCTATTCTCACATCTCCGACACGGACAACTAATGAAGGAACCTTCAGGTCTACTAGTGTAAGCAAACTCGATGAATTCGTCAATCCCCTTCAAGTATTCCATTGATACCCGAGTTGGTAAATCTATCCAACTCTTGTCCATCTTCCCCGCCAAGTGTTTCTGTTAATGACACATATGTTATTCAATCAAATTAATGGCATAAACTTAAAGAATTTTCAATGTGGATAGATAAGACCAGAGATTATAATACTTAACTATAAGGTTTAGAATTAGAAAAATACACTTTGTTAACAAATGGCATGACTCCTTAATATTAAGCCTAGTTCTACTAGCACCAACCAACCCCTTTCAGTTTTTGTCTAGAAATCATATCAAGTGTTATTCAAATTGTACAAAAATTCACAGGATTGAAGTTTATAATGTGAGCAACATCTTTCAAAGAGAGCACTTTTGCCAAAAACTTTTCTAAGTTGGGTAAAATGTCCCTAGAACCCGATCTGTCCCGTTTCATACCATTTTGGTAGAAAATGATTTTATGGAGTTTTATAGCTCCGGTTTGAGTGATTCAAGTTTTGGATGAAAGCTAACACGTAGATGGACGTTTTGACACCATCAGATCTGGTTCACAAAGGCACTTAGAAGTAAACAGGGACGGAGCCAAGATTTTACCTTTGTGGTGGCGAAAATATGTACTTAAAAAATAACAAGACGAAATGCATTATGAGGATGAAAGATTAAAAAAATCTAGTGGAGGCGATTCTACATAATTCAGGGATAAAAATTTATTTTCTACATAATAATTACATTTTTTGAAAACCTTGTGGTGGCGTCCACCACCACTTGTCCCCCCTTGGCTCCATCCTTGGAAGTAAACAACAACAACATAAAGGTTTAGGTCCAAGATTTAGGCTCCCTATTAATAAAGTTGCATGTTAACTAATAAAACACTTAACAACATTAACCAACAAACAAGCAAGCATGCATGCACATGGATCAATCTCATGAGTTACCAACTTTAGCCTTGAACCTAAGTAAAAAATAAATGAATTAGGAAGGACAATTGTTATTTTAAATGGGGATCATGAAAGATTTAAGGGTCTCAAGTTCATACTCTAACCATTCATGACCCAAGCATGATATAGCTACAAATAAGATATCAAATAAATTCTACAGCACCACACCAACCCATAAATATTGCACCTAATGCCTTAGAAATCCCAAGGAAAGAACAACAGTAAACATGCTCCACTAGAGAATAACAGCTCCACAAAAACTTGGTCATATATTATGGAGCCTTTAGCTCATATATTATGTATAGCCTTGGGTAGGGAATATTCCACTTTTAGCTCTTACAATAGAAGAATACTATGCCAAATGTAGAATGTTTTGTCACTTGGTGTACTATAGTGAGGGAAAGAAAGCAATAAAGTATAGCACAAGAATGAAAGAAAGATTTTAAAAAAGTAAAGGGTAAATTTCACTGACCTCCCCTAAGATTTCTGACAAATACATTGACCTCCCCTCTTCTTTTTGAAATACATTGACAAATAAATGTCACTTACCTCACTTGCCGTTACTTTTCGCCTACCGGTGTTAATTTTGTTGGTGAAATGACGTTAATGCCCTTCAAATTGAACTTGGCTTTATTTTTTTCCTTATTTGAGATTATATTGCATAAAAATTTCGAAAGGCATAAAAAAAGTATCTTAATTATATACTTTTTCTTAGAACTTTCATTTCTTTGGCACAAAATTATTATTATTATTAATATTTTACTTCCCATTAGGTATATTTTCACATTTTGATAATAAAAAAAGAATATCAATAATCACCTTAGCCCACTGCTTGCATTGATGGTTTTATTTATTTTTACTTTTTTACGCTTCTTTTCCTTTAAGGAGAAACAAGCATTTAGCACCCAAAAAAAAAAGCACTATTAGCATGAATTTTTTTGGATAATTTTTTTACGCCATTTCAAGGATCCAATTTTGAAAAAAAAAGTCTACTTCTTTACCCAAAAAAATAATCAGCACATTATTATTAATGTACAACTATCCATTATTTTTTAGAGCATTACGCACTCCAAAAAGAGAATATACATATCATTATGGGACAACTATTCAATATTTGTGAGTACCTTGATTTATGCATGCAAAAATAATGTACTTATGAGTTTTTTTAAAAAACAATTAGAGTATTTTTTCTCTAATTTTTTTTTCTCAATGGGATCCTTGAATTGGTGCCAAAAGAAAAATTCAAAAAAAATTCATGCTAATGGTTTATTTTTTGGTGCCAAATGCTTAGTTCTCCTAAAAGGGTGTGCTTATTTGGGACGGAGGGAGAATTGTAACGCCCCCAAAATTTGGGTACGTTAATAAATAATACAAAAATAATAAATAGGGTTTTGCAACAGTAACCCATAAGAAATTAAATTAATCTTCCTACCAAATACAATCATTCTCTACAGGGTTGACTAGGTTTAGTTACTCCATCGCACTTCTATCTATCCCGGCGGTATCCTGCTCTGCTCCGTAGGCCTTCCAACCATTGTTCTCTCCTCCTGTCCATCTCTATAGTCTAGCATAATACGTCAGAGTCGCAGAGCAACATCGTGGTATTATGTCAGGGTTACACAAGTGCAACACCGTGAGCGATAACGCCAAGTAGTTCACTCTACCAAATCACTAACTAGCAATTCTAGAACAATAAGTTTGAAAACAGTATATAATACTTTTGAACAGTAAAACCATGCAATGCACCATGCGTGTCTATGCGGATTAGAGTAAACATGCGCAGTGAACAATATCTCATTTTCAGTATCACAAAATAGTGCCACGTGCCAGTTTCTCAAAAATAGTTCTCATTTGAATAACTCATCACATGTATCAAAGCATCTTCTCGGTATAGTGCCTCTTTCAGCATTCTTCTTCAAAATTTCAACCATGTCAATATCTCACACCACTCGAAAGTTATTGGTCCGTTTACGCCTCTTTTCAGCTGGCGGTACCAACCTTTCCGTTCGAAGCCCCGGTGTCGTGCATCACTGAACCTAACCAGTCTCTTTGCACGGTCCGTCCGCCCCGCGACTCACACGACATAGTCCCGGTTACCTTGTCTTACTGATCCCCACAGTACGTTTCAAGGTCCGTTCACTATGTGTTGTGCACGCTTAGCCCTTACCACCAAGTTCACTCCACGAAAATGGGGCGGTGCCTCGCTGCACTACCGTATTACTTAACCCCAACCTCATCATGGCGCACACTCACATGACGGGCGGCGTTAAGACTGCATTACCGTTTTCAAATTGGTTCATTAACATATTTCCCATAAAAACACATTTTCATTCTCATCTCTATTTTCTCATCAACAGCTATTCAAGCTTTCTCATGATTCATGTCGTACCGTATCGTGAACGTGCTCAATGCCATATGCTAAAAAATAATGCCCATGCAATATTTCCAAAATCTTTTCTCCAAAAATCTTGTTTTTCTCTCTTGAAAAACACTACATAAAATTATGCACTTTATTGCACCAACTTTTCCAAAAATAATCTTTTCTCTAAGAAAATATTTCCACATGAAATCATGCACTTTAATGCACCAACTTTCTAAAAAAATAATACGATTTCTTCATAACTTTTATTTTCTTACAAAAATCCTATTTTCTTTCTTTTTCTTTTAAAACTCCACTTATTTCTTCTCTAAAGAAATAAAAATTATTAAACTATCTTTTTCTAGCTATTTCTTTAAAAAGACATTTTTCTAGAAATCTCATGTCCAAAAGATTTAACCACTTTTGTCATAAAAGTTTTTCACCAAAAATAAATTAAAACAAGTAATACAAATCTAATTTTTAGAAAATCTAATTTCTTTAAAAAGTTACTTTCAAATTTTCTAGGAACTTTCTTTTCCCAAGAGACTTTGAAAAAAAATCTTTCTTTTCATTTATAGAAACAATTTTTAAGCAACTCTTAAAATTTCTTTTTCATCACAACACCCTATTTATAAAATATAGTTACTAAATTACTTAATAGAAAATTGTCTAGAAGAATAACTACTGATTCTTTCTCTACATATTTATTAATCAAAAACTTCTAATTTTTCTTACAACAAAACTAATGAACTCAATGTAAACTTTATTAAATAAAATAAACTCATTTCTAAGCATACTCAAATAACTAATTTTAAGAAGAATCATCTAATTAGTAAATCAAAAATTTAATCCACTTCCATTAACTAATTCTTCCAAGAAAAATAAATAATTAGTAATTTCCTAGAGACTTGTGTAGAAACCCATCTTCTAATTACTTCTAATCAACTTCTAATCATCTTAATCTCACTAAACCAACTTCTAATTTCATGAAGAAACATTCTAATTAGAAATTAATTAGAACCTCTAACTTCTTTTCAACATGAAATCCTCTCTTTTAAACTTTCTTAGAAACTAAGTAACATGCTTAGTACCATAAAACATGCATAAATTAACTCAATCAAACTTCAAATCCAAGCTTAGGAAACTAATTAGAATTAACTAATTGAACTAGAAATGACTAATTAGATAGGTGGTTTAGTAAACTACCTCAATTTCCGGGTGTTAACCGGAAGCCGAAAAGCAATCCTTGGTGTGGAGGCTTCTCAATCTACTCAACTTTCTTACTAATTAACTTAGTAAGAAGTTAACTTAGTAAGAAGTTAACTTAGTAAGAAGTTAATTAGGGTCTAAGTAGGGTGACTAAGTGGTGGTTAAAGTAGGTTTAGAATAGGCTTTGTAGTTTGGGAAAGAAAGCACACAAACTTTGTATGGGAGAAAGGTGGCAAGTTGACCAAGTGGTGTGCCCTTATATAGAAATTTTGAGGTTCCTCTCCCTCCCTCCAAAAGCTTTCGGTGCTCACACACCACTTATGGCCGAACCACTCCCATGTGGGAAGTAAATTTTGCACATGGGAAGTGTACAAGTTGGTGCAACTAGCACCCTAGTTCTAGGCCTAGACATTTAGGTTCAAGTACATAGGACTCTAGGGAGAATCTAGGAAGAATACTTGGGGAGAAAGTCTAGCATTTCTTGGTCTCTTGTTGTGTAGAATTTTGCATGGTCACCTTTGATTTGGGGTGTTTTTGGGAGTTTATGCACAAAATGGTGCATGTGCTAACAAGTTGTAGCTAGGGATAGGCTTTCATAGGCTTAGTAGGAAGAATACTCTTCCTTAAAACATGGAAGCATGTTTTGTGGAACCTTGGAGGCCAAGGCTTAGGTTTTAGGCTTTAGGTTTACTAGCTTGTGTACTAGTTCATGCACAATGCATGTGCTTTCTTGCACACAACATCTCCCTCTCCCCTCTCTCCACCGATCTCTCTCTCTCTCTATGGCTGCCCCCTCTCTCTCCATGTGCACTTAAATTGTGCCTTAATTGGCACATGCCAAGTACTAATCTAGGAGGAATAAAGTCCTTAGGCTAGGTATATGTTATTAATGGAGAACATGCTAGGAAACTTACTCATAAATAATAAGAACATGCACCCTAGATACTTGGAGGCAAAGTATACTCTTAGTGGGGTTTTAGGTGTTAGTTATACTCACACATATATATACTAGTGTAAAGAAAATAATTATTGGTCCAAAATAGTATTTTCCAAAATAATTTTAAGAATTTTATTAGAGAAAATAAGAAAAATCAATTTTATAAATGAAATTTTTATTTAGCAAAAATTAGGGTCGTTACAAGAATAACTTTGCTAAAAGCAATAAAATGATGCTATAACACACCTACTTAAGAAGGTAAATATTATTTTAGACCATTATTACCTCTAATGCAAAAATAAAATAAAATGTGTGCTTAGGTAAAATATGTAAAAAAAAAAAAAAAAAAAGAAAAGGAAAAGGAAAAATGAGTCTAGTTAGAGCTTTAGATTTAACAAAAGTTGAAGAAATCTAAAAAAATAAAACCATCAATGCAAGCAATGGGCTTAGATGATTATTGATACTCTTGTTTTTATTACCAAAATGTGAAAATATATCTAATTGGAAGTAAAATATTAAAAATAATAATAATTTTGTGTCAAGGAAAATAAAGTTCTAAGGAAAAAAGTAAATAATTAAGTTATTTTTCATGCCTTTCAAAATTTTTATGCAATATAATCTCAAACAAACCAAAAAAAAAAAAGCTAAGTTCAAATTTAAGGGCATTAACGTCATTTCACCAACAGAATTAATACCATTCGGCAAAAAATAACGGCTGGGGAGGTAAGTGACAATTATTTTCAAAAGCAAGGGAGGGCAGTGGAATTTCAGAAAGAATAGGGGAGGTCAGTGTATTTGTTAGAAACCTCAGGGGAGGTCATTGAAATTTACCCAAAAGTAAATAATTAAGGGCAGAGGGAACAAATAATTTTCTATTCAAGAGCAAACAAAAATGCCCCTATATAAATATATATCTTGGAGCCACTTGTAACATCACTCATCACAAGTAGAGACTTCATAATCACAACTAAATCAAGTTGAGCACAAGAAAGCACCAAATAAACAAAGAACAAATGATTGGGTCAAGAAAGTGTGGTTAATTTTAGGCTTATCTACTTTTTTGGTTCCTACACGTGGGATGCACGGCTGGACTGTTGCCACCATGGCAGAAAGGGTAATCACTTAAAACAAGGTGATCACTTCAGTTTGGCATTTCTCACCATGGCAGATTGGATCAAAAAAAAAAAAGTCGTGCCCACACCAAAATGATTTTCGGACCATATTTTTCATTTGAAATGATCACCTTTCCTATTCAGTCTACAACAAAAAGAAGACACATTGAATTTCTATTTCAAAATAAAATTGCACCTTGTCATCTTGAATAAGTATATCATGCATTTCAACCTGTAGACACCCCGATTTTGACCCGAGAAACTTATCAAGCATCCCCAAGGATGAAAATGCCCGATAAGAGCACGCAAGGTTTGATTGTGAACTTCGAAACCCCTCCAAAACCTCTTCAAAAGAAACTCAAGCCTACACCACCTTCTAGTACATTCAAAACCCTCTTTTTTGATATATATATATATATAATGCGCCCCAATCCGTTTTGAAATGAGGGAGATGTGCACGTTTTACCAAAAACAACTTATTTTTCCTACCTTCTGAGGGTAAAATGGTCATAGATTTTGATGTACAAATCATCCTGGGTTCAAACCACTTGGGATAGAAATTAGACTTGACAAGATTTCTAACGCTTCAAACCGTGCGCAAAACGGAGTTTGGTAGCACCCGAAGCGGCCCTGCGAAGTTTGGAATCTTGTGCAGTCTCCAAGTCCAGGCGCCTGGATTGGATGATTCCAGGCGCCCACATTGAATCCAGGCGCCTGGATTTGATCAATATGGGCGCCTAGACTCACTCCAGACACTTGCATTCAAAGGAGAAATAGGCGGGAAAGAGCGTCTTGAGGATCATTTCTAGGATTTTTTTGCAGAGATTAGTTAGAGAGATGGTGGGGGAGCATGATTACACTACTTGGACCCCTAGCATGATCCTCTAAGGGTTCAAGTGGCCCTTTTTGGACATTGCCTTGCCTATTTATACCACCTCTCCTCCTCCATTTGAGGGAGATCAGCTCTCCCACATTCCTTTACTGTTACTCTGCTAAAATTCCATTAGAAGTTCCATCATCTACCAATCCCTCTCAATCCCATTCATTTTCAACCTCAAAACCCACTCTCTTACCACATCAACCCAACATATTCCCACTTCCCTCAATCAAACTTTACCATAGCACCCATAATCTATCCTCAATAGCTCTGTAAACCCAATCCTAGTACACACAACCACCAGAAAATCACCCAAACTTGTTCCAAAAGCTCATCAATCAAGTTCTCAAAGGTTATCTACCAAATTTGCTCAAAAAGGCCCTGAGGGGACATCAACCAGGCTCTAGCTAGTCTTCCATACTGGCTTAGAGTTTGGGAAAGGTCTTAAACATCACAGGAAGAGATTTCATTTTGTGTTCCAGTACCAGATCCAGGCGCCTAGATTAGCCCAATGCAGGCGCCTGGATCCCTTCTCTCTTGTCTTGATTTTTTATTCTTTCCATGATGCATTGATTCATTTGAAACATTGGTATATCATTTATGGCTGATATAAACATTGTAAGGTCTAGATGGTGGTTCCAAGGTATGATACATATCATTTAGAAAACAAAGTAGTGTTCAAAAGAAAGCATCTTGCATTTTAGATTAAGAAATATATGATTATCTTGATTGGTTTAAAACAACATCAGAAAGAGGGTCATTTGGTATGGAGGAAATACAACATGTCATAATGTATCCATCACATAGTTGTTTAGGTCATTTCATGGTCAAATTTATCTTGTCTTCTTCATTTCTTCTATTCTAGTTGTGCATTCATTCATCAAATGTGTAAAAAGGATCATGGTGCATGCTAGAAATCAGTTTAACATATTTTTTTACATCCATTAAGCATTCCAAAATCATGTTTTCTTTGGTTCATATCATGTCATAAGGTTATCCTTGAAATCCATTTAGCCTAGAAAGTCATCAATTACCACCATGTATGTGAGAAAATGAGCACCAGAAGTTGTACTTGCTGTTTGTTTTGTGGCTTGGAAGGAGGAAGGTTTATGCCTGAGGTGTATTCCAGGCGCCTGGATCTGCCTAGTCCAGGTGTCCAGATTGCTTTCCAGGTGTGAGTAGTGTGATCTTGGTGGTTGATTTCTGGGGCCTTTCAGGGCAATCCAAGCATGGTTTGGTGAAGTTCAAGTGTTTATATGCATATAGATCAATCATTCATGACACTCGCACAAGCATCCACGTTCATTTCATTAATCACTTTGATGCATCGACATGCTCTTGTATGAATATATAATTAAAGTCCATCCAAACAATGTTTTCTAAAATCCCTTAAGCAATGAGTAAAGACCGGTGATCACACCGGGCGAGAGGGGTGCTTTGAATTCCTTCCCCTCTCGTAACCTAGCTCCCGGACCCCGAGAAATCTCAATAAAAGCAGACTGGCGAAATGTTTTCCATACCAAGGGCAAAAGAGTCATTTTTCAATTGGTTTCTCGGGCACGGTCTTCAAACTCGGGTGGCGACTCCATTCAACCAATCAAATCATTTTCCAAACATCAATTTCGTGGACAATCAAAACCGTTGTCAAAAACAACAATAACATTTTTGTGAAACTCCGCGGGGTGTTCACACAACCCCTTCAGGTGCTGGTAAGGCTTGCGACCCAATCACATGTTCATCAACTTCATCAACAATGTGTTCTACATAGACCTCTATTTGCTCATGACCCTTAACAACTGTTGTCATATTCACAGCATCTTTGTCAGTTCTTATAACTCTGAATCCGTCCTCCAACCCAAGCCCAGGGATTCTATACCACAACAACTTGTACTTAGGGTGACCAAGCCTTTCTACTATGTCTTCAACCTCTAGCTTGGACCATTTCTCAGGATCACAGTCATCAACATGGTTAACAAAGCCCTCCACATAACGAAATGGGTTCTCAAGAAAATGGCCTTGATGGTGTATCTCAACTCTAAACAACTCATCCATCTCTTCAATGAAAAAAAATTTGTTCAAGTCAAAGGGGAGGAGACCACATGCTTAAAAAAGACCAATATTTAACAGGAAAATGCATTGAAAGCCGCATACATTGAAAGCAAACAACAAATATACTAGGGACCACACAAATATTCTATTAATCTTAGATTATGATAAACTAATGAAAAATTAGTCCATTAATGTATAGCAATAGTAAACATATTAGTTTAAGGATTAGTTTATTTAGTTCCATAAGCCTTAATTTTACATTAAGAACCTCACTTTCCACTAGGATTTTTGTCCTGTTACATGTTTCTTTTAGTTTTGCTTCAATCAATATGTTTTTTTTTATCAGGTGCTTCAATCAATATGTTGATAGTTTATCATGGGAAATAGGAGCTAAACAAGTGAAGCCCCCAAAAAAATTGAGTTTCTGACACAAGAATAAAAGCACGACTCTTTAGGGCTTACTATGGACGAGAGGGAGAGGGTGAAAGAGAGAGAGAGTACCAGTTAATGATAAAATTCTCCTTGGGTTAATAAGTGATCTGATGAGCTTAACAAATACGATTTCAAAAGCGGCTTCGATTCTCTATTAACCCGAACCATATATGAGCTTATCATCGACAAATCAAAAAACGGGGGGAGAGTGATGCAAACCAAATCAAAGGATGGATTTAATTAAGAGATAGAGGATCCCAAATGGGATACAAGGAGCAAAAGTTCTCTATATTCTTTAATCAAATTATCAAAAACTACCTAATGAGGACTCTAGACACCTATTTATAGACTCAATGACCCTACTGCACTAGAGGACACTAAAATGACATCACTACCCTCATACATATTACATCAGACTCTCCCTCTAAAGAAAACAACTTGTCCTGAAGTTGGACAACAAAAACTCAACAACTAGATAAAGAAAACATGGAAGTTAATTATGCAGCTCTGAATAAGGGATTTGGCTGCATTTCCTTGATCAATGCGTCACCCTCAACACAACCAATCTTCAATATGAGCTTCATTTTGTATACATCCACCGCGTCCATACTTATGTGCCAAGAAACCACCCATTTGCCATGTCTCTTGTGCAGAATCACAACATAAAAATAGGCCATCACACTTGTACCCAACGCACCACGCCAAGAACCATCTAATAGGATGTGGAAAAAGTCCAACTTCACCTCATAGCCAAGGCTTGCTCGAGTGAAAACCATGCCCAAAGGATCTTCAAGCACCAAGTAGTCCACACTCTCTTTCGGCAACTTTGGAACTTGTCCGAACACCATGAAATCACAAACTTGAACATCTTGCACCAAAGACAATTCAAGAGGCATCTCGTGGAAGCAACTATCAGGCTTTGGCTCTACGAAATCCACTAAAACAAGCGGGACATGAAAAGCAACCTCTTATGGCTTTGGTAACACACCAACTTCATTCTCTCCTTGTGCTTCCTTACTTTCTTGATTGGCCATAACAAAGCTTTCTTTGATCACATTAACAAGTCTTCCCTCATCAATATCAACACTACACTCTTCTTCAAACTTGTCATATATGGGAACATCATCTAAATCACCACTAATATCATCCTCATTTGTATACTCATCATACACGGGAACTCCCTCAAAATCACCTACAAAGTCTTCATTTCGAGACTCATCAAAGATGGGCAAGTCTTCCCACTCATCTTCAATCTCAAAGACACAACCATCTTCAAGAACACATTCAAGTCCTTCACTTGGATATTCTCAAAGATGGGAAAACCATTGATATAATTGAGTTCCTTCACCTCTTCAAACACTCCTGGAGTGAGGATCATCTCCTCAAATTCGTCCGGATCGAAGGGTCCATAAGATTCGACAAGGTCATCGTCAATGTTGTTCTCCTCCTTGTAGTCAAAACTAGACTTTACTTGACTATGAGAATCATGAATACCTCCATGAGGTAATAAACGATGCACCTTCTTAGTTAAGGTAGCAACTTGTCTTTTCATCATCAACAATTGCACCTTATCACTCAAGGTAGCAATTTGTGTATGTAGACACCCCAAAATGAGACGTTTGTGTACATTTTTATCCCCGATGATGAAAAGAAACGCTCGGAAAGCCTCTCGGATTGAAATTCTTCAAGTCAACAAAGTCAATAATGCCGCACGACACTCATTTCTCACGCATGGCACACCCAAGTAACGTACGACAGCTTTTTGAATTTTGGCGGTCAGTTGTGCCGCACGGCACAGTAAGTGTGCCGCACGACACAGTTTGTGTGCCGTACGGCACTGTCAATTGTCAAACAGCTTTTGCAGAGTTCCTAGCAGCTCAAAATGTTGACGATTCGTTCCTTTGATCATCATTGTTGCGTGCAAGGCTTCAAGCCTACCCTAGAACCATCATTCCTTTGTGTGGGTAGCAAGAATACTTGGGAATCAAGTTCTCCTCTCGCCTATAAATCCCGATCAAGTTCAACGGAAAAAAAAAGGAGGAAAACAGGTGAAGAAAAATCATGAAAAACCCTCTCTAAATTCTGTCAAACTCTCTACCCATTCCATATCCCAATTACTACTCTCACAAATCAATCCCATAACTATTTCAATCTCTCCCAAAAGCAAACCCAATCAGGAAACTCAATCCTCTGTTATCGGTCCCAAAGCCGTGAGGTTACCGTTCAAAATTTGATCAAGTTTTGGTCGCCAATCATCATGGCCACAGTATCAAAGTGAAGTTGGAGTCAAGAGGAAGTCCAAGCTGCGTTCAAAAGATCAAGAAGGAATTTCAATCTGTGAGTTTCCCGCCGGAGGTACGATCCCGTTTCGCCAAACTTCTTAGCTTTGGTATCCTGAGGGGAGGGGTACCAAGTGTGGAATGATCTTCCATATCATCTCCATACTTGGTATGCCCATGTTACATCAAAATCAGTTCGATTTTATACCTCCCGGTTGCGTCGTATGGTGAAAACATCTCCTCGTACGGAGCAATTCAATGAGGAGGAACATCCCATACTTGAACACACTGTTTTCCTATTCCAAATAGTCTATTTTTAACCATGTTTCATGCCTTGTATGTGCCTCTGTTCAATCATATCAAAAAAACCAAAGTTTCAAATTGTTGTGCAGCCAACAGTGTCGCACGGCACTCCTACTGTACCGCACGGTACACTCAGTGTGCCGTACGACACTCTTTTGTAAAAATCTGAAATTTCAAATCAATTTCTTGTATAAACAGTTCAAACCCCTGATTATCGTTTATTTGCTATAATTTGCATGTTGCTTGCTTATTTTCATTATTATCATCTGCTTTGCTTGATAAATTGTTTATTTGAATAAAGTTTGGCATTAAAGTAATTTCTAAAAATCCCACAAATGTTTAGTAAAGACCGATTTTAATCGGGCGAACGGGGTGCATTAAAACCCTTCCCCGTTCGTAACCTGGCTCCGAATCCAAAACGAATCTCTGGTTTTCAAACTTATTTTCAACCGTGAGAGTTATATCAATTTTCAAATCCTTTTCAAAACGGTTTCTCAGGTATTAAATCCATTTTCCAAATAAAAACCCGGGTGGTGACTCTATTTTTAAATCAATCATCAACCACCGGCGTGGAGGTCGACCGTCCACAAAATGGCGACTCTGCTGGGGATTCTCAAATTAATCTCTAATTTTGTGTTTTTATACTTATGAACTTCCCGAAAGCTTGTCAAAACGAAAATGCCTAGCGCTATCGCAAGGAAGGAATGGCGGACTAACAGGGCCTCGCCCGGCCATCCTGACTGGAGCTTTTTGGGTTGTTTATTTGTTTAAAGATATCAAATAAGAAATTAATTTGGAGAGCCAAGCTTGAAAAATATTTGTGGGATTTTTGAAAACAATTTTATTGCTGAACTTTTGCATCACTTGCATCGATGTTGGATATACCCCGCTGCTGCGTCTTGGTTACCCTACCCAGTTCACTGGTGTTAGGACATCCCCGGATGCTCAGCAACCTTGGACCGTGATGAGTCAGCCTGCCGTTTGACCTTTGCCATGCAGTACACTTGGCACTGGGAGGCAAATATTGGCTCTAGTCTGGGGAACCCCTTCAACCAAAACCGGGCTTTGCATATAGTAAACCTAGAACCTTCCAACCTAGGACAAAGACCCACAGGTTAGGATTATGTGATATCTTCTGTTATGTGTTTGCTACTTTCCATCATTCTGCATGCATTTGTATTATCGCGGTTAGTTAGACCCCATGCTGTCACATTTTCCCGCGATCTCAAGAGGTTGCCCTGCCCGATGACGAGTCGTGCATTCCAATGCACGTTGTTTAGATTAATTCTACACTTAGAATAACGGGACTTAGGAAAGTCAAATTAACTTGATCCTTAGCAATTCCTTGGCAATGACCTAACAGAAATTAGGAACAATTGACCCAAGCTGGGGCAGTCGTCCCTAAAATCAAAGTTAGACCCTTGAAAAGGAATCATCGAGAACCAAGTTGTTTAATTTTCTCGAATCCTGCTATCCTAAATAAAGGATACATTGCAAAAGAAACACTGAGGATCGGGGCAACCTTTTTAAGACCCATTTTTGCATAGTTTGGAACACCTCCAGTGTCAGCCGTGCTCGAACGGCTCCTTGTGATCTAATCACATTTCTATCCAGATTTTGACAAGTCTTATTGCTCTGTCTTGGATGGTCACGAAAGTTGACTGGTTCTGGTTCCAACACACAGGAACTATACCTACTGAGTAGTCGACCTACCCAGGGCTGTTGAAAAACTTTTTGAGACTTAGGGTGTGACATACACGACGCAAAAACGACATTCTCCTTTCTTTGAAATAAAATGGTGGCACTTCTAAGTCTGCTTTTGCTTTACTATCAGAACAACATACCCAGTTGAACCCGACCTCTTGAACAACGGTTAATTCAAACTCAGAAGCGGTACGGTCATTCGGCGAATCCCCGCAGATATGTCGACAAAAGTGAGATCGAGGCTCTCAAGCTAGCCTTTGAAGAACAACGGGAACGGTGATAGTCGATGGCTGAATTATTACTCCTAATACAAGGTTTGACTCTTGAACAAGCCACCCGGGGGAGCAACCGCCACCGAATCCACCTCCGCAAGAGAATCCGAACTTGGAAGCAATGATGACGAAAGTCGCCAAACTCGAGGAATCAGTCCAGAAACAAGAGAAAATAGCCGCCACAGGTATTGACATGGACAAGTTATGTCTATTTCCCGGCGCCAAACTCCCGGAAGGATTCAAGCCTATAATCTGGGAAAAGTTTGATGGGAGTGGTGATCCAAAAGCTCATCTGCAAACGTATGTGGGCACTCTGTCCATGTATAACATCGAGAAGAATGCCATGGGTCAAATGTTTCAGCAGACTCTGGCAGGACCGGCACTGCGATGGTTTCTGAGTTTAGACATTTCAAAGAAAGGAAGCTGGGAAGATATTGGGGCAGCTTTCATGGCCCAGTATAATTACAACATCCAACTTGAGATGACCATTCGGGAATTGGATGCAACGAAGATGGGGGCAAATGAGTCATTTGCTGACTTTATCAAAAGGTGGAGAGGAAAGGCATCTCAAATGATTGACCGGCCTTCTGAAAAGGAACAGATGAGAATCATTACTCGCAACCTGTCGCCGGATTTTGCCAAACACCTAGTGGTATTTCAAGCTACTGCAGACTTCAAAACCTTCTATGAGGCAGGCCTTGCTGTTGAGGAGGCAATCCAATCCGGCATTTTTAAGGAAAAGGAACTTGTTCCCAATACCAAACAGGTGTACCCTGACAACACCCACACATTGTTCAGCAAAAATGATCATACCCAAGCCTTTTCCAGCTCCACAAACCAAAATTTCAACCAAGCCATGCCTATCAATGAAGTCAAAACTCAAACCAACCACTCTCAGAAGCCACAAAGAACCCTTTCCCAATTCTCAGAGCCTCTGTCCTTGATTTATGAGAAGCTCCTCAAAGCCGGCCATATCAAACCACTCATTCCAACCCCTCTACCTCAGAAGCTTCCATCTTACCATAACCCAAATGCCTTTTGTGCATTCCATCAAATGCCCGGTCACACTACTGATGAGTGTCATCGCCTTCGTCACCGAATTCAAAACCTCATCGACAGCAAAACCATCATTTCCCCACCAGCAAAAACGAACACCCAGACAAGTCCTAATCCTCATATCAACTCTGCCATGTTTGACATTGAACCCATGGGAGATTACTGATTGATGTCAAGGCCAGCAAAAGAAGAATGAACCGCCAAGGACCATGCAATAGACCAATCTTTCACGAGTCTTGGGAATTTTCAAGTTTCAAGTCAGAGTCTTCTCTGTTATTGAGTCAGTTTGTATTGCTATTTCTATTTTGATGTATGTCTTCAAGTTTGAGTCCGTAATATCTTGTTATTGTCAAGAAAAGAACAAAAACCAAAACATAGAGTCAGCATTGTAGTCCCAAACTACGCATGACCTGATTCCTTGCACAAGGATACGTAGGCAACCCTCAGTGGTTCGGTCGCAACTATCAAAAATCAATGTCACGCTGTTGTGTTGAAATTGTCATCATAAACTTGGGTTTTTGTGATAATCCCTCATCTTGAAATCATTTTCCACCATCTTTTGAAATTCATGATAAATCACTTCAAAACACAGAATGATTTTTTATTGAACCCTCAGCTCTCACGAGAAGGAGGAGTTCCAGACGCAATTCTCCAACGTCATCAAGAAGCAATGCTTTGACCACAAAAAAAAAAAAAAATGAAGCCTGCTAGGTCGAAAACCCGAAAAGGCGGCCTAGGCAAAAGTTAAGGCAAAGCTCGCTGGATCAAAACTTTGAAGCACGATTCAGGCAAAAGTTAGAGCATGTACAGATTCTTTCTATCAAGTTGTGCAATTCAAAATGAAGAAAGGCATTCTTTGCTTTTATTCCCCAGATAAATATATCCCTTGATAGCCCTTTTGAGCCTGAATCATTTTCTTTGAAAAAGAACCCAGCTAGGCAGCTATCCCCCACACTGGGATGAATTAAGAGAAACGAAAGTGCCAAATGTATGACCATGAACATGATGTCAAGATGAAAGTACCGAGCACATGATCGCTAGAGAAATGCCGGATTTTCAAAAGTACCAAATGCATAGTTGCCAGTGGCACGTCAGAATGAAAAATGCCATTTTCATAGGCATAACCAAATGTTAAGCACTGAAAAGGAAGAAAGAAAGAAAGTGTCCATCAAAAGTCAAAATGGGGCACAAAGGAAAACTTTGAAAAAAAAAAAGAAAGGGCACACAAAAAGAGTTCAAGATAGCTGCTAGCTCTAAAACCCAAGAAGAATGAAATTTGTTTTGAGCCTTTTATCCTTTCTTTGTCAAGCCCAAAGCCTTGGCCCCGTTATAACCTGAATAAAGTCCTTTCAGATTGAAAAGCACGACTTGATAGTGAAAATCCAAATGGGAACAGTATCATTTCCCTTGAAGATCAAAAGTCAAAGCATTGCACAACACCAACATCCACCAGAAGCAAAAGTCCAAACTGGGGCACCTCAATGGAAAATCAATGAATCAGCATCCCGATGGCAAAGGTTCACACTAAGAAATCTTGTGTTTTGATAAAACAATCGATTTAAATGAACATCATTTGATGGAGTGAAACAATTTCAAAACCAAAAGACTCAAGTTCATGACAATTTCAAACATCAGTTGTGGGGCACATTCTACCATTTCCCAAATTCTCGAGTTCATCATCAGGTCAACATAGTCTTATCAGAGTCCATTCCTTTGTCACAAGGTCGATCCAATAATACAATAACCCGCGTCTATCAAATTCATGAGTATGTCATCTCCGCCCAAACCAGGGGGCATCTTTATAAAGACATTCGTATCATCCGAGGCCTTGTCCAAATTCATACAAGGTCTTTTGTCCATCAACCCTTGGTGGTCTTGATATTCTCAAACTCGTGAAAGACGGTTTCAATGCATGGAGGAGCCTATGTTTGGATAAGACAAGTCATTGGGTTCAGAGTTGAAAGTTTGTCATCTATTGGGGCACATTTGTCCAAGACTGAGGCACTTTAGCTCAATGCCATCTACTGGGAGAAGCACATACACTGAATTCAAGACGGGCAGGCGGGAAAGCCCAAAAAGGTCAAACCTCAACCTAAAGCCCGAAAGCTCAAGCTCACCGATCAAGTGTAACTACAAATCAGACTGTCGAGAAGGAAAGATAGTAAAGCAAAAAGAGACATCTTGCGCCGCCTACTTTCTAAAAAATGAATGTTGTCATTGTGTCATCAAATGTCAAAACCAGAGTCTCACACAAGGAGAATTTTTCAATCAATCGTCCTTCGGGACAGTTTTTCAATCAATTGTCCTTCGGGACAGTTTTGCAATCAATAGTCCCTCGGGACATGTTTTCAATCAATCGTCCTTTGGGACATGTTTTTTTTTATCAATCGTGCTTCGGGACAGTTTTTCACTCCATCAAATGGAACAATTCTTCAATCAATCGTCCCTTGGGACATCTTTTCAATCAACTGACCTTCAGGAAATGTTTTCAATCAACTATTCGTCTTTCGGCACATGTCTTCAATCAATTGTGACTGGAGATATGTTTCTGACTAACCATCCTTCGAGACATATTTTCAATCAACCGACATGTTTTCGTCCTTCGGAACATGTTTTCAATCAACCATCCCTCGAGATATGCTTTCAATCAATGTTTTTCAATCAACCGTCTCTCGTTGCGGTTTTTCAGTCAACGTTTTTCAATCAACCGTCTCTCGTTGCGGTTTTTCAATCAACATTTTTCAATCAACCGTCTCTCGTTGCGGTTTTTCAATCAACGTTTTTCAATCAACCGTCTCTCGTTACGATTTTTCAATCAACGTTTTTCAATCAACCATCCCTCATTGCGGTTTTTCAATACACTGTCCTCAGCGATAGTTTTTCAATTTTTCAATCAATTTCAATCAACTTCAATCAATTTTTCAATCAACTTCAATCGATTTCAATCAACTTCAACCAATCAATTTTTCAATCAACTTTAATCAATTTCAATCAAATTTCTAATCAACTTCAATCAGTTTCAATCAAATTCAATTTCAAGTTTAGATATGGTCAGCTTTTCAATCAACCGTCCTTTGGGTCAGTCTTTCAGTCAATCATTCTTTGGAACAGTTTTTCAATCAATTGTCCTCCAGGGACAACTTTTCAATCAAATCAATTTTAAGGTCAATTTCTCAAATCAATCTACCTTCTGAAACAAAATTTTCAAACCAATCTCTAAACTCAATTTCAACAACTCAAGTCAATCAAACCACTCGTTCTTCACGAGACCTCACTGGTCTTGCGCACACAATTCTTCACGGGACCTCTTCAGTCTCGCACAAACCTTTTTGGGGACCTCTTCAGTCTCGCACAAACCTTTTCAGGGACCTCGCCGGTCTCGCTCAAAACTTTTTTAGGGACCTCGCTGGTCTCGCTCAAACCTTTTCAGGGACCTCGCTGGTCTCGCTCAAACCTTTCGTAAGTCCTCAACGACATTAACAAACGGTTTTCTCAAGCACCAACTGGTTTCGTAAGCCCTCTACGGCATAAACGACGATTCTTCCTCAGTGCCAACTAGTTTTGAAAGTCCTCTATGGCATTAGCAATGGTTCTTTCAACACCAATACGGTTTTGTAAGTCCTCTCCGGCATTAACAAATGTTTTCTCAAGATATCAGCTGGCTTCGTAAGTCCTCAACGGCTTTAACAACAGTTATATCAGCACAAAATGGTTTCGTAAGTCCTCTCCGGCATTAACAAAGGTATTATCGACATCTAATGGTTTCGTAAGTCTTCTCCAGCGTCGACAACAGTTATATCAGAACAAAATGGTTTCGTAAGTCCTCTACGGCATTAACGACAGTTATTTCAGCATGAACTGGTTTCGTAAGTCCTCTACGGCATTGACAGCGGTTTTCGGGTTTCGTAAGTCCTTTACGGCATTAACCACGGTCTTCGGGTTTCGTAAGTCCTCTACGGCATTGACAACGGTTTTCGGGTTTCATAAATCCTCTACGGCATTGACAAAAGGTTTCTATTTTCGTAAGTCCTCAACGGCATTAACAACGATTTTCTCAAGCACCAACTGGTTCTATAAGTCCTCGACGGCATCAGCAACGATTTTCTCAAGCACCAACTGGTTCTATAAGTCCTCGACGGCATCAACAACGATTTTCTCAAAGCACCGACTTCATTCTCTCCTTGTGCTTCCTTGCATTCTTGATTGGCCATAACAAAGCTTTCTTTGATCACATTAACAAGTCTTCCCTCATCAATATCAACACTACACTCTTCTTCAAACTTGTCATATATGGGAACATCATCTAAATCACCACTAATATCATCCTCATTTGTATACTCATCATACACGGGAACTCCCTCAAAATCACCTACAAAGTCTTCATTTCGAGACTCATCAAAGATGGGCAAGTCTTCCCACTCATCTTCAATCTCAAAGACACAACCATCTTCAAGAACACATTCAAGTCCTTCACTTGGATATTCTCAAAGATGGGAAAACCATTGATATAATCGAGTTCCTTCACCTCTTCAAACACTCCTGGAGTGAGGATCATCTCCTCAAATTCGTCCAGATCGAAGGGTCCATAAGATTCGACAAGGTCATCGTCAATGTTGTTCTCCTCCTTGTAGTCAAAACTAGACTTTACTTGACTATGAGAATCATGAATACCTCCATGAGGTAATAAACGATGCACCTTCTTAGTTAAGGTAGCAACTTGTCTTTTCATCATCAACAATTGCACCTTATCACTCAAGGTAGCAATTTGTGTATGTAGACACCCCAAAATGAGACGTTCGTGTACATTTTTATCCCCGATGATGAAAAGAAACGCTCGGAAAGCCTCTCGGATTGAAATTCTTCAAGTCAACAAAGTCAATAATGCTGCACGGCACTCATTTCTCACGCACGGCACAGCCCAAGTCACGTACGACAGCTTTTTGAATTTTGGCGGTCAGTTGTGCCGCACGGCACAGTAAGTGTGCCGCACGACACAGTTTGTGTGCCGTACGGCACTGTCAATTGTCAAACAGCTTTTGCAGAGTTCCCAGCAGCTCAAAATGTTGACGATTCGTTCCTTTGATCATCATTGTTGCGTGCAAGGCTTCAAGCCTACCCTAGAACCATCATTCCTTTGTGTGGGTAGCAAGAATACTTGGGAATCAAGTTCTCCTCTCGCCTATAAATCCCGATCAAGTTCAACGGAAAAAAAAAAGGAAAACAGGTGAAGAAAAATCATGAAAAACCCTCTCTAAATTCTGTCAAACTCTCTACCCATTCCATATCCCAATTACTACTCTCACAAATCAATCCCATAACTATTTCAATCTCTCCCAAAAGCAAACCCAATCAGGAAACTCAATCCTCTGTTATCGGTCCCAAAGCCGTGAGGTTACCGTTCAAAATTTGATCAAGTTCTGGTCGCCAATCATCATGGCCACAGTATCAAAGTGAAGTTGGAATCAAGAGGAAGTCCAAGCTGCGTTCAAAAGATCAAGAAGGAATTTCAATCTGTGAGTTTCCCGGAGGTACGATCCCGTTTCGCCAAACTTCTTAGCTTTGGTATCCTGAGGGGAGGGGTACCAAGTGTGGAATGATCTTCCATATCATCTCCATACTTGGTATGCCCATGTTACATCAAAATCAGTTCGATTTTATACCTCCCGGTTGCGTCGTATGGTGAAAACATCGCCTCGTACGGAGCAATTCAATGAGGAGGAACATCCCATACTTGAACACACTGTTTTCCTATTCCAAATAGTCTATTTTTAACCATGTTTCATGCCTTGTATGTGCCTCTGTTCAATCATATAAAAAAAACCAAAGTTTCAAATTGTTGTGCAGCCAACAGTGTCGCACGGCACTCCTACTGTACCGCACGGTACACTCAGTGTGCCGTACGACACTCTTTTGTAAAAATCTGAAATTTCAAATCAATTTCTTGTATAAACAGTTCAAACCCCTGATTATCGTTTATTTGCTATAATTTGCATGTTGCTTGCTTATTTTCATTATTATCATCTGCTTTGCTTGATAAATTGTTTATTTGAATAAAGTTTGGCATTAAAGTAATTTCTAAAAATCTCACAAATGTTTAGTAAAGACCGATTTTAATCGGGCGAACGGGGTGCATTAAAACCCTTCGCCGTTCGTAACCTGGCTCCCGAATCCAAAACGAATCTCTGGTTTTCAAACTTATTTTCAACCGCGAGAGTTATATCAATTTTGAAATCCTTTTCAAAACGGTTTCTCAGGTATTAAATCCATTTTCCAAATAAAAACCCGGGTGGCGACTCTATTTTCAAATCAATCATCAACCACCGGCGTGGAGGTCGACCGTCCACAGTGTACTCAACTCTTCAATCTCATCCCTAAAATGATTTTGAATGCCAAAGTTATCAATTCTATCACCATTATTCACCATGAATTTTCTACCTCTACCTCCTCCTCGTCCTCTTTCTCTACACCCATAAGCCATTTTAGCAATCAAATGCAACAGCTACAAAAAAAAAAAACCAAACCAATTCTAACAACACGCAACAAACCCAGTCAACTCAGTAATTTCCACCCAAACTCAGTGAGTTTCAAAACCCAGTCAACTCAGTTAACTCCTAAACTCCAAATCAGAAAACAATGATAATCAAACTCAAGAAACCAAGATCGCAATCGAACTTATAACATCAATTCATCAACCATTCAACAGATTTCAAGCTTGTAACCCAGATTTTCAAACAGGTCTTGTGTGAAATGGTTTCACAAGCTTGAACAGAGTCAAACCATGAGCCTTGAACTCGATTGTTTATGAAAATGAACAGATTTGTCCCGAATAGACTGGAATCACTAGGTACAACACTCGAAATTAGCAGAAGAAGGTTCAAAATCGAGTTAGAACAGATGTACAAGACTCGAAATTAGCAGCAGAAGGATCGAATCAACTGAATAAGGTTCGAATACTGCTCGATTTGAAGTTTTAGAGCTCGAACAGTGCTTTTCAAAGGCTGAACAGTGCTGTCGAAGGCTGAACAGTGCTTTTCGAGACTGGGTCAAGTGATTCGAGTAACATACAGCAAGAATCGAACTCCGTACATCAAGAATCGAGTTCGAAAAGGGTGGTACAGTAGTCGAAAATGCTTGAAATGGGTTTACAGCAGTGATTCGAAGGTTTTAAGGGTCGACTAATGCTCGATTGAGTGGTTTGGAGGTCTGTCAGAGGTCAATTCTTAGGTTTAGGGGTCGATTTAGGGTTGGAAATGGATAGATCTAAGGATTTCGAGTGAAATAGGTTGATTAGAGATTTTCTGGGGAGAATTAGGTTTCAGGCAAAGTTTCGGCGAGATGAAGGGCTAGGATCGAGCCTTAGTGCTATGATAACAAATGATGCAAACCAAATCAAAGGATGGATTTAATTAAGAGACAGAGGATCCCAAATGGGATGCAAGGAGCAAAAGCTCTCTATATTCTTTAATCAAATTATCAAAAACTACCTAATGAGGACTCTAGACACCTATTTATAGACTCAATGACCCTACTACACTAGAGGACACTAAAATGACATCACTACCCTCATACATACTACATCGAGAGAGAGAGAGAGAGAGAGAGAGAGAGAGAGAGAGAGAGAGAGAGAGAGAGTACCAATCCAGTGAAGCCCTAAATTTCTTTGAGTTCCATTCCAAATTTGTACACATGCCAAGAAAGATTGAAAAGAAATTTAGAAAATTAAAGATCGAGAAACATATATGTGACCTGGGTATCAGTCACCAAAAATTGAGAAACAAATATTCTCTCTCTGCAAGAGAGAGAAAGAGAACAAAAACCGAAGAAGACAAAGAAAACAATTCAGGCTCTCTGAACTCAGCCAATTGCTTCCAATTATGTTGGCAAATTAATTAAAACCACATTTTGGGGTTTTATTTTATTTCCATGCACTTGCAAATAATGGAGCATCTACTAAACCCCAATAGAAAGCATTAAATAAACCAAAACCAGGTTCTTTGCCTTATGATTCTTTAAAAAAATTGTTCTTCATACGGCTACTACGAATTCGCACAACCATAAATAAACCAAAACCAGTCCCGATTGGCTATTAAGGGATTTTCACCTTGCAGATTACAGATACGCATAAACATGCATGGTGAGAGAGAAAGAGAGAGTAGGTTGAGAGAGAGAGAGAGAGAGAGAGAGAGAGAGAGAGAGAGAGAGAGAGAGTAGGTCAGAGAACTCACTGTTTGCAAGAGAGGCAGGTGGGTGGTTCGTGGGTTTGGCTTACACTGATTAGCTGGGCAGATGTTGAAGTTGTGAACCCTAGATGATGGAACATGAGGGGGGAGGGAGTATTGGCGATATTTGTAGCGGGAGATGTGAATAGACCAAAATTTCTAGCGGGAGAAGTATTTCATTTTCAGCGCCTTTTGGACCCAAAAAAAGTGGGTCTCCACTCGGCGACGTTGTTTTTTGTGATTCAATATACAAAATAAAGCACTATTTGTGACTGCAAAAATTCCAGACACAATCGTAGAATTAGTTACGACCGCAAAATAGTGCAGACACAATTGTAGAATTAGTTGCGACCGAAAAATAGTGCAGACGCAATTGTATAGTTAATTGCGACCGGAAAAAATCACAGACGCAATCATTTTCTTTTTTTGCAACTGCGCTTGTTGTTGTCGCATTTACGTACTTTTTGAGACTGCATAAACTGCGGTCGCAAAAAATATGACGCAAAAAGCTATTTTTCTTGTAGTGTATGCAAACATACCACTGACCTTTAGGCATCATCCATCGAATAAAATCAGCGTATTACTCTGAAAAAGGACCAAGTAAATTTCAGAATCATAATTTATAACTTTAGTCACTCACCCTAGATCTACTCGGTCGCCACTTGGCTCGAGTAAAAAAGGATTCAGACAAACTTAGATCTGGAAATTAGCGGCATTACATAAACAGATCTGAAACATGACGTTAATATTATGCTCAAGGAGGAAGCATTGGAAGGGTTGGTGATTTCTTGCACGAGTCAAGTGTGTGTGGAGCGTCACTGGAGTTACCTTTTTTGTCCCTGCTTCGGTACGGATGGGAAGTGGAAGGATTTGAGCTTGACCTGAACCTTGGAGGGATGGCCTGAGAAGATGACTTGTACACTAAACACGCCGCGTTAATGCCTAGCCCGGACGGTGGTGGTCTGGGAAGGCACTCGACGGTCTAGTAAGTGACTAAAGAAGAAGTGTGAAAGCAATAAATTTAGTCAGAGAGAGTTTCTGCGTGTAAGGAGAGAGAGTGTCTTGAGCTTAATCCAGAGGGATGTTGGTGAGTCCCCCTTTCATAGGCGAGGGATCATTTGCCCACAAAGTCCCTTGTGCAACTCACGCACGCTATCCATACTTAACACAACACGTTCTCGGGTCAGAATGTCTTGGGTAGACCCACCGCTTCGGCTGACGTCATATTTGATATACCTGATAAGTCAACTGGTCTGGGAGGACTCCCCGGTCCCTCACATGGTGCTACAGGTAAATCCTATTAAGCCGCTGACTGACACCACACCTGGTATGTTCTGCACAATTCGTGCCAAGCTGCAAGAGTCAAAGCTCGCATTGGTTTTCACAGACGACGATCTCCTTACAGAAGGAGCTACTCACAACATGTCCCTTTACATTTCTTTAAGCTGTGCCAAGAAGTGGGTTCCATTGGTTTTGGTTGATAATGGGTCAACTTTGAACATTTGCCGGCGAAGGACCATAAATAAGATGGGGGATACGAGCTGCTAGCATAAGGCCATCTAACCAAGATCTAGACAAAACAAAAATTTCAACTTCCATGTAATGGCAAGATCTAGACAAAACAGAAATTTCTTAAACTCAGTCTCAATTGATGATCAACTTGTTGAGGAGCCACATTTGGTTAAGAAAGTGGATACTATTGCTACCATGGACTATCGCTGCTGCATCTAATCTTTTTCTTATCTGCTAATGTCCCTTGCCGAGTTTTGTGGATGTTGCAGCTCTCCTTTTCAAGTCTTGCCTGCAATTAATGTTTTCGGTTTTGTGGCTGTTTTAGAGTTGTTTTAATTCTGGGAGTGTTTGTAGTTGTTTTTGCGGTGTGGTTTTCTTGGATGATCACTCGCCATCCATTTCTTTTCTTAGGCTTCCATGGCATTTTTTGCGGTGTGGTTTTCTTGGCCTTGCTACACTCTTGTATTTCTTTTTTCTATGAATGAAATTCATTTCGCCGTTCAAAAAAAATAAGGCCATCTAACCAAGGAGTGAAGGGATACAATAATTCGAAAAAGAATATGGTGGGGTGCGTCACCTTCACAATAGAAGTACAAGCGCTCCAGTAAGAGGTGGAATTATTTGTCATGGATATATCCGCCACCTTCAACCTGGTGCTAGGAAGGCCATGGTTGCACGATATGGGGGCAGTTCCTTCTACCCTGCACCAAAAGTGAAGTTTGTTGTTGATGCGAAGGTGATAACAGTGTTAGAAGATTCTTCGATTAGACCCTGATCAGAGTTCAAGGGCGGAGACCCTGTATTGGAATTTGGACCAGAGGCCGAGGATACCTTCCTTACCGGTTTCAGTTTTGCTGAGGCAGCGACAGTGTAAGTGTTAATGGCTGAAAAAGGGATCTACATGAGTGTCCCATCGATCAGAATGATGAGAAAGCACGAGTTCATTCCTGAGATGGGCCTCGGAATGAGATTACAAGGTATACCTATCATGGTTGAACTCACCCCCAATCTGTACGCTTTTGGTTTAGGTTACAAACCGACCCTTACTGATTACAATGCAAAGGAAAAGGAGGTTGTGGAATGAGCAAAAGCAAAGAGAGAAGGGAAACTTTATATGGGTAAAAAGTTGGTCATCCCGAGGACTAGGAACGGAATGTTTGTTAGAGAGGAGGAAGATTTCCCATTTTGCGGATTCGCCGAGACATGGATTGAAGAAGGTACCAAGAAGCAGCATTTGGGGTTATAGATTTTCTTTGATCAAGAGTGGTCCAACAGTGAAGATGAAGAAACAGCGTGAAAAACTCCTCCAGTTGGAGAGGATTGGATCGACATGTTGGCCCAGTTCAACCTCAGAGGGATGTTTGGCGAAGACAAGGGTGAAAAGGAGTGTTAAACCGAGGAAGATAATGGATTTGAAGATGCCAATTCCAAGATGCCATACACACTTTTCTATTTTCATAGCACGTAGTAGCTTTAATTTTCAAAGACTTATTTTGGGCCCCTGTTTGGGTATATTTTAGATTTTGTTTCCATAATTCCATGTTTTGTTTTAAGTAGCTTCACATGATTTCATTGTGACCTGTAGTTAACCCATTTATTGAGAAAATACAAAGTTGTTGCTTTATGAGAAGTAAACCCAAGAAAGGGCTTGCTAGCACCTCCGCCCCCATTGGGCAGCCAAGGCAAATGCTAGCATTTAAAAGAGAGAAAAGATGTGAAAAAGCTCATTAGGACCTCCGCCTCAATTGGGCAACCTAGGCAAAAGTTAGAGCATTCGAAAGAGAAAAGAGATGTGAAAAAGCTTGCTAGAACCTCCATCCCCATTGGGCAACCTAGGCAAAAGTTAGGGCATTCAAAAGGGAGAAGAGATGTTGTAGATACCCCAATCGAGTTTGAACCTCAAAGAGGGCTTTCACTACATAGGATGGCCAATTTGATATATTGGGCTCATTGCTTTGAATCCGTTGGCGCATTTTAAAACTCTTTCTCATCCAACTTTGATAATCCACGGTGCCCATTGCGCGGCACCTACAACTGTTTAGAGTCGCCACTTGGTTTAGGCTAAATCAAGGAAAAGCCTAACCAGATATTCTAGTCGTGGATTGGAAAACCAAGGGTACGGTGCAAGGAAGGTGTTATACACCCCTCTCTGCCTAGCCACAAAGGCTAGCCAGTACTCACTGAAAATAAAGCAGTTAAACTATTTTTAAAAACTTTGCAAAAAAATTAGTTAACTAGCCATTAAACATATGGGCGATGACAAGAAATAAAACACACACGGGATATGGAGAGAGGATAACACAGTGTAGAAACATAAAAATAAAACTAACTACATTGTATGCATATCGATCTGCCGGTCGACAAATAGATAAACAAAACCAACGCCTACGAAAATTGATTAGTCGGCCGACACAACAATGAGCAAGCTAATATTCCACATTTGACACCAGAAATAGAAAGGCACAAACAGATATGAGTAGAGGGTTTAGAAAGTATCGACAGACATAAACAAATTGATACGGTCAGTCGAGAGACTGTGTAAAAATCACACCACGATACCTTAGTTGCTTGATTATACAATCAAGGCTTGACTTGTGTAGCCTTTATAGATTATTAAAGGGACGAAACACCAATGAACAGTGTAGAACTCTTTCGGGTTTGAAGGTTTCGACTACTCTCTTGATGTTTTTCACTCACAAAACTGCTAGACTATGGGTATCACTCGAAATTGATGTGTTGTGTGTTGCTAGGTTTCCAAGCTAGGCTACGTGTGTTGAAGATGATGAAGAGAGTGGCTCTATAACGTAGAAGAATAGAAAATCTAATTTTAAACTCCTAGGGAGGGGTCCAATTTATAGGGATTGAAGGTAGGGTTAGAGATCATTATGAGCGAATTAATTAAATCCAAAAATAGAGTTAATTCCCCATAAAAACTCTTCCTAACAGTGTTTCGATCGTGCACAACAAGTTCGGTTATCGGATGGGAAGAGTTGGGATGAAGCCCAACACTTACAAAAGCTTCTGGACTCGGTCAGAGTTGATTTGCCGGCCAATACATTGATTTCACGGGTAGCACTTTGATTTTAGACAGCATAGCAGACCAAGCTTTGCGGGCTCGCTCCGGGCACTACTAAACTCCCGTTTTGATGTGGTTTGAACTGTTGGAAAGCTTGTTAAGTATACTTTCTAACCTTATTGGTTTGGATCCAAAATAATTTGTACAATTAAATGAATGATTTTTGGTAAAACACTTGTATCTCCATCATTTTAAATCGGATTGAGACATATTATATATCAATAAAGAGGGTTTTAAAAGTAATAAAAGATGGTGGAGCCCAACCATAAAAATAAGAAAGTTTGGTTTATCAAACGTGGGCCGAAAGCAGACCAATCGACAAATTATCAAAGCCAACTAAGGCTAAAACACATTCTAAGTGTCACGCGGCACTTCCCTCCTTAATTCTAAGGCACTCTTTATTCCTTAAGAGTTTCACACATACAAAATCATTTCGTCATCTGTATTTTGCATGTGGCAGAGCTTAAAATATCTACCATGCCAATTTAGGGTCTCTACAAGTTGGTTTTGCTGGAGAAGTGAAGAGGTAGAAGCGTTCACCATGTATGAGCATACAATGAGGTATTGTATCTCTTATTTGAGGATAATTTTGAAAGAACACCATGCTTGTATCCTTGCACGTGCAAATTTTGTTTTCATGGGAGCGGGCAGGAAGAAGCCGGACGAAACAAGACTAGCCCATCACTTCCCCATATAGATGGGATCAATTTATGTGCCAAATTAAAGCTCTTGAGAGAAGTTTCACCAAGAGAACTAAGAAAGTCCATTGACGTGCTCACTTGAAGGCAAATGATAGTTGTTTTCAAAAAGTTAGACTATTTTAGTTACACTAGCGTACACAATATTGTTAGACAATATTTCAAAATGTTCCACTAGCGTACTTGAAGACAATATGTTAGATTATTTTAGTTACACTAGCTCACTTGAAGACAATATTTCAAAATGTTCCACTAGCGTACACAATATTGTTAGACTATTTTAATTAGTTACAGTTGCCTCAAGGAAAAGAATCTTTTCAGAGTTAAAATTGATAAAAACACAAGTTCAGTCAACCATGTCACAATAGATATTGAATGGGCTGGTTGTAGGCTATATGATGGGAAAAAAAACTTGATTATGCAAGTTTAATAAGTATATTTGTAGCTAAAAATGCAAGAAGAGTAATGATTAAAGTATAGTTGCCTCAAGTAATGATTATAGATTTTGTGTTATTTTTCCTCTCGAATACTTGTAATGACTTTGTTATGAAGGTTTTTTATATAGCCCGGAACATTTTGAACTATAGAAGTATATTGAGATTTTAGGGCCACATGCATTCAAAGAGTTTGCTTTAGACCCTGTTAATCTAAGGACCGGCTCTATAACACATTCATCATCCATATTCAATCCGTCCATATGTAAATTTGAACCATATTGAATCTATTGACTCATCCAAACCCAGTCCAATCTGCCCATTTGTAACTCTAACTAATTCTTTCAACTCCAGTAAGGGAGCACTAACATATGTATTTTCCAAAAAATAAAAAGAAAAATTCTACCATCCACCCATTAAAAGTGTTGTTTGACTAGTAAGAATGCATTCTTACTAGTCAAAGAACTTTGTCACCGGTAAGAAAGCACATTTATTGTCCACCCATTGAAGGATTGAAATAAAACTAAAAAGAGGGGACCACTAACCCAATCTACCAGGCTAGTTATCTCTTGACCCGTTAACCTATTGGAAAAAAAAAATGTAAAAAAACATCTGTAACTCGTGTCTGCAATTTCGAAGATCAAACTCTAAAACTAACATTAGAGAACATAATTTTCCACGATTAGTTAAACTTTTGAATTAAAACGCGCTCTCTTCATGGCACAATCATCTGTCACTTCTTCAAAATTAAATTTTTTAACATTTAAAGATGTCGCTAGTTAAAATATATACGTGTCTTTCAAGATCTCACAAGTAAGATTATTATTTTGCAAGATACATATGATGTTCAGAGGTTGACCAATTTTATTTTTCATTTTGAAGATTTGAAGTACAGAGGGGATTGTTTTCAAGACAGTACGTGTGATAAGTTTGAATTATTATTTTTTTGTGTTTAAACTGTTTTTTTTTATTTTGAGAAAGTCGTAACAGATGGCTTTATAATAACGGACGCTAGAGCCTCATGTTGAAAACACAACAGCAATAGAAAAGTCCAGTAAAAGCCCGCAGGGATCCAACTTGGCAACGCGACTCTCTGAAAGTTGAAAGTTAATTGGTAAGAGATTCAAATGTCAACCACAGCTGGGTTACTCCGCGAGCTGTTCCTTCTTTGACTTTAACAGAATTCTTTGCTAAAATTTAACATATTAGGCCCTGTTTCACTAAGCTTGTTTTTTTTTTTTTTTTTGATTTTTTGATTTTTTTAATTGATGCATATGAGAAGAATAACTTGTCTCATTTGGCTTTTCGAATTTTTTTAATTGATGAATGTGAGTAGAATAACTTATCTCACAAAGCATGAAAAACTAGCTAAAAAGTCCAAGAATCAATTTTATATACCGAGGTCGTTATTCATATACCGAGTTATAGAAATATAGAAAAGTCAAGTGAGATGATATATTGTTTATCAAGTAGTGGCGTTCCACCAAGGGAGTTTTGTTTTAAAACTGTCTTGGTTTTTATGTTTATACATTTTTATGTGACGTATTGTGAGAGGATGACCTGTATTGATTTTTGAAAAAAATTGTTAGTAGAATACCCCCAAATATGATCACCAGTGCATAAACGTCTCCTTCCGATTCTAAAACAATAAGTAATGCACAAAGCAGTATCTAAAGCTAATTAAAAATACTAAACTTGTTCAGGTTATACTTTATTATTAGTGGCTTTTTTACAACCATGGGTATACTTTACCAGGTCAACTTTTTAGGTTTGGAACTCAAATTTGAGGGCAAGTCCTTAGCTTCAAAAACAAATCCTTAAATCTTAGGAATCTATATTCGCACTCCCATTTTCTCTACTGACACTTCATTTTCTGTCTCTATTCATAAAATGTAAGAATAATTTTACCTACTAATAAAGACACAAAAAAAAAAAAGAAGGAGTTTCTTAGAAGTTTTTTCAGTATTTAGGATGATAATGTTTCATGGAGTTCAACTTTCTTCATTTTTTATTTTGTTACATTTAAGAAATCAACTCAGGACTAACTTTGAGTTTAGACAATGAATCATGCGATCGATGACGCTCGAAATCAAGTCGTTTTCTAAGAAAAAGAGAGCACATTACCACTTGCGTTACCAGTTTTGTTTCCTATAATTATGTAGTGTACGGCGTATTTTTAATTTCTCCTCTGTTTTATTCTACTACTAATTTCTGTGGTAGATATTCTTGAGTACGCAATAATATATGCTCATAAGTATGACTGACACATATTGCCCACAAAAACTAAATGCTCTATTTCAAATGTAAGAAAAAGAGGCCAAAAAAGGGAAGGAGTTTCTTGAACAAAATTTTCAGTATTTAGGATGATAATGTTTCATGGAGTTCAACTTTCTTCATTTTTATTTTGTTACATTTAAGAAATCAACTCAGGACTAACTTTGAGTTTAGACAATGAATCATGCGATCGATGATTTTTCGAAATCAAGTCGTTTTAAGAAAAAAGAGAGCACATTACCACTTGCGTTACCAGTTTTGTTTCCTATAATTCATGTAGTGACGCGTATTTTTAATTTCTCCTCTGTTTTATTCTACTACTAATTTCTGTACCAGTGATATTCTTTACAAATAATATTTTTAATCTCATTTGTTTTATTCTACTGCCCACAAAAACTAAATTTTTCACCTAAAAATTTGGCCAAGGGTGTCCCTGACACATATTGCCCACAAAAAACTTCGTCCATTTCAGAAAAATTTTTGCACGCATTAAAAGTTTCGATTTTAATTTGCAAATGTAGTTTTTTTAATGAAACTGAAAGATAAAATTATTAAACTGGTCCTTCCTTAACACCACCAAACTCTTGGTTTTTCCTTCAAGAACCTTCCTTAATGAATTTTATTTTCACCAACAATGGTCCTTCCTTAACAGGCACTCTCAGTAATTTTATTTTCAAGAACAATGGGCCTTCTTTCAATTTAAAGTTCAGAAATATCAATATTCATTCCTTTTCTTATTTATTATTTTGGCACGAATAGAAAAGTTCAATATTCATGGAGTATTCATTTGAGCACCGCACAATCTTAGGCACCCACAATTTTATTTCAAATTGTACTCCCCGTCCTGAGTCATTTCGGGAGATCCATTTTCGAAAGAGATTTTCTGATTGCACCGGACTGGTATCCTCTTGGCTTTGCTTTAATAGAACTATATATGAGGCTTCTGCTCTGCACGAAGTTAATGCCCGTTATTGAAGTAGTCGAAGTAGATTATGAATAGATTTGTTAAAGCTATATAATGTCCGTTATTGAAGCAGCCGAAGTAGATTATGAATAAATTCGTTAAAGCTATAGTTGACTATTAGTAGTAAAATTCTAAAGTATAATTTTTTAAATTTTTTTATCGAATTAAAGATCTTTATTAGTAGTTTAATTTGGTACAAAAATAAATAAAAAATTATATGCGGAAGTACTTTATTTTTTGATCCGATGGATATTGCAAATCAATTCAACAAGCCAACAATGTAAAATTCTAAAGTGTAAAATTTTGTAATTTTTTGTATCGAATTAAAGATCTCTATCAGTAGTATAATTTGGTGCGAACAAAAATTTAAAATTATGCTCGGAAGTACTTTATTTTTTTTATCCGAAGGAATTTCTCGACATGTGCAGTAAATATAATTCTAAAGTATAAATTTTTCATTTTTTTTATCGAATTAAAGATCTCTATTAGTAGTTTAATTTGGTAGAAAAATAAATATAAATAAATTGTGTGCGGAAGTACTTTATTTTTTTATCCGAAGGACAGTGCAAAGTAACTCAACAAGTCAACAATGTAAAATTCTAAAGATCTCTATTAGTTTAAATTTAAAAATTAACAAGTCAACAAAAATTTGGTGTGAACAAAAATTTTAATTTATGCGCGAAATTACTTTATTTTTTGGTCCGAAGGAATTTCTCGAGATGAGACTTGGGACACAAAAGCAAAACCATAAAAGTCTGGGGAGGTAAAAATGTAATTTAAAGAGAGTGTAAAAAGACATAAAAAGACAAACAACCAACATTGTGGATCTCAAATTAAGGGAGAAAATTGGAAAATTTGACAAAAAGTGGTAAGCCATGGGTTTGTCTATTCTCTATATAATAGCCTTTGGTATGGATATAATAGCCTTTGGTGTACACTTTGACTGATGCACTCCCCTAGGAAATGGGCCTCCCCTTCTACTCTATGGTGCTCACACATTCTCTGAAATGCACGTGTCAATTTTTAATTACTTACATTTTTTAATTTATGATATTTTTTATAATTTTAAAATCTTTGTTTAATACTTATTGATAACTATCAAACGAGATTCATATTTAATCTATATAACATTATACATTTGAAAATACAAATAATTTTTTGAGGTGCAGCAAATAGTGCAAGTGGACAAGAAATTTGGGACAGTGAGAGTATTAATTTTATGGGGACTATATTTTGAATACCACATGATGTGTGACTTAGGCACCGGTAGAATACACTGCACTAGATGATAAATAGAATTACATACATCTATCAATATATTAGCAAGTGTGAATTATACTCGATCGTTATCTTCAGATTTCCGAAATTAGTTGAGATAAGACATCCGCTTTATCAAAAAAATATAGTATACTACTAGCAACACATCACATTTTGTACCAAAATATTTTTAATTTCAAACTCAACGGTAGGTGCCAACCGTGAAGTCCTCTCTCTCTCTCTCTCTCTCTCTCTCTCTCTCTCTAGTTGGCTGTTGGGATAAAAAAATGTCTTGCCCTATAAATAAGCACGGAATGCAACGCACAAACAACTCTTCTCTCCATTGGTTTAGTTGAGGAAATAAAATGACATTGTCGTGAAGGCAAGGGCAAATAAAAGCGCTCCTGTCTCTCTCTCTCTCTCCCTCTGGCTGCAGGCTCGCCTTTAAAGAAACAGATCGAGTTGGGAGTAAATAAGAACTCGCTCTTCTCGCCCCCTCCATCCCTCAGGTGTGTATATATTCAACATTAATTTATGCCTTCAATTATAATATATATATATATATATATATATATGGATATAGAACTCAGGTATATCTGTGCAGCTCTCTGTCATCGAATTACTTTTGCTTTTGATGGGGCATCAGTTTTGATTAGTCAACGGTTTCTTTTTGTTTTTCCCCGCTCGAATATGATTTTTAGCTTAAAGACTAAAAGAGCATAGATTTCGATATTATTTTGAATATCGTCTCGGAGTTTGGAGGCTCCGATACCGATACGTACCGTACCGTATCGGCCGATACGCAAAAAAGTTAAAAAACTCACGACAGCTACACCTGATTCCCGTCCCGATACCGATACACCGATACCGCGACCGATACCGCTATTTAAAACTATGCAAACAGCAGAGCCTATGGAACCGAGGATTAGAATACCCGGCCGCTACGTAACGTTTGTGGATCGGCTGCTTCGCTGAGACATACTTAGGATCACGGGTTCAGCAGTGAGACGAGAGATAGATCGGCTGGTTCACGATACGTATCTACCGCGGCCTCTTTTTAGGCTGATTAGCAGTCTGGCAGTACGAAGGCCCATGCTGCAGCTTAGTTGCTTTGGACGGAGCCACTGTGCCTAACTTCACTAGTTTTGAGCGTGTTAAGACATAGGACCACAAGTCCACAACGGAACGGGACTTGCACACATTTCTTGAACTCAGAACAAGTTGTGTGGTGGAAAAGAGGCATGTGGACTAGACTCATTTAGTGGCTTGTGTCGGCAATGAGAAAAAGGCAAAAAGGAAAATGTGTGCTTCGGCTGCCTCAATTTGATTGGGTGCCGCAAACTGTGCAGTCCAACATATGGTTTTTTTTTTTGTTTCTGAGTGAAGGTATAAGCTCTCCTATAAAATTGGAAGCTTTGGTTAATTGGTTTGAAGGTAAGGGACAGATCAATAAGAGCAGAGAAAAGACGAAACACACATGGACGAAATACCTGTGTAGTTACTTTATTTTTATTTTTTTACTATAACCGGATGTCTGGGTCAATTCCGGGACCCTAAAAGTAATGACCAGGCATAACCCAGTGGCCCCGAGGTTTGGGATGGTTAGCCTCTGTAAGATTCGAACGTACGACTTCATGGACAAACACTTCTTGATTTTTTTTGCCCAGTTTGCCAACCCATGGGTTACCAATAATACCTGTGTAGTTGAGTCATAGTTGATCGTTTAGTTGTTCAGGGCAATTGTTTTTTGATTGTAAAGTCTTTTGCGTTGTCACTAGTACCCTGATAAATTCTTAATTCATAAAAGCGCGTTTACACTAGCTAACACGTTTTTCTTTTTCAAGAGTTTTGGTACCGTGTGAAATTGTGAAAAAAGTCTACGGCGTTTTGTTGAAAATGAAAAGATTTTGAAAAATACGAATCATGCTCTGACTGGGATTATAACTTTCATTATTTTGGTCCACAGTCTAGACATCTAGAAACTTGGTCACCTTTTTCATACTGACAAATGTTTTATTCTTGATCTGGACCAACAAGACATCTTTGTTTTCAGAATGTAAGAAACATGAAGGAAAAATATGAAAAGGGACAGGAAACGGTAGCCGACGACTGACGCAGTGCACCAAGTGGATCTTAGTCGTCGGTTGCCGTTACCCATCTTTTTTCATTGTTTTATTTTCTGTTTTGCACTGAGCAGGCTACCCCTTGCAATACTGAATGTAGTACTGTTAGATTACGAATAATAATATTGTAGCTCAAGAGGGAGGAAGTAGCATGGAGAAATGATGCAGTAGCCATGGAGGAAGAGTATTTTCGACAATTTAAGCCTAGGGTGGCAAAATCGTAATTATGTTGCTGTGGAATTTTGCGTTGGGCCCACTTGGTTCGGACCCGAAACGGCCCAACGATCAAGACCCATCGCCTGCGGCTATGACGTATGTCGTTTTTCGGGCTTTTGTCGTTGTTTAGGGCTCCGAATGGCCAAATTTGCCATTTAAGGAAAGATTTGACTTGCCAATTACTTGGGGAAGAAAAATCCGAATTAAGCTGCGCTTTTGGGAAACATTCTAGAATTTTCTCTAGTTTTTTATTTTGCTATTATTTTTGAATTTTCCATTTTTGATAATTTTGCGTTTTTTTATTGATTTGGCTTTCTTTTCGGAGCAAATCAATTAGGGTTTCCGGTTTCCTATATAATAAGCCTTAAGGGCAAGAGAGATTTTGAGTATTATTGAATGATAAAAGAGTCTAGAGAACGTTTTCTCTAAACTTTCTTGTTTGTGTTCGAATGAAGCTATTTTAAAGGAAATTATTAAAGCTGAATTCGAAAGAACATTATCAAAGAGCTGGCTAATGGTGGTATTCTGGCAATTCTTTGATGATGAATAAGAGCCTTTTAGTTTTTGGTGTAGGTGGTGTGGTCCGAGAGGTTTGGCAAGGGCTTGTTTTTGGGCTCATTTCGGCGTCATTGCGTCTTTTTATGTGGTTTGTTTGGGCTGTGTAGTAGGCTTCATCGGGCAGTGTAGAGTCGGCTCTCCGTGTGTCGCTCGCTTTGCAGGTTTTTGTGGCTACAGGGTTTGGGATCTTTCTGTGATTCAGTGCTTTTGTTTTGGCGGCTTATTGGTTGATTTCTATTTTCGTTGTTTTCTCTTTTTCCTTTTTCTCCCTTTTTATTTCATTCAACTTTGGTTGGATGTCTCCTCTCCCTTTTCTCGATGTACCATTATCGAGTTTTCTTAATAAAATTTCTTTCATCGATAAAAAAATAATAATATTGTAGCTTAAAATAAGAGGTCGACAGAATCCCAATAGGAATCTTGGAGACAAGTCTGTACAAACATGGCCAATTTTAATATTCTGCATCGTGAGTTGGGGCCCGAATTATTATGGTCTTGTTCGTTTAGTAGTTTTAATTTAGCTTAGTTTTGAAGATAGGGGTAAGTGGTGAGAGAATAGAAGTAATAATTGGAGAGAGAAGTAATGAGTGGAGAGAGAAATAATGAGTAATAATTAGATATAGGGGTAATAATTGGAGAGAAAAATAGGATAATAATTACAAAACAAAATTAAACTAAACTAAAATATGAAACAAACAGAGTCACGTCTCATACTTTTCTTGGCTCATCGTGTGTTGGGATCAACATCAGCAAGCCAAGTGTAGTGATACGTCAAATTCGCATGCTGAAACTTCAGGCAATGGCATATATCACCTGCTTTGCTATGGTCATGTTTTCACGATCCTTTTGGTGTGGTTGAACTAGTAATGATGTGCATTGGATTACAGCAAATTCGCCTTCAAAATTCAAAATACAACGAAGCCCAAACTCAAATTTCTTACTATTGTTATTGCACAAACAAAGACATATAGAATATGCACTAAGCAAACGTAAACAAATAAAATACTTTGCTTTATAAGATGGAATTTTTTATGTATTGAATGACTTTGATTACAAACGGTCTATTTATAGACTTATAGACGTGGACACTCAAGAGGAAAAGCCATGCTCCTTGAAGGAGAAATTTTTTAGTGCCGAGCCAGTATCACGTGGTGGTACCCGGCCATCCAAAAATGTTTCAGAGGGGAGAGGATTTTAGAAAGAGAAAGAAGAGAGAGAGAGAGAGAGGGGAGGGAGAGTGGAGAGGATATTAGAGAGAGAAAGAGGAGAGAAAGAGAGGGGAAAGAGGAGAGGGAGAGGGGACAGAAATTAGGGCCATCCAAAATATTTTTGGACGGCCGGAATGCGCGCCCGGGCGCCATGTGGCTCGGCACTGAAATTTTTTACCTCTTTTACACAATCATTTAGGAAAATCATGTACTTTGTAGGCATGCACTAGGCACAGATGTTAGAAAAATATGTCTGTGTTAGTTGCTCATTAGGAATATTGTTCACATCCCTCATAGGTGCGCGCTCCCTTTCGATAAGGATCATGTCGAATTTGGAAAATTTATGCCTGTTTTAGGCACCTTTACACTTTGCATCCCTCATGAACAAACATATCCCTTCTGAATAAACACGTCCCAATTTAATGGGTGTTGCAACTATTTGCTTCCTTTCCATGAAGTCGGAAATTATGTGAAAAGGTATTGCAACCATTCACAAAAACATCTCTCAAAAGATTAACGAAATTATGCAAAAACAAAAAAACCACAAAGAAAAATTCCTCCACCACTTTTGAAATAAAGAAAAGTTATTTCTGGTTCTCTTATAAGGCTTATGCTTACATGAATAGTGTCTCACGAATTCCACCATTCACTTAGTATCCACCAAAAGCTAGGTAAAGCACATTGTAGACGTATCTTTGAGCTCGCAGTTTAATTTCTAGGGACTAACTGGACCTGCATTACACAATCCATAAAATAATGCAAGTAGTCCAATCGGTTGACCTATGCACTGGCAACCCGATAGCACATGAAGGTAGACACAACATATTTAATGCCTGCTATATCTGAAAACCTCCGGGCCAATATCATTAATCTTTCTAACAAGGAAAATACAACATTTGCATTTCACAAATAAGTGTTTATTGTTTTGTGTAAGTTGGGATTCTTTGCCTTCCTAGTAAATTTCTTTTTGGTCACGGTAATGTAGGTTATTTGAATTTTCTTAGAGAATTTATGTACAGGGAATTAAGCATATCATCTCCGGGACTTACAATTTCTGTAACTAAAGGTTCTTTATTTCCTTTCACCACGCAGCTCCCATGTATTCGGTATCTTTCTTTCGGAGGAAGAACTCTAAAAATCAAGAAATTGAATCTTCACATGATGGAAAGGTACACACTACGTTTCAAGCATATGTATATATTCGATAGCTGCTAATAAAAGGGAATCAAAGCAACTTAGTAGATAACGGTAGATCTTATTTGTTTTGCTGAAAAGATAGCCCAAATATATTGGTCTGCAAGCAGGTCATTGAACTCAAGTCTGCTCTTGGACCTCTATCTGGGCGTAACTTGAAGTACTGCACTGATGCCTGCCTGAGAAGATATTTGGAAGCTCGAAATTGGAATGTTGAAAAAGCAAAGAAGATGTTGGAGGAGACACTCCAATGGAGATCAACCTATAAACCAGAGGAAATCTGCTGGGTAAGTGCTTGGACGACGTTTGAACATAGAAACATAATGATAGATCTTACAAACATGATAACATAAACACTAATATTTTGCATCAAAAAATTGGTGTCCATTTGTGGAAGTCAAATTTAACTTTGGCATTTTTCTTATCGTTAATGGAAGTCAAACGAGCTATTATTAGCATGGGCTTTAGACACAGAAACAATAAAATTAAATTTATATATCTTTTTCGTAATGGATATGTTATATCTCCAATTATTTGTATATATACTAAAATATCTTATGCTGAAACAAATGGAGCCTAACATATTAAGGTATCATCTTTCCATTTTCTTTAGTTATTCGTTGTTTGAAACGAGTATCTTCCATTGAACCTGATCTAATGTATGTGCAATTGTGTATCATTATCAGAATGAAGTAGAAGATGTAGGTAAGAACGGCCTAATTTCAAGAGCAGATTTTCATGATCGATTTGGGAGGAGTGTCCTTATCATGAGGCCAGGACTGCAGGTTTGTGCTTGGGCTTACATTTGACCATGCTCTGTATACTGTTGCTTAGTTAACTATTTTTCTTTGTAACGTTACCAATCTTTTACTCTATTTACCGGTTGCAGAAAACAATTGCAGGAGAAGGTAATCTGCGTCATCTAGTATACCTTGTGGAGAATGCTATCCTTAGCCTTCCAGAAGGCCAAGAACAAATGACATGGTTGATAGACTTTACGGGATGGTCACTGAACACCAACGTCCCCATTAATGTAGCCCGAGATATCATTTATGTTCTGCAAAATCATTACCCAGAGAGACTCGCTTTAGTTGCCCTTTACAATCCACCAAGAATCTTTCAGGCGTTTTGGAAGGTACCAATCTCCTTCCTTTCCCTTCTTACGCTTCTTACGATTTTATTTTACATTATCATCCTTCCTATTCAACGGTGCTTTGTTTTTCTACCAACTGAAAATATGCACCATTTTGAAAATCATTTTTGGTATCTTTTTGAATTCTGATGAGACAATATCCCGAAGATGAGAACAGTAAAATGTTGCCACTAAGAAGTGTTATGTCCAATTATTTCACCGCTTAGTTTGAAATTGTGAACATAAATATCCCGAAGATGAGAACAGTAAAATGTTGCCACTAACAAGTGTTATGTCCTTTTCGTTCTATTCATTTCTATTTTGCTGATCGTATATTGGCGTCGCTTGGATCTTTGTGTTTTAGAGGGAACATAAATACACAGGCACAAGAAAAACTAAATGCTTCACAAATCCCTTTGCCTTTTCATTTCCTTCCACAATGCCCTTTGGTTGTAGCTGGACCAAGACTATGAAGAAGAACATAGACATAGATACGTTCAAAGAATCCTATAGTAGCTGCTAGATTTGACAATTGATGTTAGATCCTTACGCTTTTCTCTTTTCTTTTCTTTTCTTTTATGTACACAAAATATTTATCCAAATATAATCTTCATAAATCCTAGAATCAAACACCCTTCGAATTCTCCATTTAGTCAACTTAAGATAGATACATGCATGGCTTGCGCTGCATTGGACATAATATATAATTCTCATACACATGCTTGTTGCTTGAAACATATTGCATCAGTTGTATTGGTCACATACTTCTAGCAACTGTTTGTTTATTTTATTCCTCTACTTCAATCACTGTAGGTTGTGAGTTACTTCGTCGATGCTAAAACATTTCATAAGGTACAGTTCCTTTACCCATTGCGCAAAGAGAGTGAAGAGATCATGAAGTCGTATTTCGATGCTGAAAATCTCCCAATAGAGTTTGGGGGGACAAAGAGCTTGAAATATGATCATGGAGAATTTTCACGATTAATGGCCCAGGAAGATGAGAAAACGGCTAAATTTTGGGGGTTCGATTACAAACCAAGAAACCATGTTTTCAAAGTACACTCAGGAGAAGAGATGGTTCCCGAACCACTAATCATTGCATCATCTGGGGGCTGAGTGATTCAGAAGATTACGCGAATGAAATGTAGGCACATTTAGAATTTACCAATATTGGTAGGTGGAAATGTTTTCTATTCGATGTCGAGAAAAATAAGGAGAGGTTTTCTTCTTCCTCTATGTGTGCCTGCTCGTCTTTCTATATGGCCTTCCAAACCTGAAAATGAGTTAACTGTAATTAAGGGTATGTATGCTGAATTTCAACAGCACCAGATTACTCGTTGGTGTATGGTTTTGGTATGTAATAAGTTATTGCTACCTATATTGGATAACTAGTGCACGCCTAGAGGTGGCAATTTCCAACCCAACCCATGAACCCATCCAAATCCACCCACTTGAAACCCAACCCAACCCACCTATATTATAATGTTGGTTGTAAATGGGTGAACCCATATTTGCCCATACTTACATGGGTTGACCTGGGTTCAAAATGGGTTGAAGTTGAACCCATAGTATTCAGTGAGACTGAACCTCCCCTCTCTCTCTCTCTCTCTCTCTCTCTCTCTACGAAGCAGACACGACTTCGCATCATTAATCCCTTGCGTGGATCCCTGGCACATGTGGCAGTTGGCTCGACATTCTTCCCCAATGTGAAAATCAATTTGAGGCTCCTCTCTCTCCTCCAAATTTTCTCTCTTCAATTGTGAATTCAAAAACTATAAAAAATGGATAATCCCATACAATTGATTGTTTTAATCAAGGTTTAATTAAAGTTATTTCCTACAGTACCTATATAATTACATGGATTTGTTGTTGCAACACAATTGTTTGCAAACATATACTCGATCCGTCCCATTTTGATAGTTGCATACGAAAAGACATATAATTTTTAGATAAAAAAATAAAGTATTACGGTTCATAATTAATTTGAAATTTTTACACCAAATTAAAGAATTAGTTGAGATCTTTTATTTTGTGCTAAGAAACTCGAAAAAAATATGTGAGGAAGTACTTAATTTTTTTATCTAAACATTACACATTTTGACAAGGGACTATCAAAATGAGACCGATGGAGTGGTATTTGTCTACATTTTGTTAGACAAATGTAATGAAAGTAATTGTATCAAAAATACGTTTTTTTTTTCTTTTCCAGTGTTAACTAGTAAGATGGTGGGCCATTTGTACACGTGGCACCACCATTTTGGTCGGGGAGGAAAATTGAACAGTAAAGAACATTCATTTTCTTTTTCCCCCCTATTGCTGTAAACAAACTAGAGTAATAGTAATTTATTTGGTCTAATAATTTACTTGTATGATCCACAAGATATACTCTATACATATTAAAAAAAAAAAACGGGTTGGGTTGGGTTTAGCTTGACCTATATTCAATCCACCCATATTCAACCTATTCACTCTAAACCCATATTCAACCTACTCATATTTAACCCATAACCCATACCAACCCACTCAAACCCAACCCAACCCAACCTACCCATTTGCCACCACTACGCACGCCTGTGCTTAAAGTCGCAGTTCCAAGAATTCAAGTTTCATTATGGCTACCAAACTTGAAGTATCACGCCCTCAATTTTTAATATGATTAAATAAACATTTCTCGAATAAAAGTAACTTAATTTCATACATCGAGCTTCAAAGTTCCCATCATTATCTTACATTCATAAGGTCGGTAGCAACATACCCATGCCCCATAAGTGACATAAATCAATGTGTTAAGGTTTTACATCCCTCCAAAGTAAAAAGAGATAAAATAATGAAGCTATTGACACCGGATTTTGCCCCACCCCTATTTGCCAAAACAAATCGGCGACGTCAACACTCGCAGGAAAGAGATGTCAGTTCATCAGAATTCAGAAACAGCCTTACTGAGTAGAACACGCAATTCCTGATAAAGGTAGACCGGCATGGTACGAAGTACCAATGCCTTTGTACCATGCCGCAGTAAGTTAAAAATCAATTTTAAATCATCAAATAATATCTAACATCTGCATGTGCATAGTTTGGATGATGAGTATGCCATTTCAGGTGGCCATAGCCCTCCCTTTTATATTTTTACAGGAATCAGCTCCTTGAAGTTCATTTCTGGCCCAATAGGCCAACTATATCTTCAGGACATCCAATCAAGCATCAAGACCGTTGGATGTACTCATTTTAACATTTTCAGAGTGATCAGTTCAGGCCATGTCAAGATCAGAGGACGTTTGACCTTCGAACTATCACCCCGCTATACTCTTTTACCTAGTAAAAATAGGCTAACAGGACCAAAAGACCCAGGATTTGTCTGAACAACTCCAAATCATACCAATTTCATATTTAATCTTTGCGTGATGAAATTAAGTATCACATCAAGTTTCGGGCGATTTCAAGCCCTTTAGCTATTTTCAGGGACACTACGCTTCCCGAGACGGACGATTCCATGATCAAGGACATCGGGACCCAATTTTTGAGATCTAAATTGTTAATAATTCATTTCTAACCATATTAAAGTTTCCTGTAAAATTTCAGGTCAATCAAACTTAGTTTGGTCATCGGATCGCTTACCACGCTCCAATTTAACCGAGAGCCGGACGATCACATTTCTCTATCTGCGGAGCATAATTTGGAAAAACGGACATCGTCACAATGCTTAGATCACCTCAAAACCCTAGGAATACCTCCCTGGATGTTTCTGGATCAAAGAGCTGCACGCGAACACAGTCGAGCCACTATGCAAATCCCTAGGCACCCCCATGAATGGGCGCCTAGATTGGCGTGCCGAATGGTAGCCTGCCATGTGGCAGACGCCTATTCCTTTGGAGCCTTGGGCTCCTCCTAAAATCTATAAGTAGGTGATCCCATTTCTCATTTCAACACACTTTTCACACAGCTTCTGAGTTCAATTCGGAAAGGGTTGAAGCATTTCCCATCGGTAGTCGACTTAGATATCACTAGCTTAGGCGGTAGCTTTGCCAGATTTCTTAAAAAGGAACCTCGATAGCCAGAGTTGCGCCGAAGCTCTGTCGGATTCCCCAGGCAGCATCTTGGGATATATATACTACACAGAAGCTTTGCTGGTTTTTCTCCGAGAAGAATTACCAGTGGTCAGGGCTACGTGGAAGCGCTACTAGATTTTCTTCAGAAATTGCTTTGGTCATAATAGACCCTTCTACATCAGCCAGTTCTATTGTTACTCTGTCCGAGTATTGACACAGATCTCTAGTCCTATTGTTCTTTTGTCCGAGTATTGGTCCAGATCTCCAATCCTACCGTTACTCTATCCGAGCGCCAGGTCAAAATCAACCACTTTCTTCAGGAGGCTATAGCCGATTTTTCCGAACGATTTTATCCAATATTCGACAGAACGCTGTCCGATTCTCTACTCGGTGTTCGAGCCGGGAATCGATAAGTAAGTAAATTTTTAATACCAATAACTGCCTGCTTATTTTCAGCATGTGGTAAACATATTTTAGTGCAGTGTCGGCCCGATCACTACTCATAGGTCGGGCCCGCGTCCAGCATCAGACGTCATAATACTACATATTTATATTCAAATAATCTTTGTGTAAAAAAAATCACAATAAAATAAACGTATGCTGTCGCAGTGTACCGCGTCCGTCTCGTTGAGCTTTGAGACGAGGAATACCGAAAGACTGTCAAAACAGCGTACGTGCTGAAGGGGTGTGGTACTTCCAACGGGTCCATTGCGAGGCTCTACCATTATCTCTGGGTCTTTTTCGGTATCTTCTGAGATCGCTTACCTTGACTTGACAAGCTGTCCGGACAGCTCGTACAAAATTTGATGCAGATCAGATTTTGGAAAACTAGCAGTTTATTAGTATTTATTTTAATGTTTCAACTTTAGTATTTTGTTAGGAGATTACTAGTATGGAGTTATTTAATTTCTTAATTTAGGTTGATTCAGTTTCCTATTTTATTTTTTCTTGTTTTACAAGAATTAGGGTTGCTACCTAGTATTTTATTTCCTTTTGAGTTTTAGGGTTGCTGCTAGTATAAATAAATGATGTAAGCCTTAGGGCAATGCAGTTTATGAGTATTATTGAATGAAAAAATAGTCTAGAGAGTATTTTCTCTAAACTATCCCGTTTGTGTTCAATTGTTGCACATCTTTTCTGTAGTTCATAAGGCACCCTGCATCAAAATCCCAAAAATAAAAGCATCAAGATTAATTCAATGAATTCCGCTATATTTTCATAAACCGGACCGAGATCTGAACTACGGAGTGACCCAGTTCCCCCAAGTGCGGGATATGTAGGCAGCCCGCTGAGGGTTCGGCCGCAACAAAAGCAATATTTTCTCCCACCATGATAATATTATTCATTCTCCCCTTTTATATTTGCCCGAGGGCACCTGATTATACTGTTTAAGTTCCCGCACAGGAGCCCGTCAACCTTTTCTATTATATCTATGGTATAATTTATACTGTATTTTGTGTGCATTTCAGACAATATCATGCATGCCAAGGAGTCGTAGGGTTCGTATTGACTTTGTTCCGAGCCCACAATCAGTTTGTCCCCCAGATTACCAAAATACCCTTGTCTGTCTCTCAGGCCAAAATTTCCCAAGAGAGACACTTAGGAAGCGTACTAGGGTCCGTTTCGAGTATCCTTCGACTCCAGTGCCAGCTCCATGTCAAAATTACCAAAATAATCCTATGTTATACCCAGAGTCAGTTCAGCCTACGGATTTAATCCAGAAGCTACACGGGGCCCGCCGACAGCTATCCGGACTCCCAAAGCCAAATTTTACCAACTTTTACCAAAATACCCCTCTAATTTCAAATAGCAATTTTCAACCCGTAGACCTTACCGATGGTGAACCAGAACCCGCTGAAGACCATTTCTCAGCTTCGGGCGGCAAAATTCAACTTTTTACCAAAAAGTCAACTGTATTCACTTTTACTATCTAATACCGTATTGGATATTTACCGGGGACTAATGGACGCCTTTTTCAGACTCCGGTCATGATTTTTCAACTTTATATCCTAAAAACTATTATATTTTCTGTAGTTACTCTTCAAAATTGTACTGGATATATCCCGGGGACCACTGGCAGCCATTTTCGGCTACAAAAGGGATTTTTACAACTTTTTATACGGACTTGCAAATTGCATTGTAAACCCATTTTAGGCCATGTGGCCACCTAAATAATACCCTGGGACCCCATTTAGCTGTTGGCAGCCCCTGACGGTCATTTTCCATATTTTCCCCACAGAGTTGTGTAGTCTTTTAGAGCCTTCTCTAGTCTCGGAACCTTCCAGAGATGTCCCGGTGGTTCCCATATTACTTTTGTATCCTCAGCATTGTAACCGCCGGAGTCTAGACAATGTCCTCTATGTGCGGTAGAAACACCTTTGTGCCTCGCTGGCCTAAATTTTTTTATCATAGAACCTATTATATTTTTTGTAGTCACTTTTACTTTTGAAAACTGTACTGGATATAGCACGGGGTCCACTGGCAGCCATATTCGGCTTCAGACGGAATTTTTACAACTTTTCATACAGACTTGCAAACTGTATTTTAAACCCATTTTTGACCATGTGGCAACCTAAATAACACACTTGGGATCCCAGTTAGTTGTCGGCAACCCCAAACGGTCATTTTCTAATATTTTCCCCACGGAGTTGTATAGTCTGTTAGACCCTTCTCTAGTCTTGGAACCTTCCGGAGATATTCCGGAGGTTCCCATATTACTTTTGTATTCTCAGCATTGTAATCGCCAAAGTCTAGACTTTGTCGTCTGTGTGCAGTAGAAATGCCTCTGTGCCTTGCTTGCCTAAATTCCCCAGCGAGATTAACTTCTCTAAAACTCAGCTTTCTTGCGAACTAAGCAAGACCTGATTTCTTCTGAGGTCAGAGATATGTAGGCAACCCGATGAGGGCTTGGTCCCAAATAAAACCATTTGTGTCTTCTTCAACTACGTAGCGACCTGATTCTCCTATGACTAGAGATACGTAGGCAGCCCTAAGGCCGGGGTAGGTCCAAATCCATCTTTTGTACATATTTTCCCCTTTATATTGTAAACGTCTCATGCAATAAAATACATTTTCAGACAGAATATTTGGTTTCTTCTTGTCATTATATGTACGTCTTCGTTTACCAATCCTCACAAGTCTTCAGTCACTCATTTTATTTTAGAAAAGTTTATTTTGAGTGCCAAAAGGGCTTGGTAGGGTGCTCCGGCGTCCCTACGCGTAACAGTGAATTACCGAACATTTTCGTGAGTCATTTGTATCAAACAAAACAGGGTCTTTTGAGCCGAGATATTTATTCCCATTTTTCCAAGATACTTATTTATACGGTGACTTGACACACCTAGAATTATGTCAAGTGGCGACTCTGAGTTATTTTCATCAAATTTATTCTAGCTCAGTCATAGCTGTAAAACCCATGTTTTTATAAAATCACGTTGGTTAAATATCACTTGGATCACTTGACCATGAACCGTTTTCCAAAATCCCTTGGTCAAATTCCCGGGCGCGACTGAAGCTACAAGTTCCTCTTTTCAAAAGAAAAAAATAGTACATAAGATGATCAAATAATTCTTCGAATATGCCTTTCAAAAGATCAACACTTCATGTACTCTAAAATCATGCTCCTTGGTTCGTACCTGAAAATGATTGGGTGGACTAGTGAAGCAGAGAAATCTTCTACTGTTGCTAAATGTAAATTGTGATGATATGAGCATGGGACATCAAAAGTAAGGGAGGACAATGATAGCTACAATGAGAACATGTATTCACGTATTTACTTATAATACTCTCATATGTAATGGTGTGTCCCACAAAATCGTACTAGTACGAGCAAAAAAAAAAAAATCATCTATGAAAAGGCATTTTTTCGTTGTTAATAGTGAGCAAACATTTCCTCACCTATATTGTGTCACAAAAGCCTATAGCGAGGAAATACAATTTCGTTGCCAATTGTTAAGAATTTGCGAGGAAATATTTCCTTGCCAAATTTAATAGAGTTGTCGCCAAAAAAGAAAATTTCCTCGCCAAACAGCGCATTCCAAATGAACGGAAATGAGGAAATACAATTTAGTTGCCAATTTTTAAGAATTTGCGAGGAAATATTTCCTTGCCAAATTTAATAGAGTTGTCACCAAAACAGAAAATTTCCTTGCCAAACAACACGTTCCAAATGAACGAAAACAATGGGGGACAAATAAATTCCTCGCCATTGATAGGTATTACCAAAGAATTCATTTGCTTGCCTATGGTAGACTTCTGGAAACAAATGTTTTTCTCGATAATTACATATAGACAACTAGATAGTTCCCCGCAAAAAGTTGAATAGCAATGGATTATTTTGTTGCCAATGATCCATCTTTTTAAGAATTATCGTAACGATAATACTTTTTTCGTACATTTCCTGCTCGGTTATTAAAATTCATCACAACTTTATGTATTTGCATAAACCATGGACAACCATAAACTATAAAATAAATTTTTCTTAGTAAACAAAATGTCATATTTGTTCTGCATTAGCCAAATCATTTCCGTCTATAATAGTGGCATCATGTTTTTTTACCATCAGAACTGACCCATCAAAATAAAGTTTAGGCCACAAGCAAAAGATAAAGCGTACAATTAAGGTTCTAGCATTGTCAAAAGCATCATGGGCCGTTCCAAAATATTTCACCACCTAGATGCCAATTTTTGCAGTGTATCCTAATTGACAAAACATCCCTCGCAGTCGCAGGCCACGAACTCCAAAAAGAACATCTTTAACACTGCGAAGCCTAAAAAGTTGCATTTGAATGAGCAATCATTTGTGGGCGACAATTGTAAGGACCCATAAAATTTTCAAGATATTTAAAATTTTAATTGAGGTTTCATGTAAACACATTTAAATGGTCGGTGTGGGTCTAATGCGTAAAATAGTTTCTCATTTGGGACTTAATTGTAGCACCCTAACTAGTTTTGGAGAGAGAGAGGCCCACTTTTTCCCTCCCCCTCCCCAGCCGATTTTCACCCTCTCTCTCCCTTCACCTCTCGGCTCAACCACTCCCTCCACTACCCACCGAAAATCAGACCCAAATCCACAACACACTCATAGATCCTTCATCAATAAACGTGTATTCACTGTTTCAAGCACGGGTTTCGTGTGGGTTCGCTTGGAGACTCGTTTTTGGGTGGGTTGCAAGTTGGAGAAGGCTAGGGTTTCAGATTTAAAGCTTGAAGGAGGTTGGATTCATGAGGTAGGGGATTTTTCTACCATTTTTGAGTGATTATCAATAACTTGTGCATAAATACTTGTATTGAACACATCTCCTTCATGATTTTTGTTGAAATCCATTAAAAATCCACTTAGCTCCATGTTATAAACTTCTTGTTCTTTGAATTGATTGGAAACCCACCTTACATTTATGTTTAAGTTATTTGACATGTAAATTTTAAACTGAGAGTAGCCCAAATTGGTGGCTTAGTTAAAGAAACCCCTGAATCTCTATTGGCTATTGCTGCTGCCCCTGTTCACTGTTGTTCCTGTCCGGACGGGTTCATGGCTGTCCGGACAGATTCTACAGTTTTGACCCGCTGCCTTGTCTTAACTCAGGTTGCTTGTTTAGTCTTTGTGTGACCTTCCTTTACGCATTTCGTAGTAAGAACTTGTGAATACATATGTGGAAGTATCCTAAACTTACTAAGTTTTGCTTCAAAAATAATAGGCTCATCTAGTGATTTGCTTAAAGTGTGTAATGGTCTAAAACTACTTGAACGCTTGTCTTGCTTGTCCTAACCTTATGAGTTAACGTCAAACTCACTTTCTAAACGAGGAGAAAACTTGTCAGATTAGGTGAATTATGAATTGAGAAAAATTAGTGGATAAAAGGGGAACATACTAGGGGTCAACAGCTCGACATGGCACTAGGTCCTTTTTCGAGTGTGTTGCTAAAGTCGTTTCTTAATACGATGTGATCAAGGTGAATTTGGGACACGTTGGATACGAGTTGAACACAAAGGGGACAATTGGGTAATGTGTGGACACCGGACTGACACGAGGAGTGATAAAATAAAAATAATAAAATAAAAAGGGGATATTATAGTATTGTGGAAACCAGGACTTTTAACTTCGATTTACTTGTGACAATATGTACACGCATCGAAGTTAAAGAATTCTAGGCAATTGGAGGGACATGTGAAACCTTATGGATATCTGTGGGATACGGGGAATGCATGATTGAGTGCTTGTAGGACACGTCGATACTTCTAGGACACGCGAACATTCATAAGAGATACGGATACGTGGGAAAATAAATTGGGGATCTATCAAATGTTTGTTAAGATGTGTGAGGGGTCTCCTATACCTGGAATGGTTGAAATGGAACTTACGAGGTACGCGTTGTTGGAAATGTCGATGAAACTAATGGAAATAAAGTAAGAGAACCATTATAGTACTTGATGTTTAAAAGATTAACTCTTGGCATCTTTGTGACAACTTTAAACGTGTAGCTAGATTCGATGGGTCAAAGTTCTAGAGAAGGCTGAGAGAGAGACAGTGAGTTGTAAATTTTGGATATGTTACAGTGAGTCCTTTGATAAGAGGGAAGTTAGGAAATTGATGGTCTGATTTTATATCGTGTGAGAATGGGTGGAATTGTGTGCGAGTAGAGCTACTACTTTAGGGTGCATGGGATGAGGTCGTTATGTTTTTTTTTTAAATATTCGAATGTCTAGAACGCATCATGTGTCATTATTATCATTTTCTTTTACATCACGCAGAAGACTAAATAAAATAAATAAATAAATTTGATTAAAGAAACCCCTACTGGGTGAAGTGAATGCTCACCCCTTTGTTTACAGGTATCAATCTTGAAGCGTGAATTGGAGTGCTTGGATATCTTGAAAGCATACATGACAAGCCATTTGATAAATTCATGTACATCCTTTTGGGAGATAAGCTTGTAAAGAAATTTTATTTTTGTTCTCTCTGACTTGGACGAATGTAAATTTTTAAATTATTTTCATGACTATTTTTTGGGAGTAAATTTTTAAATTTTCAGTAAATTTTTGGCTTTTATTATTAATCTTGAGTATTGAACCTTGTGAAGTAAATTTGTGGGAGAGGATTTTGAGAAGTTGTCTAAAACTTTTCATTAGAAAGTAAGCATCGAACTATATACAGAGCATTGCACGTGTGTCAAACAGTTCAATTGTCATAGTCATGCTAAATCTAGTGGAAGCTTCCACTTCTCAAACCATCATGCTAACCTTTTTATTTAGAGCACGAGTCAACTCAGCAAGAGCTTGCACGTCAGCTTCCTTTGCTGTTTGTTGATTTTTCCCAGTTTCACTAGGTCTTTTAGCTTGCGAATTAGGATTTGTTGGAGACCCCTGGCAGGACAAAAAGTAGATGTAAAAGTAAGCACAAATTGAATAGAAAAGTAAGCACAAATTGGCCATTTACATAAGTACCAATTAAACAAAAGATAGATGAGGAAAAAACCCAAAGGAAATAAACTCATTTTCAATTCACTCATCTTTCATTTTAATTCAGAAATTTATAATGATCTTGAACAGAATTTTGGCTCTAGATGACCATTCACTACATGCCATTTACATAGTAATAACCTTTTTGATGGTTATCTTTAAATCTTTCAGAAAGAGATTTGGAAATATTTGAATATCTATAAAATTGGAGTGATCAGATTTGAATATGACACAGACGATATAAATATATGATGTTTCATGTGGGCTGTGAGGCTACCCAACACACAATCCTTCGCTCTTTTGTGGACTTGGTACAGATCTGTATGAATAAGAATCTAAGCATCTCATCTTATATAAATATCTGCAAATTGATCTCTGTCTATCAGAAATTTTCTTATCCTATATAACGGATGCAGTTATATAGGAGTATAGGTTAAGATGCAAAAACAATTGTTCTACATCGGAGTAGATTGTAAATAGGATCGAACAACATGAGCTATATTTTGATTGATACTAGTGAAAAAGACAAAAACAGTTATGGCAGAATAAGGACCATATGAAAGTATCATTCTTTTTCGATTTGAACATATATGTATAACTTTATTAAGCCACTTTTTTTTTTTTTTTACTTTAATCTTATTGGAAAAACTCCTATTCAAAGATAACGAATCAGATAACGAAATATGTTCATTTTATTTACCTCGCCTTGAGAATTAGGTCGTGCATTCAGTTGTGACAATAGTTCTGCTTCCCGTGACTCTGGATGTCTCTCTTGCGAATTGTCTCCATTTCTGGCCATGATCAACAAATTCCATGATGAGACCTCACTAGTTTAGAAAATCTAGTGAGACTCCTGCAAACTAGGCAAACTAGTGAGACCTCACTAGTTAAGTAAAAACTAGTGAGACCCTTGATGAGACCTCACTAGTTTAGTAAATCTAGTGAGACTCGTGCAAACTAGTGAGACCATTTCTAGCCATGATCAATGCAAACTAGTGAGACCATTTCTCGCCATGATCAACAGATTCCTTGATGAGACCTCACTAGTTTAGAAAATCTAGTGAGACTCCTGCAAACTAGTGAGACCATTTCTGGCCATGATCAACAAACTCCTTGATTCCTTGAAAATTTGAGAAACACACTAGCATATATGGAGTATGCAGTAACCAGTCTCCCACTCAAATAGCAACCTGGGCAGTAACTGGATAAAATAGAATAGGCACAAACATGCAGCTCCACCAAACAGATTCTCACAGACAAGCATTTCATTTGTGCTTGTCTGTGAGAATGGTAAAAAATAAGCGAGCTAACACGGTTTATTATTACTTTCACACAAATCATAGATAAAGCACATATGGTATTTTTTGTAGCATCTTGCCACAAGAGAGATTAAGTGAATTGGCTACGATCTCAATTGAAAACGAGTTATTGGATAAATTAGTACGATGACTCAATTGAAGAATTTGCTTAAGAAAATATAATAAGAAGTTTTATTTGAGTCAGATCATGCTAATTATAAAAACACAATAACTGGAGTTACATTTTGATCGTGATTTTTCTAATGTTCAAGCTAAAAAATACAATGCAACCTTGATATTTATTTTAAATTAGCCATTAAAGACCCGTTAACTCTGTTAACGTTATGACCAAAAGCAACAAGAAAGTGACGAAAGTGCCCTTAAACCAACTGATTCACCTTTTTCCCAACCGTTGGGCAATATAGCCGTTGGGGGCTTCCCCTTTAAAAGGGTTTTTTTCCCATTCAGTAGGTAAGAAAGAAAAGAAGAAGAGGAAAATAGTCCAACTGGTCTTCTACACTACTCTCTCACTATATTCCGCCTGATCTTCTACAGTCTCACTACCCTTTGCCATCAGAAAGAAGAAAATTGGAGAAGCTTTCATGGCCTCTTATCTTCCTCCAAATTTATGGAGCTAATAGGCCAATATTCCAAAATAAAAAGTGTAAATGAGGAAAGATGGCAGTTGTGAGGATTTCAGAGTCATCATCCAACTCAGGAAGGCTTTACTTTGCATGTAAAGATGACAAATGCAAGTTCTTTGAATGGTGGAAGGCCCCTGCTGGAAAAATGATACTTTTTCAAAATAGAAGGTGCACATGTGGGAAGAGGGCTGAGGTTGGGATTTTAGAATCACCCACCAACCCAGGATGGCTGTAGTTTGGCTGTGAAGTTGAAAAATGCAAATTTTTTGAATGGTGGAAGGCCCCCGTTGGTGATGCTCCAATCAGTGAACCAAGTTGTCAAACTCAAAGCTATGTGTCAATCATTGAATGCCATGGCCAAGGCAGTGCAATTGCAGAACAAAGGGTCTTTTATGAGATGGCCAAGACTATGTTCATAGGTAGCATTTTTATTATGTGTTTTTGTTTAACTATTCTAGTAGTGGCTGTAGTGCTCAAGTAGTTAATGTAATGCAATTGGCTATTAGATGTAAGGATGTGAAAAAAAATGTATGCAAGTAGAACATTTGCTTGATAATACTTGAACAATTATATAACCAAGGTTCATAAAGAAGACATTCCATTAAAGTACATTACATTGCAATATTACATTGGGATCCCTGAGAAAAAAACCCATGAGGGCATCCCTTCCAAATTCAACAAAAGCCATTGCCAATCAGTAAATAGAGCAGGGCAGAACCAAAAACTGTAGATTCATATGCCTATTAGTGGAAGTGTATTCCACAAAATGACACCATTTGCTGCACATAAAGGTCTAGGCAGAACCAAAAAGGCATATTCAAAGACAAAAGATGTACTAAAATATACTTAGAGACCTACTAGTTAAACTTGCACAAAAGTATGTACCAAAAGATGCAGCACCTTTCCCTCTCAGATGGAACATTTCATCTGCCAAAACCATCTAAGGATAATAACATAGACACTAGTATTAGAATGGTATGAATTATAGCACAATAGGTATTTGCAGCAGATTACCAATTGTCACAGTCAAATACTAAGTAATGTGTAACTGAAGGTCTACCTGAGATTGAGAGATGCAACAATGTTCAAGTCATGCTCCATTGGGTTGGTTAGATGTCAACTGCCCCACCACCACCCTGTATTTTATTCAGTTAAGTTTCCATGTACTAAAAAATAAAAATGGACTGTATAAAACATAAAAAATTAAAGTGACTTGGTACTTACAAAGGCTTTAGAATTACTAGCAGCAAAGGAGCCATTTCCTGATGTCCCTGCATTTGCTCCCCTTCCTCTTGTGCCTGCATTTCTGCCCCTTCCTTTTGTTCCCCTATTGCCCCTCCCTCTTCCTCTAATGGTAATGCCCCTACCTCTCATTGTGGTTCCATTACCCACATTTGCAGCTTCTGAGCTTCCCCTACCCCTCATTATGCTTCCCCTACCCCTTGTAGAGTCTCTAATAGGAGCCCTTTGGCAAGTTCTTTTGTTATGCCCAATCTGTTTGCAAATTGCACACCTAACTGTGCATGATCTTCTAGATTCACCACCCCCTAGGACAGGTTCATCAGCCTCCCTCCTCCTGCTTTTCCTAGGCCTACCAGGTAATCTCTTAAGAGGTGGAGGTTGCACTGGTTCCCCTGCCACCTCTTCCCATAGTGTCTCATCATGCACAGGGTGAATAATTTCCCCATAAACCCTCAAATATGTATCCCTATAGAAGTGTGACAATACTCTTCAATGTTGACCCTCTTATAGGAGATACAAGCTGCAGCATGCTTGCAAGGTAACCCACTAATCTCCAACACTTTGCAACAACATGTCCTAGCTCTAAGGTTCAGAACATGTGACACAACACCTTCAATCACTTGGTATTCCTCACCGCCATTAAAGGTTATTTTGCATATCCTAGACTGGTTTATTACTCCATCTAACCTCTTCCTTGTTTTAGGAGTCACCAAAGACTGCCATGTTGAACCCATTTCATATCTTTTGTGAAGTTTCCCCATGAGCTTAGTTCTTATGTTTTCAATCAATGTTAACATAGGTTTTCCCCTTGAATTTCCAACCCAATTATTAAAAGACTCAACCATATTATTTGTGACATGTTCACTCTTCACCCTACTGTCAAATGTATACCTTGCCCACATTTGGGGAGGCAGCCCCATAAGCTAATCATGTGCCTCAGTTGATGTATCTTTAATAACAGCCATTGCATAATTAAATTCCCTAACAGTGTATGCTCTAGCTGCAGCCCAAAAGGATGTCCTTAACTTAAGTCCAGGAAATCTACCTTTGAAGTTTGAGAACAAGTGTCTGCAACACCTTTTGTGTGCTGCCTCTGGCATGATTTGCAGTAATGCATATTCAATTCCCTATTAACAAACAAGTTGAGATTGTGTATAAGTACAAGTACAAGAAAATAATTTATGTTAATGTATAAAGCAATGCAACAATGAAATAAATTAACAGTTTACCTTTTGCCCATCACTCATGATTGTCCAAGGCCTTTGTTGGGGTCCATCACCAAGTATGGAGTGCATGTAGTACAAGAAAAAGGCCGAGCTATCTTTGCATTCACTGTCCACTAATCCAAATGCAAGAGGGTACAAACCATTGTTACCATCCATTGCAACAACAACCAATAAAACACCTTCAAATGGTCCCTTTAAATGCCAGCCATCCAATCCAATGAATGGTCTGCAACCATTTCAAAACCCCTGGGAGGTTGTTGGTCAACATGCAAATATAGGTAGGTCGATTTGGCTAAATCCAGAAAATAGTTCAAACACAGTCATTACATCTTTGTCATTTCTATTTCCATCCTAACTGATGACCCTGGTAGAAAACAATAGAGTTCCAGAGACAACGAATTTCCCCAGATACATTACTTAATGCAACCTCACAAGTATCAACAACTAGATCCATGTAACTATACATATCAGAGTCAATGTTTCTTACATCATATTGTCGACCATTGTGAAGAATTACCAAATCATCCATACCTATTTTCCCATATTATGAAAAAAAAAATGAAAGGATGACAAGAGAAGATGAAGAGCAAAAAAATAACAAAAATAAAATTTTGTTAGAGCTTACAAAATTTCCCAAAATTACATCTTCAAGTTAATTTGTAATCGAAAAGTAAACATGCAAATGAAAAATTTCTGTTAGAGCTTACCTTTGTGCTTTGATTGAATGAAATCACCACTCTTCTGTGCTTCTTGTAACCTTGTTTGTGATTTCTTTTTCCAAGCTCTTCGTGTCCAGTACACACACAACCTCGATCTCTTCCTTCTCAACCCATCGTCTCTCTCATGAAGTATCTGACCTCTTCTCTCTGTCGAGTGAAATGGGTACTCTCAACAAATACACTCTCCCTTTATAGAAGTTAGGAAGAGGTGGGCTAAATTCCCTCCATTTTTTTCCCCTCGAAAATTATGGAGGTGACAAGTGGCTTGCATCTCTGATGACAAGGTAGAATGACCGGAGGTGAGGTGGCCTCCCGCCATTTTTTCGCACGACAAGAGAGGGTGGGTCGGTAACAAGACTGTCTAGTTGAGAACAAAAGAGGGAAAGAGGCTTCCAGATGCACCCTAGTTGATAAGAAGGGGTAAATACGTAATTGACCCTTTTCCATCCACTACCGTCTCTGGACAAACACTGACAAGGGAGGACAGTGTAATTTCTCAAACGTGAGGGGGGCATCCGTAATAGTCAGAAACCTCAGGGGAGGTCAGTGTAATTTGCTCTTATTTTTTTTTACATTTTGCCTATCATACCTCTCTTCTTGCTAGATTCTCAATAAAATTTAGTGGGTGGTAATTTATTTCTCTTTTGAAATAAAGAAGGGTTTTATATATCCATGCTGATTCATATGATGGGATGTCTCGATTAGACTGCCCACATTTAATTGGTCAAGGGAAATAGGTACAATCATGTGATTAATGTCACCTAACGTATCCCATCCATGCATTTAATTATGTTAAACATGTGATGAATGTTTCTTCCTGGACTGTAATCTACAATGACAAGAGATATAGGAAACTAGTCCGACTACGTGTACATATACACACGTACGTATGCGCACGAACACATCTGGACAGTCCATTTCAAGAATCAACAGTCCGGATTTAAAAAAAACTCCTCCATGTAAGAGTTAACTCTTTTAAAAAAATCCAAACCGTCGAAAACACGCACGAACGGTCAAGATGTACCATCTGTGCATTATTCATATGTGGGTTGTGCGTATGAATAGTTTTTTTTTTAAAGGAAACAATGATTAAACAAGTGGTGCAATTGCGGCATTATATGTCAGAGAGCTTCTGTTAAGATTTGAAAAGTGTATTGAAATTTATAAAAATATATAAAGTGGATGAAAGTGCGTTGGAAAGTGTAAAAGATGTATTGAATGGGGTGTTTTTTTTTTTTTTTAATAACCTTTTTCTATGCTTAATGGGAGCCCTATGGGCTTCCATTTGTAGGACCGTTATATGTTCGTAGAGCTGAATGTATGGTTCAATGCCGGACGATATTCATGTACGAAGTAGGGGTGTACGTGGTCCGGATTAAACCGATTTCATAGAAATTCAGGAACTGAACCATATCTTACAGTTCTAAAGAATTGAGAACCAAAACCAGACCATTACACATATGGAACCAAACCTGAACCAGACCATTTGATGAGTCCGGTTTGGTTCGGTTTACGATTCTAAACCATTTATCATCTACAAATTGCTAAAAAAAAAACACGAGTAAAAATACCACTAATATTAAAATTGCTCACAATTTTTTGGACTTGGAGAGAGAGAGTCATTAATTTCGGAGAGAGTTAGAGACGTGTGAATGAAATAACTTTGGAACCCTTAAAAAGAGTTCTAATATAGCTATCATTGTAGGATTTCGGATTTATGGGAAATAATAAATAGTTTTGCGGAGTGGAAGGGTTTTGGTCATTATATATATATATACTATCCCAATTAAATAGTTTTGTGATTTATTTATCTCTCCATTTTAACTATCCCAATTACTTTTTGAAATAAAAATAGAAGCAAAGAATATTTTTAAAAAATAATAGTTTAATAAATAGAGGTAAGTAGGGGTACAATGCAGTGAACATTTTAAAAATTGGCTTGTTAAAAAAAAAAAATTACTCTTCTCTCTCTCTCTAATTTAGCTTAAAGTCAAGGGAGGCTAGCGTTAATGTTGTAATATGGATTTTGCTGGCTCCCACGGAACCGGGGCCCTGTAGTGGGTGTAGTAGTAACGGTGGCCATTAGATTCGGCAAACAATGGTTCAGATTTAAAATAAACTCTTCCAGATTTTGCCACCTCATTGACAATCGTAACATGTTTTAGTTTTTTGTAACTTTTTAGCAATACGATTCGTAACATTTTTGGTGTGTCGTAACTTTTATAAAAAAATCATAACTTTTGTAGGGGTGTGTATAATACACACCCAAATAAGAGGTATGTATTATAGCATTTTCTTGTATGTATACCTCATCTCAAACATAACTGATTCGGCTAATTTGAAAATCCTGGTTTTTAGATTTTTTTTCGTTTTGTCCTTATTCAAAAAAAATTTGCATTTGTTAGTTTTCGGTCGATTTTTTTGTGATTTCTTGGTTTGTCTCGACAAGAGAAATCTAAAAAGTATATAAAATTATTAGTAAAACTTAAAAGTTTGTGAATAAAGACGAAAAATAATCCAAAAAACTGGTTTATTTTATTTTCGGCTTTATTAAAAAACTATTACTTTTGACCATAATTTTATATTCTTTGGATTCGTCTCGACGCGACGAGATAAATCTAGAAATCAAAAATCTTGATACAAAACTAACAAATGCAAAAAAAAAATTTAAACAAAGACAACGAAAAAATTCGAAATTCGTACTGGGCCTGTCGGCAGGTTGCTTAAGTCCAAGGCATTGAGAACGAGAGATATTGAAAGCGAGATTCACGACAGAGATTGTAAACATTAATCATACATGGATGCTGGATTGCTACAGCATGCATTGAAATAATTCGAAATTCGTACAGGGATTGCGCAATTTGTGTTTATCGATAAAGTGTGCGTGGCGTTAATTTCAATAGTGGGCCATTGCGGGCCATGTAATTAATCGGCAATGTTCATGTCCAGTAGATTGTTCACTTAACGAAAAAATTTACTGATCTAGGAGTATATGATAAGATCCTATTTGCCTCTGATAGAAAATACTAGTTTTTTTTTTTTTTTTGATCAGTCAAAAATGCCTTACAGGCTTTCATTGAAATCACTCTCCAAAATTGATACAATAGAAGAAGGAAGATTACTGATCCAATTACATGGTAAAATCTGTTTAAGAGCTAAATTTGCAACTTCATGTGCCACTCTATTAGCTGAGCGACGAATCCATCTGAACTTGATTTCCCTTCACTCGCGAAATGGTGAATGTCCTGTACCACCGCTCTGATTCTCCAGGGAGGGACCAATTCTGAAACACTGAGAGAGATAGCTTGTTTGTTGTCTGATTCTATTTCGATCTCCTTCAAACCCAGGCCTTTAACCATTACACATGCTGCCCGAATAGCCTGTAGTTCTCCTTCAAGACTAGATGTTGCATTGACAGACTTTGTCATACCGTCCACTATCCTTCCCTTCTCATTACGTAAAACCACATAAATTTTGCCATTTGAACTTGACCTTGGTAAGGCCACATCACAGTTTGCTTTAAATTTGCCCATGTCCGGAGCCCTCCAAGAGGATTGCTCCTCCTGGTCTTGTGGGTTGTCCATAAGGACTTGAGGAATCTCTAGAGACTGAAATTGCTCCATCTTGGAGTGTAGAATGAGGTTCACAGTGTTCAAAGGATTAACCTTGACCCTGTTGAATACGAATTCGTTTCTTGCCTTCCAGATTTGCCAAGCAATATTGGCCACATTTCCCATGAAACTAGCAACTTCAGAGCTTGGTAACCGATCAACCATCTCTGCAATCCACTTAGTTACCGCTGCATTACCCCCCAAATTTGCGAAAGGCTTGATATTGCATCCGAACCAAACTGATTGAGTCCAGGGGCACCCAAAGAGCATATGCTCAACTGATTCTGTCTCAACTTCACAAATGGGGCATAGCCTATCAAAGGCACATTTTCTCTTGAATAAGTTTTCCTTAGTAGCCAAGATGTTCTTGCACGCCCTCCACCAAAAAATTTTGATCTTGTTTGAGATTTTCATTTTCCACAAAACTTTCCACACTTTCATTTTGAGTTTGAAGGATGATTCAGGTTTTTCCTTTTATATGATTTCATGAATGATCAGTCGTATATATTGCATCCAATGTTGTGGCAACTGATGTCTGCTTCTTTGTACGCACCAATAATAGCAATAAAGGTTTTGTTTCCCATTTGTTAGAATGAGGTTTTTCTTGAGTTTAGCTTCATTACTAAAAACACTTTTACTTTTCATTAGATAAAACGTAAATTGTTTAAAGTCAATTTTCTCTTGCATACACATTTTGCTAAAAGCAAGTTGCTAAAATTACCTTGGTGCTTAGCACATGCGAGTTGGGGGTGATAAAAGCTTTGTTTTTAGCAAACGGGAACTCACTCAAAATCAACAATTCCGATTATAAACGGCTCTGAATCAAATCTTATTTCAACCATAGAACCAACCCGGGTCCAGTTATATCTACATGTACTCGTTCGGTTATGGGTAGTTCGGAAGGAACTAGGAATTATTGTAACACCCCCAAAATTTGGGCACATTATTATTATTACAAACTATAATTAAAAGTGTAAATATAAAATTTAATACAATAAATACTATCTCCATCAACTATAAATATTACAATCGAGTCGGGTCTAGGGTTCCCGTCTACCCCTGCGCAAGGCCCAGTAGACTACATTACCCAATCTTTAACTAGCAATTATAGAACAATATGATCAAGACGAATAATGCAAGCTTGTTAACAGAAAACAACATGAGTGCAATATGTCAGTGTCCATGCGGATCAGAATAAATCATGCGCTGTAAAACAGTGTCTCGTATTATCTTTTCAGTGTCAGCATTCTTCTTCAAATTTCAATCAAATCAACATATCACACCACTTGAAAGTTATTGGTCTGCTTTCGTCTCCTTTCAACTGGCAGCACCAACCTTTCCACTCGAGGCCCCGATCGTCTTATATCACTGAACTTAACCAGTCTGTTTATAAGGTCCGTCCGCCCCGTGACTCACACGACACGGCCCTGGCCGTCTCATATCACTGAACTTAACCAGTCTGTTTATGAGGTCTGTTCACTGTGTGTATTGCACGCTTAGCCCAAACCACCATGTTCTCTCGCGAAGTTGGGGTTAGTTCTCTCGCTGCACTACCGCATCCATTCCATTTCATCTCATTTCATTTCAAAACTCATTTCTTTCCGTTCTAAAACACATTTTCATCTCTGTTTCTCATCAACAACTATTCAATCGTTTTCTCGCAAAACGTGTCGTTTCAATAACCGTATCGTGTCGTGATCATGCAGTATGCTCAGTCATGCTAAACAACGTGTCAATGCAGTATTTCTCGATAGACGTGTCACATAGAATAACAGGTTTCCTACGTCCAAAGTGTCACATAAAATAAAGCTTTCCTACACGCAATCTTTTCTAAAACAATCTAGATTCCTCAGAAAATCGTTACTAATTGTTCATGAAGTCATTTCAAAACGTGGTCTCCTTCCAAAAACGAATCTTAAGAAACACGTGGTCTCCTTCCGCAAACGACAGGGGTCAATTTCTTCTATCAGCGTAACTCTTCCCTCGACTCTGAGCAGTAAGAAGTTTTGTCTAATGGTCTTGACCATCTCGGTTGTCTCTCTGACCATCTCCGGTCCTAACAATCCTGTCTCTCTTGCACCTGTCCAATAGATAGGCGATCGACAGGGGCGACCATACAGTGCTTCGTAAGGTGGCATCTCAATACTAGCCTGATAGCTGTTGTTGTAGGCAAACTCTACTAATGGCAGGTGTCGCTCCCAATTCCCCGAAAAATCCAGAGCACAGGCTCTTAACATGTCTTTTAAGATCTGAATCGTCCTTTCCGTCTGCCCGTCAGTCTGCATGTGAAAAGCAGTATTGAGCCACAAATCCGTCCCTAATGCTCTCTGTAGTCCACTCCAGAACTGAGAGACAAATCTAGGGCCTCGATCAGATACTATGGACACAGGCACTCCATGAAGTCATACTATCTCTTGAATATAGAACATACCCAATGCCTCCAAGCTTTCCATCATTTTCACAGGTAGAAAATGAGCTGATTTGGTGAGGCGATCTACTATCACCCACATAGCTATATTCGACTTTTGCGATCTAGGCAGTCTGGTCACAAAATTCATCGAAATATGCTCCCATTTCCATTGTGGAATAGGTAGCGGTTGCAAATCTCCTCTAGGTCTTTGGTGCTCGGCCTTGACTTGCTGACAGACCACGCAAGTAGACAAGAATCTCGCTCCTTCTTCATTCCTTCCCACCAGTATGTTCTCTGCAGATCATGATACATCTTAGTACCACCTAAATGAACAGCGAAATTTGAATGGTGAAACTCTCGAAGCACAGCTTCTCGAAGTGTACCAATATTTGGCAGGAACACCGATCCTCAAAATCTCAAGCTGTTATTTGCAGCATGTATCGTCCATCCTGGCAATTCCTTCCCCATTCGGAGCTGCGATCGGATAAACTCACAATCTTGCTCGAATGTCTGGGTCAGAAGAATCTCTCGATGCAGTGCTGGCTCTGCAATTAGTGCACATAGACGTACTTGCTCTCCTTCCGACGAGGGTCTGAGGTTAAACTCATTGAGCGTGTCGATCATTTCCAATGCCTTCGTAGCTACCTTGGCTTTCTGTGCTTTGTCCTTTCGACTTAGGGCATCAGCGACTACATTAGCCTTGCCAGGGTGATATGACAGGGTTAAACACGTAGTCATCTGGGTATTCCATCCACCTCCTCTGTCTCATATTCAACTACTTATGAGTGAACAGATATTTGAGACTTTTGTGGTTCGTAAACACCTCAAATTGCTCACCATAGAGATAATACCTCCATGATTTGAGTAGGATAGTTCTTCTCGTGCGCTCTCAACTGTCTTGATCCATACGCCACAACCTTACCATTTTTCATCAGCACACAACCCAAATCCTTCCTTCGAAGCGTCACAATACACCTGATATGCAATGTCCCTTTCAGGAATGATTAGGATTGGTGCACTGGTCAATCTCTTCTTCAACTCTTGAAATACTTTCTCACACTTGTCGGTCCATTCGTACTTAACACCCTTCTGAGTCAATCTGGTCATTGGTCTGGCTAGAGTAGCGAAATTCGGAATGAATCTTCTATAATAACCCGCTAATCCTAAGAAACTGCGAATCTCGAACACTAAAGTCGGTCGCTTCCAATTCAGCACAGCTTCTACCTTGTTGTCGTCAACCGCTATAACTTCCTTAGACACCACATGTCCCAAGAACTTAACCGTTTCTAGCCAAAAACCGCATTTGCTGGCTTTGGCATAGAGTTGGTTGTTCCTAAGTACTTGTAGTGCTATTCGAAGATGTCCTTCATGCTCCTCTTTACTAGCAGAGTATATATATATATATGTCATCAATGAATACCACTGTGGACGCCCCTCCGGAGGTACTATCGATTCAGAGTCCCCACCCAAATTTTAGTGGATTGTCCCCGAGGAACCAAACTCGATTGACTCGTGCCTCATTCAATGGATAAGGATTACTGGCCCGTCATCACCATACTATCTTAGGTTCGGGAGCTCAGTTACGAGAGGGGAAGGGTTTTACGGCACCCACCTCGTCCAGTTCGAAGACCGGTCTCTACTTGACTTTTGTGGGATTATGTGAAATGAATGCAATTCAACCATGAATAAATACGGGGGATGAGGGATGGGAAGCCAAATAACGATGATAAACATATCAACAAACTAGAGTGCGTGCATATGAGATATGATCTACACGAGTGATGATGGAACGCAAGTACGAACTATTAAAGAGACAAAATAGCAAGCAACAATGTTGGTGTATGATTAACAATAATGAAATGGCTAGAAGTGACACAGCCAGCAAACAAAAAGCGAAGACCAATCTGATCCCTTGACAGGAGCTTGAGCGCTTAAGGTGTGAGTTTGAGCGCTCAATCCCCTCTCACCCACACATGCTTATGATGCTCTAGTTTATTGAAAACATGACTTGATCACCATTGTTTACTCAAAAATAGCATTTAAATTGCTAAACAAGATGACATAATCACATAATCATGGGTTTAAAGCTCATTCATGAACCAAAATGAGGCAAACAATACAGAAGGAATGAAGACTCAATGTTTTAAAGCCTTTCTGAATACTCAAAGTGCCATGAACAAGCTGAAATGAGAGAGAGATTTGATTGGACCAGAATACAGTTTGAGCACTCAAAGGGGTGCATTGAGCGCTCAAACCATCTACTGGATTTGAGTGCTTCTGTCCCATTTTGCCCTCGTTTGGACCATAAACAAGTTCAACATGATATGTGATGATGCACAAGAGATTAAAACTTCATAAGCGTGAATAAAATAAATTTGAGGTGTCCACATAAGTGACAAATGAGTATATGCCATGCATAAGCATGATTATAGTGAGAGAGAGAGAGAGAGGATCAGGTTGGCTTAGCCAAACAACAACACACACACACACTGCATTGAACCAGAAACAAATCATAGACTTGAAATAAATGAAAGCAAATATGGACCACAACAGTGTTTGAGCGCTCAGAGAGGGTGCATGAGCGCTCAAGCACCATTTCAGGGATTATGGGTTTTTGTAACTTCTGACCACTTGTTGATGTTGGTATAAACTGAAATCATCCCTTCATTGTTTAGAAGTATGTATTACTTCTAGTCATTTCACAAAACAGCATCAACATTTGTTTAATAATAACCAACATCATTCCTATGGCTTTTGGGGTCTTGATCAATGATCAAGAACAAGATAAGAAGATTTAAGAGAATATATATCCAGCAAAACATTGAGGTGGATACTAACATCAAACATGATCAGAAGCTACAAAACATTGAGAAGAGCTAAAACGGTTTAAACGGTCAATGTACGGACATTGAGCGCTCAAGCCATCTTGAGCTGAGATTTTTGAAATCAATTTTCTTGGTATTTAAGACCTTGTGAGCTCATAGAACGTATGTGGAACCTCCATGAACTCACTGATCTCCCTCAGAAGCATCAACCCGTAACTTTCACATGAATTTCTACCTTTTGACTTTGATTTTAGCTTGAACTTGTGGTTTTGATAGATGGATGAGTATTGGCTGGGTTTGTGGACATAATGTGGGTAGTTTAGGACAAAATGTGATGAATATGGGTTGGCTTGAACTAATTTTGAGTGGATGATGGTGTATCCTAGTGAGAGGATTTGAGTATCAAGTAGGTTTTGCAAGTTTGAGATGATTGAGCTTCAATGGATGGGTCAAATGGATTGAAAGGTGCTGGAAATAAAATTGTAGAGAGAGGATGATGGTTCAGAGTGTAAGGGAGTGTCTAACCTCTGTAAATGAGGTGAAAAGGTGGGTTTTATAAAGGTTAATGGGGGGAGAAATGGGTTTAATTGAAATCGAGAGCCTACCAAGATAATTTAGGCCCTCCCTGGGGTCTACTGTGTGCATGCGAGCAACAGAAAAACGGCTGAGTGGACGCCATGAAGTCAGAATCTCATCATTAGATACTCTGCCAACAACAAATTGGACAGGGCTTGAGCGCTCAAACAGGGGGTTTGAGCGCTCAAACCCCTTTGAGCTCAGTGGTTGATCTTGGGTTATTTTGGTATTTTGAGGGTCAATTTGGTTATTTGGATTGGTTTAGGTTATTTAGGAATTGTTTGGGGTGATTCATGATGGTTTGAGGCAAGTTCAAGCCTTCTTCTTAACCTCAAGATATTCACGGGTGGTTTTCTCATCATTGGGAATGCTTGGCAAGTATCCCGGGTCAAAATCGGGGTGTCTAAAGTTGGCCCTCTTGGATGAAACTCCATACCACTTCATGGTATGAGCTGCATTCAAGACAGAGACATCCCGATCCTTTCCAGAGCCTTTCTCAAGCTGCAAAGGAAAACATTTAAATCACGGTCGCGCCACTCAGGCTGCCTACATACCCCATTGTAGGGATCAGATCGGCGTAGTTCATGGGAGCATATGCAAACAAATCCAACGGGTTTTCCTGGCCCGTGAGACAAACGATCACGCGAATTGACAAGGCTTCCCGAGTCAAAAGGCTAAAACAAACAAATGATTTCACGCACATCGACAAGGCTTCCCAAGTCAAAATGCTAAAACAAACGATTATGTGGATCAACAAGCCTTCGCGAGTCGAAACACTGAAACAAATGATTATGATTACGTGAATCGACTTTCCTTCGCGAGTCGAAACATTGAAAGCAAATGATTATGATTATGATCTCACATCATGATCCATGCAGATGATGCCAACAATGTATTCATGTAGCTACCCCCTGAACAATGGGGAGGCTCAATCCGATGGGGCTATCCCTTGAGCAACAAGATGGCCAATGATAAGGTGAATGTCCCTTGAACAACAAGACAATCAAAGACATGTGATCGCCTACTGAGCAAATAAGTGATCAATACGCTACTGATCCAAACACATTTCGATGGTGGACTTAGCAACACAACGATTGATCGATTACATGATTGAATGATTGAGCATGGATTGGTTCCCCCCAGGGGAGAGTGCGCTGATTCACCAACCTTCATTGGGTTAGCCTCGAGAGGCCAGTCACTGAGAATCAGGCTCTTAAGCCTGTCTCCAGTGTATAAGCACGGGATAGCAATTTGAAATGCGCGTGATTTGATTTTAATAGGTCAAAATGGGCCTTGGATAGTTCTAAAAGTTTAACACCTCTAGACAAGGTCAACACGTGGTCAAAATACCTAAAAAAGGTGACAGAAACCAAAACCCAGCAAAGGGCTTGAGCCCTCAATGTATGGACATTGAGCGCTCAAACGATTAGTGCTCAAACCCTTTGGCCGGCGAAGGGTCACGACGGTTCGGTTGCCTTAAAACATTCCGTTCACGTCCGTTCGACTCCCATAACTTCTGATCGGTTTCAAACTCACTCCTCACTCCCTCTCTCTCTAAACCGAATCTCCTTCTTTCAAAATCTCTCACAAATTTTCAAATTTCATCACAAATTCAAAGTTAGGGTTTTGGTTTACAATCACGGGGCAAGTTGTAGACACCCCAATTTTAATCCGAGTGTTCCTTCATCATCGTCTATCATCCGAGACTCGAATGACATAGGTCATGTCACCATCGGGTCACCTCTTGATCGAGTCACCCCTGTCTGTCGCTCGAAAATCTGGCTAAGTATGGAAAATTAACTTTTTTGGGAAGATCTGATTTGGCCAATAAAAAGTCCCGGTAATTGTTCCTTGGATTTTTCTAATCAAAATGGTATAATCGGAAGTTATTTTTGAGTAAGGTAAAGTCATCTTTCGCCCATTTTCTTCGGAGAAAAATGTGTCCGTTTTCGGTTTTGTACTAAAAGTGGGGGGATGAGATTTTAATTGGATTGAGATATCAAAATTCTGGCAATGCCATTGTTTGCGAAAGGGGGGTACTTCCTTATTTTCATGAATAAATTAAAGTAAAGAAAACTCAAAATTATAATCTTTACTTAAGTTTGGTTTATGAAAATAAGTACCCAATGATAAGAAGAAATGCTCAGAATGCTGTTTGGAACTTTGGAAACCTTGAACAAACAAAACCATAGCCGTGCGGCTCACCTTCTTAGCCGTACGGTTCACCTGTGCTAGCCGTACGGTTCATCCTCTTGCACTTTAGCCGTACGGTTCACTTGGTCTAGCCGTGCGGTCAATCTGTGAAGCCGTGCGGCTACATTCCAGAAAATATTCGCAATTCTGACAGCAGAAGCATCTCATCATTTTTTAGCAGATATTCGCACTGATTGTTATTCCATTTCTCATCTATAAATAACCTCCTCCTCCTCTCCCATTTTACACACACACAGTATCCCCCTCCCTACTCCGGCGACACGCTGGTAAATTCCTCGGTCATTTCCCGTCCGAAATTCTGTCCAAACTCCTCTAGAAACTTCAAACCCATTCCATTTCCTTCATTCAAAAACCTCCAACGACCCATCTGTGTGTATCAAATTCATTCTCAAGGAGTTCAAGTCCGAAGATTCAGAAGTTCTCGACTGTCCGAAAACTTCCAGTAAAGGTATAAATCGTATCTCTTTAGCCGAGTTCGAAACCTTGGTTCTTTGAGGGGATCCGCCCGGGTCGAGGATGATTCCAGTAATCATTCCTAGGCTCGGGTGGCTATGTTTTTACTAAAATCAAATCTCTCGAATCCGTATCGGGTGATATTTTCAGTTATCGCAAGGTACGGTTCTTGCGAGGAGATACACTTCATTTACTACTTTCTTTCAGTATAAAAACATTTCAACTGAAGTTATTGGTTTTTACAAATAAAACCAAGCTCCTGTTGAGAAAACAAATTTTTGAGAAATCCTTCAAAAAGTTAACCGTACGGCGTATACGAGTGAACCGTACGGCACACTTATGTTAGCCGTGCGGCTAACCTTTTTCAATATAAAAATTTCTCTGTTTTTCCTCTGTTTAGGCTCTGTTTTTTTTCGATTTTCTGCAATTTATTTATGACATTTTTTTCCTTCTACTTTTCTATTATTGCTATAAAGTCCTTTTGTTTAATTTTATTTCTGTTATGATTCTATTTAATTTCTTTATTTACTTGTTTATTTATCAGAGTTTTCAATAAAATGTTTTCTAAAAATCCCACAAATATTTAGTAAAGACCGAAAAATTCCGGGCACGCGGGGTGCATTTTTGAAACAAAACCTTCCCCGCGGGTAACCTGGCTCCCGAACCCAAATCTCTATTTTTCGCAGATCAAACCCTTTTTCAGAGGCACAAGAGTCATTATTTTTCTAAACGGTTTCTCGGGTACCCAACATTCTCCAAGAATTAAACCCCGGGTGGCGACTCTAAATTTTTCTTCATTTCCCGGATCGCTCCTTTTCATAACCAAAACTTCGTGGATATCTATTTCGCCCGCATGAAAACGAAATGTCCACACAAGTTTTCTCAAATCCGGACGCGTTAATGGCGGATCCCGACGGAGATCGATCTTCTACACCCTCACCGAGGGCCGACGACACTGGAGGGGCCACTGCGGTGGCTCTGCCGAGGGCTGAGCCTAGCGCTCAAGCCCCTACAGTGGCGAGTGGTGGTGCTACGGTGGTTATGGGTGTCGGGGCTGTTGAAGAGACCATGGGGGTGGCCTATGGTGATAACTCTGACACTGCAGAGAGCGGAGAGGAGGCTATGGGTGGTGGTGGAGTAGTGGGTGGTGTCGGTGGTGGTGATATGGTGGTAGAGGGTGGCGGCAATGGTGGTTCGGTGGCAATGGGTGGCCTGATCGGTGGTGGTGATGGTAGTGGTGGGGTTTTGGGTGATGGAGGAGTGGTGAGGAGTGATAGGGGTGGTGAGAGGGTGGTGGATAGTGGCGGTAGTGGTGGTGTTGGGGCTGCCGGAGTCCCCACGGCAGACCCCAGTGCTCGTGCCACCATGGTGGCTAACGGTGGTGGATCGACGGCCCTTCCAAGGGCTGCCGAGAGGGTTGTGCGTAGTTCGGGTGGTAGTGGGGGTGCTGTTGGTGGAGAGAGGATGGTGGCTCGCGGTGGTGATGCGTCCTCGAGTAGTGGCAGCGGAGAGGGTGGTGCTAGGAGTTGGGACGAGAGCCAGAGGTTCGACATGGTGACTATGGGGAAGTGGGTGTTTGTCTTGGTGGAGGTGAGGTACCGGGTGAAGGTGCCATTCCATGCCAGGAGCATGGTAGAGGACGTACGGAGGGGGAGGAGAGGTAGTTGGGCACTTAGGTGTACGATGAGTAGTGTCGTACCTAGCAGCAGTGGAGGGGCGATAGGGAGTGACGCACCCAGCAGCAGTAGAGGTGCTACGGGTAGGAGTACGCCCAGCAGCAGTCGAGGGGCTACTGGTGCCGTGAGGAGGAGCGCCAGGGTGGCAGCCAGTGGTAGGAGTATGGCTCCACCGTGAGGGGTGACGGCTAGCACACCGGGAGCAAGTTCGTCGATCCCGTGGGTGATAGACGAGCCTATTGAGGCTCCTGTGACAGTGACGCCACCGGTAGCACACAAGCTGGTGACTCGTAGTCGCTCCGGGGCTGACGAGCCACGGGGCAAGGGGGTTGCCGTGGAGGAGACTCCATTGGTGGAGCAGGGGCCGGTGGGCATCTCCCGGGAGGACTATGCGGAGTTTGCTTCGCCAGAGGACGTGATGGCGGCAGGGGGGAGAACCCGTGGGTGTTGGAAGAGGTGATGGAGGCCATACGGGAGAGACGGGAGGTTAAGGCGAGGGCTAAGGCTAGCACTGAGGAGCAGGAGAGGTTGGCTGCTGAGACTTACGCCACATAGCTCGAGGAGGAACTTAGGGAGGAGGATGAGGCTCAGGCTCGTGTTGCTGCAAAGAGGGAGGCAGCAGCCCGGCCTAGAGTTACAGTGGTGGACGAGGCTCGCGCGTGGTTGGCGGCGAGGCCAGCCTTCGACCGTGCTACCTACGACCCACCGACGCACTTGTTCATCCCCTCGGGGGTGAACACTTACGTCTCACAGCGGGAGGAGTGTAGGGGGTGTATTTCCACGCTAGCCTGTATCACGTGCAGGCTTTGGCTCGACCCTAAATCTGCAAAACAAAGAAAGGGTTAGAGCACCCTTGCCTCTGGTTGGCAAAGGCCCTCTGATGCTTAAGTTAGTACTGGATTACTAATTAAACTAAGAACACAATGCGTATAACTGGGTGTTACAGCGTACCTCTCTTCATGAGTATGCTGTTGTATTTATAGATGTAGATGCTCATCATCTTAGGCATCTCGTGCCCCCTGTTTCCCATTCTCTTTAGGAATCCTTCTCCTAATAGGATTTTCCCTATTAAAAGATAACTTCCATATCCTGCTAGATCTCGTCTAGCAGAGGTCTTCCCTTCCATATAGGATTCTTTCCTATATGGGGATATACTTCTAATCACATTAGGATTCCCATATCAATCCCTTGTTTTACGGGATTGTTCCTTATCTCGTAAGGACTCATTATAGAATATTCTGGAATGTCTCACCGCCTTACTCGTGGCGGTGTCGTGCTTCCTCGTAGCTCGGAATAATCCGTACATAGCTCAGCTTTTCACGCCGAGCTGAATTATGTATTCCAGAATGCTGTTTAAACTATACACGTAGCCTATCCAGTTCGGCAATCCCAGGGACACTCCCTATGTCCTACGCCGAACTGGTGCATCCTGATTTAATAGTTCACTCTTATTAATCCGGCCTTATTCATAGCCAAACCAGATCGGCACAGGGCCTAAGGACTCCCTATGTGGTGCCGAGCTATTCACCCTCTCGTGGTGACTGTCATAGGCACGTGCTATGCCTAGTAGTAGGGTAATCAGACTTTTACCCTCTCCAATTGCTCCCCAGCTCTGCTGCTACTGTCATTCATTAGTAGTGCGCAGAGCTCCAACGGTTCCTGATACGTTTCCTGAACGCCTCCCCTCCACGTGGGGTGTAGGGCTATCTTCGCATTAAATGCGAAGTGACCCGTTGGTCATCAGATAAGCCCAAAGGATGATTTGGGGCGACGTTTCTCGTACGTCACACCCTACTTTATGGGGTTCTGGGCGGGATAATGATTACTTTTCCCTCCCAAAACCTTCTAAACCCAAAAAGAAAACCTCTCCCCTTCCCCTTCACTTCATACTCGTCAAAAGCAAAAGAGAGAGAGAGAAGTAAACGTCCATCTGCCATTTTCGTTGGTCAAGTTTTCTGCAACAGAAATCTTCTCCGATTTTCGTCGGACAGCGTCTTCCGTTCTCGTCGGAGAGTACCATCTTAGGTTCACCTTCCCACGTAAGTGACCTTTCCATTTTCCGTTCTTTCTAATTTCTCTCGATTTTCTATCCTGATTATCTCCCACCTCTTTCCCTGGGTTTCAACAGTGAAACCCTAACTTTTAGAAAAAATGGGTAGACACCGGGCTCTCATAAGCACCCAAGAAAAAATGATGGAATTCCGTAGGGAATATGAGATCCCCGCCGATGTACGATTCTGGCTAGGCAGGTCTGAGGACCTAGTAGAAGAGGGTCAGGATGAAAACACGATTTATATCCCCCTGATCTTTATCGTGGAGGGTGGCCTTAGGTTTCCCCTTCATCCCTTCTTTCGTGAGGTTTGTTCTAGGTGCCAGTTGAACCCTAGGCAACTTTGTCCCAATTTTGTCAGGGTAGTCATGGGCACAGTGGCCCTTAAGAGGCTGCTCGGCCTCCATCTCGACTGGTGGGACTTACACTATCTCTATAGTGTAGTCCCTACAGCCGAGAAGAATTTTTACTTCAAAGCAAGGGATCCCAAATAGAAGCTCATCACTGATCTGCCGAACTCCTCAAGGGGAGAGGCGGATGACTTTCTCGTAGTCACCGGCAATTGGGAGCCTAGAGATGCCGAGGGGAAGACCATCGGCTCGGCTTGCCCCAGGGCTGCAGGCGGATTACGTTAGTACCCTTTTTTCCCCAGCTGATTTGTTCTCTGCTTCTCTACAAACTGCAGCTGACCATTCTTTTGTCATGTTTGTTTTGCAGCGGCTAACCTCAATCACGGTGGCCGCCTGATCCACGGCAAGCTCCACCGCGAGGACATTGCCAAGGCCCTTTGGTTCGACGGTTTCGAACCGACTCCTGTAGGGCTTGGCCGTGCAGCTCACCGGTTGCTGGGTTATACCCCGTTTTACTGGGGCAATATCAGAAGGGAGGGAGAGCCCAGAACAAGGCACGCCTGGCCGCCACCTTTTTCCGTGATTGCCACAGGCCGACCAACTGACCGAGAAAGGACTCGTGCTCGCAGAGGCCGAGCCAGAAGAAGGTCATCCCGATCCCAAGCCCCTGAGGACCTCCAACGACAAGTCACTTTGGCCCATATACCCGAGATTCCAACTGCCGTCCCTATCCTTGCTCGTACCGACCAGGAAGCTAGCACATCTGGGAGGACGCTGGTGGAAGAAGAAGAAGAGGAAGAAGAAGAAGAACTTGACCACCGTGCCGTCGTTCAATCTTTGACTGAGCAGGGCACCCTTCTCGCAGACTCAGACGATTCTCCAGGCTACTCTCCTTCCCCAAAGCGAGAAGTCATGCCTCGCGAGCCGATCAACCTGCTCGACGTGCTAAATATTGGAGGAGCTTTTCTTGCCCCACCGGTCTCTCGCATCATCACTCCCTCCCAGACACCGCCCCCTCCTCCCTCTGATACTTCGAGGGACAAGAGGCCGAGAGAGAGTCCAGAGAGAGTCCAGAGCATGCCCAGCCCTCCCCTACTAGAAGAAGGACTGGAAGCTCCAGCTCCAACCAGACACTCTGCGACTCTTCGCCCTCGGTTCAGCCTTGGGAGCCCGTCCTGGCCCGTCCCAATGGCACACCCCTTAACAAGATCGACAAGATCTCCTCCACTGATGTGGCGTTCGGCGTGTCCAGGGCTGCCCTTCTTACGCTTGACATGGAGAGAGAGAAAGGCAGTTCTTACGATACCCTTATGAAGACAATCTTCCAGTCGAGTGTCAAGGTAACAAATTTCCTCCATTTACTTTCCTTCTATTGAACCTTCGTTTTGTCTTTACCAATTGTGCCTTGTTTTACAGATTATGCAGAAGGCTTCCGTTGGTTTCGACCGAGCGAAAGAAGTCGCGAAGGAGCTAGAAGATGAACAAAAAAGGGCTGAGAGAGCGAGAGAGAGAGAGAGCGCTCACCATGCTCAGTCTTTGAAAGACGCTCGGGAGGAGGTGGAGAGCTTGAAAGGAGAGAACGCCGAGCTGAAAAGGAAAGCTGAGGAGGTCGAGCGGGATCTGCGTCAACAGCTTGCTACTGCAGAGGCTAAGGCTGAAGCCGAATATGACCGTGCCGTTACGGTTATCACAGATAACTACACGGCTCAGATGCCGGCCGTTCAGGACGCGGTCTGGGGCATGGCCTGGCGGAGGTGCCTTACCAAGCTCGGCGTAGACGAGTCGTCTCCTCACTGGACTAATATGGAATTGCCGAGCGTGGTGGCCGCTGCCTAGGATCAACTTGCCGATCAGTCTCCTGAAAATCCAGAAGCTCAGCCTGAACCCCTTTCGGAGCAGACCCCTTTGGAAGGCGCTATAACTGGTGATGCTGCTGAGGGCAACGCTGGAAGCAACCCTGACCCCAATCTTGCCACTGATGCCGACCGGCACGGTGAAGAGGCTTGATGCCTGTCCTTTTTGTTGATCCTGCGTGGTACTTGTTCGGCCGGGTGTGGCCTTTCAAATATTTCTTAAGTCTCTCGTACTTGTTCGTGCTTTCTTGTTTTGATGGTTGGTCCTGCGTGGCCTGATTTGGCTGTATGTTGCTATTGATACAAAAATGTTTGCTTTTAACATGCTATGGTATTTCTGCAGTCTTCGTTGCATGTTTAAGCTTCTCACGGCTTAGAAACCTTATTGCAATATTCGTTGCAAATACAAGTTTTTTCATACTTAGAGTTTGTTGCAATATTCGTTGCAAATCTAAGTGTGCTCATACTTAGAGTTTGTTTGCAGTATTCGTTGCATATCTAAGTGTGCTCATACTTAGAGTTTGTTTGCAGTATTCGTTGCATATCTAAGTTTTTTCATACTTAGAGATTTGTTTGCAATATTCGTTGCAAATCTAAGTTTTTTCACACTTAGGGACTTGTTTGCAGTATTCGTTGCAAATCTAAGTTTTTTCATACTTAGAGACTTGTTTGCAGTATTCGTTGCAAATCTAAGTTTTTTCATACTTAGAGACTTGTCGGCAAGAAGTTGCAAATCTAAGTTTTTTCACACTTAGGGACTTGTTTGCAATATGCGTTGCAAATCTAAGTTTTTTCATACTTAGAGACTTTGTTTGCAATATTCGTTGCAAATCTAAGTTTTTTCATACTTAGAGACTTGTTTGCCAATATGGTTGGAATGCACGTACTCTCTGCTCCCCAATAGGAATCCACATTCTTGTGAAATTTTGGTTCATACTTAAAAGAAACTGAAATCTTGTTTGTGTTTGGAATAAGGATAAGGGACCTACATAAACATATTACTGAAAAGGAAAAAACAAATGTGAATTTTCTCGTATTCACCTAAAAGGGGTGTGGTTGTATTCGTAATCACATAAACATATTACTGATAGAACTTTCTCAAGTTCTGAACGTTCCATGGTCGTGGTACTGGGTTTCCATCCAGGTCGGCCAGACGGTAAGCACCAATCCCAGCGATCCCCACGATCTTATATGGGCCCTCCCAGTTCGGCCCAAGCTTCCCATCAGTTGATACTTTGGTGTTGGCCAAGACTTTTCTTAGGACCAGATCTCCGATCTTAAACTCTCTTGGCTGCACCTTCTTATTGTAGCTTCTTCGTAGCTGCTCTTGGTATGCTGCTAGAGTAATGAGTGCACGCTCTCTCTTCTCCTCGGTGAGGTCAAGCTGCTCGGCCAAAGCCTTGTCATTACCGCCTGATTCTACAAGAGTGGTGTGCATGGTCGGCAGGCCAACCTCCAGTGGTATAACCGCTTCTGTCCCATAAGCAAGGGAGTATGGTGTCTCTCCCGTAGACCGCCGTGGGGTGGTCCGGTATGCCCAGAGCACGGCTGGTAGCTCGTCCGGCCATTTCCCCTTCTTCTTCTCCAACCTTTTGTTAAGACTCTTCAGGATAGTCTTATTTGAAGCTTCTGCTTGCCCGTTGCTTTGTGGGTAAGCTGGTGTTGAATAGTAGTTTCTGATGCTGTATTGAACACAAAATGCTTTGAACTTCTTGCCGAACTGGGACTCATTGTCTGAGATGATGGAGTATGGTACTCCAAATCGGGTGATGATCTTGTTCCAGACGAACCTTTCCACCATGGCTTATGTGATCTTGGCCGGAGCCTCCCCCTCTATCCACTTAGTGAAGTAGTCAGTGCCAATGAGCAGGAATTTTCGTTTCCCTGTTGCCATGGGGAGAGGACCCACGATGTCCAATCCCCACTGGGAAAATGGCCATGGGCTAGTTAGAGGTAGCAGATCCTCCGCCGGGGCTCGGATGAGAGGGGAATACCTTTGACATTTCTCACATTTTTTCACAAAAGCTTTTGCATCTTCTTGCATGTAAGGCCACCAATATCCCTGTGATATTGCTCGGTGGGCTATGGATCTTCCTCCAGTGTGTCCTCCACAAGTTCCAGCATGGATCTCGTGGAGGAATTTCTGAACAAGAGCTGGGTGTACACACAATAAATATGGGCCAAGAAAAGACTTTTTATAAAGCTTACCTTCTGGAGAGAGCCAGAAACGCACTGACTTGGTTCTGATCTTGTGAGCTTCCCTCTTGTCCTCTGGCAAGGTCCCATCTTGAAGGTATGCCACTATCGGGTCCATCCAGCTCGGTCCAAGTTCTGTTTCCATCACCATCTCTACCGCTCGGCAAATGCTCGGCTCGTTTAAATAGTCTACAGCCACCGTGCGGTGGTATTCCGTTTGGACTGCTGACCCTAAGCAGGCCAGTGAGTCTGCATGTGCATTTTGTCCCGAGCTGATTTGCTGGATGTGGATGATGTCAAATTTGTCGAGCAGGTCTTTGGCTATTTCTGAGTACGCAGCCATCTTCTCGCTTCTTGCAGCGTACTCCCCTGAGAGCTGATTGACAACTAGTTGTGAATCACAGAATACCTTTAACTTTCTGACTTTGAGCTCCATGGCACTCCTGAGTCCTGCAAGCAAGGCTTCATATTCTGCCACATTGTTGGTGGCGCTGAACCCTAGTCGCAACGCTTGCTCAAGCACCAACCCTTCTGGAGAAAATAGCACCACTCCTGCTCCTGACCCTTTGTTGCAGGCTGATCCATCGACGTACAGTCTCCATTCTTCTGGATCTAGCTCGGCCGATTTCGTCGGTGGCCGGGGGTTAATACTTCGCTCCTTCTCGTGGAGAGCTGGGGGAGGTGGGGCTACTGTTGGAGTGAAATTCTGCTATGAAATCAGCCAAAACATGTCCCTTTATTGCCGTCCTGGGCTGATAATCAAGGTCAAACTGGCTTAGTTCAATAGACCATTTGGATATTCGTCCAGAGAAGTCTGCCTTCCTAAGCAAGGCCCTAAGTGGATGTTCAGTGAACACCGTGATGGGATGCTGTAAAAAATAGTGAGGAAGTTTCCTTGCCGCTATCACGAGAGCGTAGACCAGTTTTTCCAACGGTAGGTAGCGTGTCTCTGCATCTAACAGTGTTTTGCTCACAAAATAAATTGGAGCCTGCTCTGTCCCTTTTATTCGTAAGAGAACCGAGCTGACCGCATGATCAGATACTGCTAGATACAATATCAGCCGCTCCCCAGCTTCTGGAGTAGAGAGTAAGGGTGGTGATGACAAGTACAGTTTCAACTCCTGGAAAGCCTGTTCCTGATCGGCTCCCCATTCATATCCCTCTCTCTTCTTCAGAAGTTGAAAGAATGGTCTGCAGCGGTCCGAGGATTTACTGATGAAACGGTTAAGGGCGGCCGCCATCCTTGTGAGCCTTTGGACCTCCTTCGTGGTCTTTGGGCTTTGAAGTTTTTGCAGAGCCGTGATCTGATCTGGATTAGCCTCAATCCCCCTCTCTGTCACGAGGTGCCCTAGAAACTTCCCCGAGCTAACTCCAAAGGCACACTTGGAGGCGTTTAGCTTTAATTTGTATTTTCTCAAAATGTCGAAGGTTACTTTGAGATCGACAAGATGATCGGGTTTCAACTTGCTCTTTACCACCATGTCGTCGATGTAGACCTCCATGGTTTTGCCGAGCTGTTCTTTGAACATCTTGGTAACCAGCCTTTGGTAGGTCGCTCCAGCATTCCTTAGCCCAAACGGCATAACCCTGTAACAGTATAGTCCCCTTGGTGAGATGAAGGATGTTTTCTCCTGGTCTGGCTCATGCATGGCTATTTGATGATATCCTCGATATGCGTCAAGGAAGCTCATCCTTTCATAGCCTGACGTGGCGTCCACTAGCTGATCGATTCTGGGGAGTGGAAAGTTGTCCTTTGGGCATGCTTTGTTGAGGCCGGTGAAATCCACACAGACTCTCCACTTCCCGTTCTTCTTTTTTACCACAACCGTATTGGCTAGCCAATCAGGGTAGTTTACTTCCCGTATGGCCTCTGCTTCTAGCAAGCGTTTTACTTCTTCTATTACAGCGTTAGCGTGCTGTGATGCCGACCTTCTCGCTTTCTGCACGACTGGTTTGTGCTGAGGGTCCACGTTTAAATGGTGGCAGATAATCTCGGGGTCTATCCCCGGCATTTCTTGGGGAGTCCATGCGAAAACATCGATGTGGTCCTTCAAAAAGGTAACCAAATCCTTCACCTCCTGTTCGGCGAGTGTCTCGCCGATCAGGAAGTACCTTTCCTCATCGTCCCCCTGAATCAGTATCTTCTTTAATCCTTCCACCATCTTCTTGGTGGGGTCGCCTCCAACGTCCTCTAAGGTTGGCTGATCTGGGACCTCAACTGTCTGTACCAGCTCGGCCTTTGGGGATTTCTTCAGCACCATGTTGAAACATAGGTCGGCTACCTTCTAGCTTCCTCTAACGCACTTAATGCCATCTGCTCCGGGGTACTTGATCTTTTGGTGGTAAGTTGAGGAGACTGCCCTCATTTTGTGCATCCAAGTTCTTCCTATAATCACGTTATAAGAGGAAGGGATGTCTACTACAAGGAAGTCAGTTTTTAGGACCACCGACCCGGCTCGGACAGGCAATGTGACCTTTCCCATAGGCCACACTGTCTGCGCACTGAAACCGACCAGTGGAACTAAACACTTTTGCAATGAGCTCGGTGGGAGTTCCATCCTTTTGAAAGTATGGTAGTACATGATTTCTGTGCTAGCTCCCTGATCAACAAGGATCTTCTCAACGTCATATTCCCCTATTCGTAGGGTGATTACCAAAGCATCGTTATGGGGCACCACTACTCGTCAAGATCATCATCAATAAAGGTGATCGGGGTCTCCATGACTCCCTCATCCCTCGGCCTCTTCATGCCGAGCTTCATGACTTGTTTTGTTTGTCCATTGACCCTTTGGACGTGTCTGATTTCGTTGTTGGTGTATGGGGCCACCAGTCCATGTATCATGTGGATGGTCCCCTTTGGACTTTTTTCGTAGTCCATCTCTTCGATCAGCTCGGCATCATGCTTGCTGTCAGTCAAAAATTCTTTGAGACGACCTTCCGTCACCTTCTCATCCAAGAACTTCTTGTACTTCACACAATCTTCAGTCATGTGCCACCAATCTCTGTGATAGATGCAATGCTGGTTAGTAGCCCTTCTCTTTTCTGGATTTCCTATCATCTTTGTGGGCCTCCTAAACCAAGGTTCATTCTTGATCCTGTATAACATTTTGTAGATCGGGACGTTGAAGGTCGCCATGACACTGAAGTATGACTTTGGATCTGGGTCCGCCTTGTCCTTCCTTTGTTGCGTATAGTCCTTTCTCCCTGATGTGTACTCCTTCTTGTACACCTTTGGCTCTGCAGCCTTTCTCTCCGGGAGGTGAGGTTGTCCAGCCACAATCTTTCCCCCAGCTTGTAGGATGTCATCCTCCACTCGTGCATGCTCCTGGATTCTCTCCATGAGTTTGGCCACGGTTTTTACTGGATGCATGGTAAGCGATTCTCGTAGCTTACTGTGCATAGGCAAGCTTGTTTTAAATGTCACCAAAGCATACTCTTCACTGCAGTTTTCAATCTCGTTAAAAGTCTCCCAATATCGTTTGGAATACTGCCCCAGAGTCTCCTCGTCCCTCTGTCTCATAGAGGTCAGTGTATCAAAAGTTTTCGGGGCGGCTCGGCTTGTTAGGAACCGAGCTGTAAATTCTTCGGCTAGTTGAGCCCAGCATAGGATTGACCCTTCGGGGAGCTTATGGTACCAACTCAGGGCTACTCTTCCTAAGCTAGACGGGAACATCTTGCATAGCAGGGCATCATCCTGCTCATGCATTGTAAGAACCCGTATGAAAAATCACTTTTTGGGGAAGTTTCGATATGGCCGATAAAAAATGCCGGTAATTGTTCATTGGATTTTTCTAATCACAACGGCATAATTGGAAGTTATTTTTAAGTAAGGCAAAGTTGTCTTTCACCCATTTTATTCGGAGAAAAATCTGTCGTTTTTCAGTTTTGTACTAAAAGTGGGGGGATGAGATTTTGATGTGATTAGAATTTTAAAATTTTAGAAATGCCATTGTTTCCAAGTGGGGGGTACTTCCTTATTTTCATAAATAAATTAAAGTAAAGAAAACTGTCTTTACTTAAGTTTGGTTTATGAAAATAAGTATTGTGGTTACATACTATATACACAAGTGACATTTGGGTGTGAGGGGTAATTAGGGGGTTATAATAAGTAGTGTGGGGCAAATTTGCAAAAAAACAAAATATCTCACTCTCCCTCTCTCCTCCACCGATCGGCTCACCCTTCCTCTCTCTTTTCCTCCATTTTTACTCACTCCAAGCTCCAACCTTGCCTTCCCCACTCAACCTCTTCAAGAACCAAGGTCATATTCACGTTCTACGCACCGTGGGGAGCTTGGGTCACCTTGGATTCGCACCGGGAGCACATAATTCGGGATTTGGGGCTAGGGTTTCATTCATCTCCATTTTTCAAGCAAATCTTTGAGGTAGGGGAACAATGTCTACTCTCTCTAGTTATATGCTTATGATTTGTTGCACATACTTGATTTTTGGCCTCAATCTCCTTGAATTTCATGTTTTCCCCAATTTGTGTGGGTTTTTCCACTTTGATTTCTTGATCTATGAATTTGCTTGTTGATTGGTAAAATTGGGAGTGAAATTGACCTCCCTTCATGTTTAATTGTTGCCTAGCATTTCCAATTTGAGCCTAAACTATCTCTATTGTGATTGGGTTGAAATTCCACACCCTAAGGGTGAAAATCTGCTCAGATTACTGTTCATAGCTGCTGCCCCTATAATTTCCAGCCACTGCCCCTGTTTTTGGGGTGGTTTTCGGTCACCCTTTGATGTCCGTTTGGTCCCCGATTGCTTATACTTTCATAAAATCGACTTTTGGCATCACTTTGAACCATGTTTTGACTCGAGAACTTTGATTTTATAAACAAATATGTCATTTTACATCACATGAAAGTTCGATGGTTTTTAGAAAGCGTGGGTGGGTGTGTGCGTCACCCTTTTTATCGAAAGATGTGAAATCTTGAAATGAAACTTGGAAAACGGACTTGTTATGAAAGTTTTGATAAAATGTTTGGGATAATGAGATGTTCTTAAACCGATACCATCATTTGGTAAAAATTTTGATAAAGGCACGCGGGGCCTATGGAACCCGGCAGAGGCACGCGGGGCCTACGGAACCCGGCAGAGGCACGCGGGGCCTATGGAACCCGGCAGAGGGATTAAATCCCTAGTACTAAATAAACATGATGATTTTTCTTCAATGAAAGAAATGAGAATTGAAGTTTTGGACTATCCTTAAAGTTTTGTCGAAACTCGTTTTATAAACTTGATTTTGACTTGTGTGATGAACTTGGGTGGTTGGGTGAAATGAAAAGGATATTTGGGTTACGTTTTGGACACTTATAAATGACTTTTGAAAACATGAGTTGTGGGTGGATACTTGGAAATCACTTGGGTACGTTGAAACTTTCTAAATTCTTCCTTTCTTCCTCCATGACTTGGACACTTGGACTCGCACATGAATAATCATTTGACTTATCTTACCCTCATGTGCATGCATCATATTCATATACCTAGCGTTTGTAGAATAGTTCTCCTACGAGCAAGTGTGCTCACCCTATCATTTTCAGGTACCCAGCTTTGATCGTGCATGGTTTGGAATGCATGACTTGGATGATGAGCATACATGGCACAGAGTTATTTTATTCATCTTCTACGCATTGAACTTTCTTTTTGGGGAGATGTTAATGTAACTCTAATTTCTTTTACCATCTTTTGACTATGGATTTGTAATAACTTATGAGAGGTTATTTTGATTACACCTTTGGGGCAAGGGTGCCCAAGCTTTATTATTTGATTACACCTTTGGGGCAAGGGTGCCCATACTTTATTATTTTGATTACACCTTTGGGGCAAGGGTGCCCAAACATTTGATAGCCGTTGGGCTAAGGATGTACTCTAATTATGGAAATCTTTATAATTTATGGAAATTTTTATCTTTTAACTTACTTATTGTTTGAGATTCTTTTATTTATGTTTTTGAAAAATGAGGGCGTGACATGCATGAACATGGCCTGTTGATAGTGTTGAATGTGAGCCACAGGATCTGTGCTGGTTTCGTAGGGAATGAACGCTGAGTGCTTCACCCTGCTCGGTGCTTTTTCTGCTCGGATCCATTGGGCTAGTGGTGACTTTGAGATCTCGCCTAGGGCTTCCTTGGCTGCCTCTCGTGCAGTTCTAGGGCCTTCATCAGCTCGTCCAACTTCCCTTCTTCTCGCATGCTACTCGGGAATATGCTCATTGGAACCAGATCTCTCGTACCTGTCCCTGGCATGCTCCCTTCTTTCTCTTTTTTCTACGGAAATACTTCTTTCTCTCCGTTTTCGTGGAGAGACTGTCCGGTCTGTAGAGACATCCTCATGGTGATGGCTCCTCTTTCCTTTCTTATATTGCACGGATCTCGTCCGTGAGCATAGATCTTTTTCCTTCTCTTGGAGTTGCTTCCTTAGGTCATGGATCTCTCGTTCTCGTCGAGTGACTTTACGGGCCAAATTTTCTGCCTCCTGTTCTTTTCTATCGAGGTTATCTTCCCTTTCTCGGTCCTTGGTGTGTCTACGTCCCTCCCTCCTTGGCGGGCTCCTCCTCCGTTCACGTCGGTTGGAGGCTTCCCCGTCTCTGGGTGGAGTCTTTGAGTGCTTTCGCCCTCCCCTGGTTCTTGGGGACTCATAATTTTCCAGGCGTGTATCCCTGAATTTTGGAATCTCAGGGATATGTCCTATGTTGAACCTCCTTTCAGCGGGTTTCTTCTTAAAGGAACAAAGCTTTTTGTAAGCGTTTCCCACAGACGGCGCCAATTGTAGGGGGTGTATTTCCACGCTAGCTTGTATCACGTGCAGGGTTTGGCTCGACCCTAAATCTGCAAAACAAAGAAAGGGTTAGAGCACCCTTGCCTCTGGTTGGCAAAGGCCCTCCGATGCTTAAGTTAGTACTGGATTACTAATTAAACTAAGAACACAATGCGTATAACTGGGTGTTACAGCGTACCTCTCTTCATGAGTATGCTGTTGTATTTATAGATGTAGATGCTCATCATCTTAGGCATCTCGTGCCCCCTGTTTTCCATTCTCTTTAGGAATCCTTCTCCTAATAGGATTTTCCCTATTAAAAGATAACTTCCATATCCTGCTAGATCTCGTCTAGCAGAGGTCTTCCCTTCCATATAGGATTCTTTCCTATATGGGGATATACTTCTAATCACATTAGGATTCCCATATCAATCCCTTGTTTTACGGGATTGTTCCTTATATCGTAAGGACTCATTATAGAATATTCTGGAATGTCTCACCGCCTTACTCGTGGCGGTGTCGTGCTTCCTCGTAGCTCGGAATAACCCGTACATAGCTCAGCTTTTCACGCCGAGCTGAATTATGTATTCCAGAATGCTGTTTAAGCTATACACGTAGCCTATCCAGTTCGGCAATCCCAGGGACACTCCCTATGTCCTACGCCGAACTGGTGCATCCTGATTTAATAGTTCACTCTTATTAATCCGGCCTTATTCATAGCCAAACCAGATCGGCACAGGGCCTAAGGACTCCCTATGTGGTGCCGAGCTATTCACCCTCTCGTGGTGACCGTCATAGGCACGTGCTATGCCTAGTAGTAGGGTAATCAGACTTTTACCCTCTCCAAGGTGTACTTCGGGGAGGAGGTGCTACTGGACCCCGACGTCCACTTGTCATGGGGTAACCTGAGGGTATGTGTTTTCATTGATTTGCATTTAATGTACTTTCAATTACTTACAGATGATTGATTATTTGATAGATGATTGATTGATTGATCGGCTGGTTGACTGATAGATTTGATTGATTGATGGCACTATGCATATACTGACATGCCATGTTTTGAACAGGATAATCAGAGGATACTAGCTCATGGTAGTTCGGCTCGCAGATTGGAACTTTACCATGAGTTGCACGAGGATGTGAGCAGGCTAGTTGATTGGACTAGGTTCAGGCCGTTCATCTTCACTCTCATGAGGACTCAGCACGATCACAATGTGCTGACAGCTCTAGCGGAGAGGTGGAGGGATTCTACGAATACCTTTCACCTGACGTTCGGGGAGGCTACTATGACCCCACTAGACTTCTCGATGCTGATAGGTCTGAGAGTGGGTGGCGAGCCGATACCCTACGATTGCGGGCTGGGGTATGATGAGACGGCGTTGACTTGGTTTCTGGGGTTCATACCCCACCGGGAGAGAGACATGGCCCATTATGGCCAGTTTGGGCGGGAGTGCACAGGAGCACCGGCGTCACGGATAGAGGCTGACCAGAAGGCCCGGTGCTACTTACTCTACGTTTTCGGGGCGTCCTTGTACGCCAAAAGGCGTTGCAAGGTACACTTCGCATATGATGCTCTTGAACAAGATAAGAAAATTTAAGAGAATATATATCCAGCAAAAGCCTTGAGAAGGAGGATACTAACATCAAACATGATCAAAAGCTACAAAACATTGAGAAGAGCTAAAACAGTTTGAGCGCTCAATGTACGGACATTGAGCGCTCAAGCAGTCTTGAGCTGAGATTTTTGAAATTAGTTTTTCTTTGTATCTAAGACCTTGTGAGCTCATAGAAGGTATGTGGAACCCCCATGAACTCACTGATCTCCCTCAGGAGCATCAACCCGTAACTTTCACATGGATTTCTACCTTTTGACTTTGATTTTAGGTTGAACTTGTGGTTTTGATAGATGGATGAGTATTGGCTAGGTTTGTGGACATAATGTGGGTAGTTTAGGACAGAATGTTATGAATATGGGTTGGCTTGAACTGATTTTGAGTGGATGATGGTGTATCCTAGTGAGAGGATTGAGTATCAAGTGGGTTTTGCTAGTTTGAGAAGATTGAGCTTCAATGGATGGGTCAAATGGATTGAAAGGTGATGGAAATAAAATTTTAGAGAGAGGATGATGGTTTAGAGTGTAAGGGAGTGTCTAACATCTGTAAATGAGGTGAAAGGTTGGGTTTTATAGAGGTAAATGGGGGGAGAAATGGGTTTAATTGAAATGGAGGGCCTACCAAGATAATTTAGGCCCTCCCTGGGGTCTACTGTGTGCATGCGAGCCACAGAAAAACGGCTGAGTGGACGCCATGCAGTCAGAATCTCATCATTAGATACTCTGCCAGCAACAAACTGGACAGGGCTTGAGCGCTCAAACAGCCTTTGAGCTCAATGGTTGATCTTGGGTTATTTTGGTATTTTGAGGGGCATTTTGGTCATTTGGGTTGGTTTAGGTTATTTAGGAATGGTTTGGGGTAATTCATGATGGTTTGGGGCAAGTTCAAGCCTTCTTCTCAACCTCAAGGTATTCACGGGTGGTTTTCTCATCATCGGGAATGCTTGGCAAGTATCTCGGGTCAAAATCGGGGTGTCTACAACCACCACAATCTGACAAGGTTGGGTTCGAATATTTTATTCATGAGACACATGAACACCACTGGAGCATTAGTCAGACCAAACGACATTACTACATACTCGTAGTGTCCGTATCTAGTTCTGAAAGCGGTCTTAGTAATGTCCTCGTCTCTTATCCTCAACTGATGATACCCTGATCTCATATCAATTTTTGAGAAACAAGTCGCTCCTCTCAACTGATCGAAGAGGTCATCGAATCTAGGCAACGGATAACGGTTTTTAATCGTTACTTGGTTCAATTGCCTATAATCAATGCATAGGCGGAGGGTCCCCTCCTTCTTCTCCACGAACAATGTTGGCGCTCCCCATGGTGATGTACTTGGTCGAATAAATCCTTTTTCCAACAGTTCTTATAATTGTATCTTCAACTCCTTCAGCTCAGTCGGTGCCATGCGATACAGAGCTATCAAGATGGTGTAGTTCCGGGTTGTAACTCAATGGTGAAGTCTATCTCCCTACGTGGCGGTAGTCTAGGAAGCTCTTCTGGAAACACGTCAGCGTACTCGCAGACAATGTGTGGAAGTCCAAGTCCTTCTTGGTCAGATTCTTCCAACTAGAGACTAGCTAGCCATCCATACAGTTGGTTTTGCCATTTCGAGCGTCTAGTGTGGAATTCATGGTCTGTCTATCCCCCTAAATTGGAAACGAGTTCCATCAGGGATGAAAGTCACTCATCTGGATCAAGCGCAAGTCACAAGTCAGTCAGATGTTAGTCACTTCTATCTTGCATCCTCTACAACTAGACTAACTGGTATCTTACCCCCTAAAGATGATGCTACATCATACTAGTCCTTAGGGGTTTAGTTTTTAGTCCCATAGTAGATACACATGCAGAAGAGACAAACGAATGCGATGCTCCAAAGTCAAATAAGACTTGCACGCAAGTACTAAATAGCAGTAGCGTACCTTGGATCACAGACAGGTCCTGTTCCTGATCCTCGGCTTGCAGTGCAAAAATGCGACCTCCCGCATTCGGCTGTGCCTTATCTGGATGCTTCCCATTCCTCTGGTTCAGAGGCGTTGGCCTAGCAATTTGCTGCATCGATTGTTTCCCGAAATTCTGGTACTGCTGTGGCAGCTGATTCCCAAAGCTTATCTGTTCGTCCTTCCTAGGGTGTGGGCAGTTGCGGCTGATATGTCCGTAACTGGAACAATTGTAGCAGCGTACTAACTGACTATCATGTCCCATCCCTGACGGTCCTTGTCGGTAGCCGTTCCTCTTCCAGTTCTAATTGTGGGGCTGGTTGGGGTTAGCTCTAGTTGGATATGGTCCACGGTTGCTGCTGACATTGCGATTCTGGCTGGTCCAAATTGGTCCACTACTCCCTCCTCCTTGCTTATTACTGCGGAAGTCTAGTTCCTCTCTCTCTAACCTCAGGGCGCAATTCACCACTTCAGCATAAGTGGTCAGTTTAAGTCCCACAACAGTTTTGCGGGTTGAGCCAAGTCCCCATTCGAACTTCCTTGCCTTTGCCTCCTTTGTAGGAATTAAGGCAGAAACATAGCGAGACAGTTGTTCGAACTTTACTGCGTACTGAGCTATAGTCATTGAGCCTTGACGCAATTCCTGAAATTCCAGAATCTTGGCCTGTTTGACCGAAGTAGGAAAGTACTTATTGAGGAACAGATTTTTGAACTCCTCAAATGTCATGGTAGCGACATTATGAGTGCTCTCGATCAATTCCCACCAGTACCTAGCTTCCTTGTAGCTGATAAGCTGCAAGTGCTACGCAGTGTCCATTCTCCTCGATTCCCAAGGTACTCAGAATAACCTTGATGTTTTTTAGCCAAGCTTCCGCCGTAGTAGGCTCAGGCTCTCCATGAAAAATAGGGGGTCGACATTTGCAGAACTCATTCATAGCTTGCATGCGATTCAGTAGAGCAGGTGGGTTATTGTTAACGTTGTGAGTGGGCTGGGGTCTGTTAGCGTTGAGTGCAGCAATGAATGCTTGCATCAGCTGTGCGACATCAGCACTGTTGGTTCCGTTAGAGAAAAAACCTTCTCCATTTCTACGTCCGTTCCGCGTGTTTGCCATCTATGAGTTTAAATTTGTTGGGGGATTAAGTCTAAATAGTTGTCGAAAGATTCGTTTGCACACAGTTTAAACTAATAATAATACCATTTCATTGATATTCAATTCATGATCATACAATATCCAGTGGCATGATGCTAATACGTAATGTCAAAATGCAAATCAAGCCAAGTACTACACCTACTACATCAGGCTAGATCAGAAGTCAAGTCCTACTACATCAGCGACTACGTCAGCTTATTCTACACCTATTATGCTAGTACAGTCTACTACACGTGGAAGTGAGCCTTCAGGGCCTCCATGTGAGCATGCTTAGCCTTAGTCAGCTTGGCTTCCTAGTGCTACTAAAAAAGTGCAAAGGTCTGGTCAGGCGAGAGCTGTGGCTCCTCCTCAAATGGGCCTAGCAGTGGTGTCTCGAAACAGTAAGGTTCGGTACAGAAAGGGTTAAGATCAGCCATCGCCAAGTCAAACTGGTAGGTAGGCTCAATCAGAGCAGGTAAGGGTGGCAACTGCTCCATCATTGGAACCTCATAAAGCTCACAAGCTAACACAGGGTCAAAGACAACCCTAGGTCGGTACAGCACTACCAGTGGTGAAGCTGGAATAGTGAACAGTTGGTCAAGTGACGGAGTAGGGTCTGCTGGTGACAGAGCTAGAGAAGGAGTGGACTCAGCGAGGGGGTACAACGTACTGTCGGGCAGAGTCAAAAGATGGGTAAAAGTCAATCCTGCGGTATACTCCTCCTCTGATAAAGTCATGAATGCCATAACCTACGAGAGGAAATAAATTATATATTAGACTTAAAGTATATAAATATAGACAGAGATAGGAAAGAGAAAGACAGGATGGAACACTAAGTAAGGTACTAAAAATGCTACAAGTGCTAGACTGCTAAGATAATAATATTGCTAATAGTACATCTTATTAATACAGCTGACAAGTCTATTGACTTGCTTATAATAGGGTCCAAAATTATACAAAACATGCCCTCACAAATGCTGGTTACAACCACAAGTACATAAAATCAGCCTAACTAAGGTCAGGTCCTAGTCGACTACATAAACATCCCTGGATAGTGGGCTCGCATCACACTCTACTTCTCCACCGTCACCTCCGTTATGACATAGCACCTCCACCTCAGATCCAAATGGACAATCCCCCTTGGGTCATGGTACTCTTCCTTGGCAATTGGCACCTCCGTGTATGTCTCCAAGTCCGCAAAGTCCAAGTGGGGCGAAATGATCCGATGCTCATCCGCTGAACGAGTACAGTACACACGCAGAAACAACACTTCGTTGGAAAAGACAACCACATAACCTTGGGGCAGAACCATGGTATAATAGTTGTTCACACAAGGCTCAGTGATGCGTAATGGACCCATATAGTACCTCTGGGTCTGTATCTTCAATGGGCAAGGGTAAACTGGTACTACCTCAATATAACAGTATGAGCCGGGCTATAGGTTGGTCATATGACTATGCCATGGTGCAAAGTGGGGCAAGATCATGCCAATCGGGTGTGGGATAGGGTCATCAACTTCAATTTCGGGTCAAACTCTTATGGGGCTTGCTCCTAATTATCCTCTTGATTCGCCTCCGCCTCAATAGCCTCATAGTCAACTAGCCAATCATCAGTAGTAAAACCTGGTGGGGTCTCCTCATCATCCACAAACTCATCCTCTTCGTCATCCTCATCTTCAAATTCGGGGTGTGACATGTAACCTCCATCTCCCTCCAGCTCATCCGAGTCACTATCAGAGTCACTGTTTTAGTCACTAAAAAGCATGGGTGGGAAAGTGACGTGTTGGCGGAGATAGTTGGTCATAAGCGAAAAGTTCTTGAGATAGCTAAAGTTGGGATCAAGATCAGCTAAGGGAGTTGTGAACAGTTTTTTAAACCTGCGAATCTCATCAAGTAAAGCTAAGTTGTTGGGGTCCCTTGACACAGAAAAATGTCATAAGTTAATACTATTACACAGACTCAGCTAAGCTCTAAAGAAACTCCTATTTGTTTCTAATATTTTTTTTAAAGTCTTTTATTTACTAGCCTAGTGTCTACCCATTTACCAGGGCCGAGGGTTTGAACCTAAGGCTCTGATGCCAAGCTGTAACGCCCCCAAAATTTGGGCACGTTATTATTATTACAAACTATAATTAAAGGGAAAATTATCGAAATGGTCTCTGTAGTTTCACCCGAGTCTCGATTTAGTCCCTCTAGTTTCAATTGCACTCCAACGAACCTTGTAGTTTCAATTTTGGTCAATTTTGGTCCAATTGATAACATCTATTTGCAAAGTTGACGAAAAATTCAATTTGGGGCTTTTTTTTAGGGGTAAACATGACTTTTCGTCCACCCTTCTTCTTCCCCAATTTGTAATCGTAACCCTAACCCTAAATCAGTCTTCAAAAGGCCAGCTCCGGCGCCGGATTCCGTCGCAATGCCAACCCGGCCTCCTATCTCTCTCTCTCTCTCTCTCTCTCTCTCTCTCTCTCTCTCTCTCTCTCTCTCTCTCTCTCTCCCCCCTCTGCACCGTAGTCCACCTTTCTAAACCATACCCCTAACATGTTGTCTCTCCCTTCTGATACTTGCTCCAAACCCAACACAAAACCAAATCCATCTCATCTTTCACACTCCAATCGGCAAACCCATTCTCTTCCCCAGCCCGACACCACCAATACCCATACCACCGAGACCTCCATAACCCGACCTCCTATCTCTCACAAACCGATCCCCGTATCTCTCTCTCTCTCTCTCTCTCTCTCTCTCTCTCTCTCGGTTCCACAAAACCCACCAAATACTCCTCTCACCCGAACCAAACCAACCAAAACACACCCTTTCAACCTTCGACACACCATCAATCGGGCCAGGAGGAGTTAGAATCCACAGGGGTTTTGCGAAATCTTCACCAATCGGTCCTGGGATCTTCAAATCTCAATGGTTTTCTCGACAATTTCTGGATTCTCTCTTGTAAAATGAGGTAATCCAAGTTCTCTCATCACTCCACACGGTTGAAATTTGGGTTTGTTCTGTTTGCTGGTTGTTGTGTTGCTGATTATCTTCACCATATGGTAAATATGGTGGGATTAGAGAATCTCAAAGTGTAAGACGATGATGATGATGAAGAAGTTGAGAATCAGACGTTAGGGAATGGAGATGAAGCCTGATTTAGGGTTAGGGTTACAAATTGGGGAAGAAGAAGGGTGGGCAAAAAGTCATGTTTACCCCTAAAAAAAGGCCCAAATTGAATTTTTCATCAACTTTGCAAAAAGACGTTATCAATTGGACCAAAATTGAAACTATAGGGTTCGTTGGAGTGTAATTGAAATTAGAGGGATTGAATCGAGACTCGGGTGAAACTACAATGACCATTTCGATAATTTTCCCATAATTAAAAGTCTAAATATAAAATTTAATACAATAAATACTGTCTCCATCAACTATAAATATTACAACTAGGTCGGGTCTAGGGCTCTGTCTACCCCTGCGCCTGGTCATCCCCCAAGTTGGCAGCACTGCCGGCTCCATAGGCCTGCTCTCCATAGAATGCCTCATGTTCATTTCGATACACTGGCATAATACGTTAGAGTCGCAAAGCATCATCGTGGTATTATGCCAGGGTTACACAAGTGCAACACCATGAGCAACAGGGCCCAGTAGACTACACTACCCAATCCTTAACTAGCAATTATAGAACAATATGATCAAGACGAATACTGCAAGCTTGTTAACAGAAAACAACATGAGTGCAATATGTCACTCTCCATGCGGATCCAAGTAAATCATGCGTAGTAAAACAGTGTCTCGTATTATCTTTTCAGTGTCAGCATTCTTCTTCAAAGTTCAATCAAATCAACATCGATCTCACACCGCTCGAAAGTTATTGGTCCGGTTTTATCTCCTTTCAACTGGCAGTACCAACCTTTCCACTCGAGGCCTCGGCCATCTTATATCACTGAACTTAACCAGTCTGTTTATAAGGTCCGTCCGCCCCGCGACTCACACGACACCGCCCCGACCGTCTCATATCACTGAACATAACCAGTCTGTTTATGAGGTCCGTTCACTGTGTGTTGTGCACGCTTAGCCCAAACCACCAAGTTCTCCCGTGAGGTTGGGGTTGGTGCTCTCACTGCACTACCGTATCCATTCCATTTCATCTCATTTCATTTCAAAACTCATTTCTTTCCGTTCCAAAACACATTTTCATTCTCATCTCTTTTTCTCATCAATAGCTATTCAATCGTTTCTCGTAAAACGTGTCATGTCAATAACCATATCGTGACGTGATCATGCAGTATGCTCAGTCATGCTAAACAACGTGTCAATGTAGTATTTCTCGATAGACGTGTTACATAAAATAACAGCTTTCCTACGTGCAAAGTGTCACATAAAATAAAGCTTTCCTACACGCAATCTTTTCCAAAGCAGTCTAGATTCCTCAGAAAATCGTTAACGTTAGAGCTTGTCCCACATTGATTAATTATAACCTCCGAGTCTAGTATATGAGCCTGGGCAGCCTATCCACTCATTGCCAATTGGTTTTGAGTTGGATGCTTTAACATGGTATCAGAGCTAGGACTTGGAGGATTTTGGAAAAGACTCTCTTGGTTATTGCCCCATTGTTTGTGCCATAAGTGCACTTTGTTTCGTTGTGATCCCAATGTTGTGGATCCATTGTTTAACTCTCCACGTGCGGGTCAGGGGTGGCACGTGCGGGGGAGTGTTAGAGCTTGTCCCACATTGATTAATTATAACCTCCGAGTCTAGTATATGAGCCTGGGCAGCCTCTCCACTCATTGCCAATTGGTTTTGGGTTGGAACCCTCCAAGAAATCTAACATGGTATCAGAGCCTCGGGTTCAATCCGAGGCTTTCGTTTTTTCGCTGCGTAGGTTGTGCGTTGGTGCGTCTTCATGGCGACTCGTTTCGAAGTTGAGAAGTTTGGTGCAACAAGGAACTCACAAGGCTTTGTTGGGGGAAATTGAAGAAGCCTGCTGATATGCATGATAGTTTGTTCGAGGATCTCTGTGAGAAGGTGATTTTGGGAGAATTTTGGATTTGAAGCAGCACCTTTTTGCGTGTCGTATGAAGGAGGTATGCCCATTAAAGACTATTTTGATGAGTTAAATCGGATTATTTTGTTTATGCTCCTTTTGGATACTGTTATGGAGGCTGCTATGGAGTGCTTCATGTTGGGTATCGTCGTGGAGATTTGGATCCGGTTCAACAAGTTGGCATATGTGGATTTCGCATATTTGCTCCGCGGGGAGTTTGAGTAAGTCTTCTATTGCATCAGTAATGGATGCGTTGGGTGGACGGTACCTATCAGAGCCCCGCCCTGGTCCAAGTGGTGGGTAGGATGCGCTCTGCCACCACGGACACCAGGGGAGGTTGCTGGGACTATGCAACGAGGACGTTGCATTCCTAAGGGGGGAAGATTGTAATACCCCAGGTTTGGGGGTAGATGGTGTTTAGTCCCACATTGGTTGTTTACATGAGTGATCTTGGGTATATAACAAACCATGTGGGCTACTACTAGTACCTTGGGCTTAAGCATTTTGGGCTACGTGGTGTGGCTTGTGGATCAAATCAAGGTACTGGGCCAGTGGTCTACGTGGGGCGTTACAAATGGTATCAGAGCTTAAGGTTCAAAATTTTAAACTTGCATTTTGCATTGCATCTTGTCTTAGATGAGGTCCGGGGTCCCTTGAGTGTATAGGCTTGTGAGTATTGAGTCATATAGGCATGTGTGTTACTATTTACTTGTTTTGTTTTGCATTTAGCTTATAGTCTGTGATGTTATATTTTCTAGCAGCTTAGGGTAATGGATCGTACACGACGAAATTTGAGGTCTACAGCTCGGGGTCGTGGTCGAGCCACTTCTGCAACTCGTGGCCGTGGTCGTACCATTTCAATAGGCCGTGGCCGAGGTAGTGAAACCCTCACTGATCACGAGGATATAGTTGACCCAGGAACTACTCCTGATCCAATTGTAGAAGTTGTTGCCAATTCTGTCCCACCTACAGCTCCTATTGACCCCACAGCTGCTTACCAGGCTATTCAGACATTAGTGGGATTGTTCACCGGACAACAGGCACAAACAGGAAATTCTATGACTTTCGATAAGGGTACAGTTTTGGATAGATTTTTGAAGACAACCCCTCCATCATTCATCGGGTCTGTAATACCCCAAGTATGGAAAAAATATTTGACATTTTGGGCTGTTCTGAGACACAAAAGGTATCATTGGCGACATATAAGCTAGAAGGGGACGCAGAACATTGGTGGCGTATGGCTAAGCAGAAATATAATGGAAAAGGGAATGAGTTAGTTTGGAGTGCTTTCAAGAAGGATTTTGAAGACAAATACATTCCACCAGCAGTTAAGAATCAAAAGCGCATTGAGTTTCTTAATTTGGAACAAGGGAGTTTGATAGTGGCTGAATATCAACGAAAATTTGATGAGTTGTCAAGGTATGCAGGGAAACAAGTGGAAAAGGAAGAAGATAAAATGTGGTATTTTCTAAAAGGGCTTCGATCGGATATCCATGGACGAGTTTCTTTACTTGATGTTAAGACATTAGCTGAACTTGTGACTAAGGCCCTAACAGCAGAGAATGATATAAAAGAGGAAAATATGAGCAAAGAGCATCAATTTAAGAGAACTCGGGAATGGTGGCAAGCAGGGCAGAGCAATGAGGGTGGAAACTCTAATAAGAGGACATTCAATGAGGGACATCAAGGTCAGCGGTTGTGTGATCGATGTGGGAAATCTCATTACGGTTATTCATGTGATGGCACGCCAAAGTTATGTTATAGTTGTGGTTATCTCATTTTAATAGGACATATAGGACGTGTTGAGTTTTCGTTGCGGGGCAAAAGGAAAAGATGTTGATCCGTCTCGGGGGCAAGGTGTTATCTCATTTTAATATGTTTACTAGGCGAATCATGTTTTAATTTTGAAGAGGGACGTGTTGAGTTTTAGTGTAATCCGGGAAGGGCTTGATTTTTTCTAAATTTCGAGGACGAAATTTCTTTTAAGGGGGGAATAATGTGACATCTCGACTTTTTCTGTTAAAAAATATATATATATATATAATATTTCTGATGCAGATAATATACTCTTCAATTTTATGTTCTAAAACTTCTCTTAGATGAAAAAAAAAATATTATTAATTGTATACTACATTTATTTTGGAAATTTTTCTAAACTGGAATAACTTACTTTTTTATTTTTATCCATATAATGTTTAGCTATTTTGAATGTGTAGATATTCATGTGGGAATATGCTGTACTTATTGGGCCAGTTAGTTTTAATATGGAACGGGTTAATTTATTAAATTTCACAACGGGCCGATTAGTAAGAATAGTATTTAATTAGAGAGTCCCTAATTAGAGCTAGGGTTCTTTTAACTTTAACCACAGAGAAAGAGAGGACAGCCGAGGTGTTCAAGATCGATCGAGTTTTGACTTATACTGGTAATCGATCTTCTTGTTTCTTGGTGCTATTTTCTAAAACTAGTTTATTTCTGCCGTGGTCCATGGGTACCCTTAGTGGTTGATTGTCTTAATTGAGTTTTGCATGTGTTAATACGTGTGAGTATATATATTACTAATATAATAGTAATTTGTGTGTGCATGTGTTCATATAATATCCCTTTGCATATATAGTGGACGTAGTGTGCATGTGTAGAGGAAATGGGATATTAGATTATTCTAATCATTTTCCTGGCGTAATATGAGGATGTCCATGGGTTCTAGTTTAGGGGAGTTTATACCAAGATCATTAATGCTGTTATTAGATCTAGTGCTAAGGAAGTTCGTAGTCTGACATTATATTGATTTAGTATATGCATTCTTTTATTCAGACTAGAAGAGTGCACGAGCATTGCATTTCGCGATTTGTCGTTCTGATCCAGGTGAGTGGTTAAGCATGTGATCCCTTCAATTGGAATCCTCTTGAGCCTATCAATTCTTAACAATCCTTTATTTTGTTCTGATTCTATGAATATTAATCTTGCTCGTTGAACTCAACTTATTTTACGATTGACGTACCCTTTGGCATACAAGGTTTATTGGTTATATTTCTGATTGATTGATTGCTCTTATTTCGCTTACTGTCTAATCCTTGAATTCGTTATATTATTGAGATTCTGCAACGGCACAGGGAATATCCCTGCTGGTCACTTTCGTTTGCTGTTGTTCTTATGTGATTAGCACCATGTATATTTTTGTGAAAGTCCAAGGGAAAGTCCCAGGCGCCATCCTGAGGTGACTTTGGCCACTAGGGAAAAGACTTGTGAAACACCCTGTGACTCTAGTGCTCAACGGATAGGGAAAAGACTTGTGAAATACCCTGTGACCCTATTCCGGATCGGCTTAGGGAAAAGACCCAGGCGCCATCCTGAGGTGACTCTAAGTACGGTATTGGATCCAACGGGCAAAACCCTGAGAAAATATTTGGCTTTTGGCAATGGTTATTATTATTATTATGGTTCCCACATAATTTGGTTGAAACTCCTATTATTGTTGTCTGTTGTTCTGGTATTCTTGGACAGGCTGATTGGTGTAAATGCATATATTTTTCTTTAATTGATTATGGTTCTTGTTATTCGTTAAATCAGAAATTCATCTCATTGACACTACTTGTTGAGCCACCGACCTTTATTATTTGAAACCACTTCTTTGGATCTCTCGCTTATCGTTTGTTTAACGTATGCCACTTAGTACTCTTTACCCTTAGCATGCTTAACTACTCATTGAGCTGTGAGCTGACGGATTTATTCCACATTTTTTTTCAGGTTAGTTCATGGAGCGTCATAGTAGACTCTGAGACAGCGTTGGGACCCACTGTTTGGACCTCTAGGGCATTTGCATTTTTTATTTCTTTTAGTTATGTTAATAGCTTCCGCGCTTTTATTTATTTAGCTTTTATTAATAAATTTGAAGTTGGAATGTTTGGGATGTTTGTACCCAATTTGATATAAAAAAATGTTGGTTTTGATTAACATTTTAATTTTTTTATTCAAGATTCAATCTAATTATTTTTGTTTAGGCTTTGTGTTCCAGGAATTTTCTCCTTGTTCACGGCCGGTCATGTTTCCCAATTTGGGGCGTGACAGTACCCATTTGGAGACTGCTGCTCGTTTGGGTTATTAGCTCCGTGGGGAGTTTGAGTAAGTCTCCTATTGCATCATTAATGGATGCATTGGGTGGACGGTGCCCGTTTGAAGATGGTTACTCGGTTGGTCCATTAACTTCGTGGTGGAGATTGGTGTTTTGCTCCAGGTGGAGCTTGAGCGGATCTTCGTTTGCATCATTGAGGGATGCGTTGGGTGGTAGGTGTCCGTTTGAAGATGGAGGCTCAATTTGGAGGCATGCGCGGCTAGGTTTTCTGAGTTGTGTTTGCAAGGTCAAGCAGTTGTGCTTGAGCCTTGCTTGTTGGTGACGTTGGCAATCGCCCGTGTGGGGCTGCCCTGCAAGGGGTGTTTGGAAAAGAGTTGTGTTGTGAGAGGATTGCTCTATGGTGTTGAGTTCAATGGAATTCAAGTCAAGGTGGAGAATTGTTGGAATTGTGCCTTGAATTTCCTTCTTTTGGAGATTTCCTATTGCGTTTAGGATTTCCTTAGTGTTTAGGATTTCCTATTGTGTTTAGGATTTCTTATTGCGTTTAGGTTTTCTTATTGTGTTTCTTATAAATAGGAGCCTTGTGGCCTCCTAGGGCTTGGGACTTCTTGAGTGAATCCCTTTGAGGGAGCCCCCATGGGGTTTCCTGTAGTGTGTTAGGATTTATTGGTCGTTCCATTGATAGTCTTTAGTTCATGGGATTGGATATTAGGGTTTTGTGTGTCTCTATTGTATTTGTGATACGTTTGATGCTCTGTAGGTAGCTCCTCAGAGATTTGTCCCTAGATATCTGTTGGGTGCTTCAACTGAGAGTTACGGGTATAGCCGACTGTGTATTTCTCCACGTTCATAGTGAATCCTCTCTCGCTCTTCGCCCGTGGACGTACCTCTAGAGCTTCGTGCTTGGGGGGGAACCACGTAAATCTTGTGTCTCGTGTGATTGCTTGTTTTGTTTTCTTTCTCCTAACTTAGTCGCATTCATAACGCGCGTTTTACAACAAATTGGTATCAGAGCTAGGCCTTGGAGGATTTTGGACAAGACTCTCTTGGTTATTGCCTCGTTGTTTGTGCCATAAGTGCACTTTGTTTCGTTGTGATCCCAATATTGTGGATCCATTGTTTAACTCTCCACGTGCGGGTCAGGGGTCGCACATGCGGGGAAGTGTTAGAGCTTGTCCCACATTGATTAATTATAACCTCCAAGTCTAGTATATGAGCCTGGGCAGCCTCTCCACTAATTGCCAATTGGTTTTGAGTTGGATGCTTTAACAGTTACTAATTGTTCATGAAGTCATTTCAAAACTTATAATTTTCTTTGGTGACTTTTCTTTAGACAAATGAGTTAACCAGGAGAGTCCCAAGCCGGATGGTCGGAAAAGTCCAGTTAGAATCATCATTCCTTTCTTAGATAGCACGAAGCTTGTCCTTTTGACACACCCTCAAGGGTGTTAGCCTTGGGTTATCTCAACGTGCAAGTACCGGTCATAAAATTTACTTATTACTTTTAGAAAAGTTAGTCATTTTCTTTTCCGAAAAACAGTCGGGCATTATAACTGCGAAATTTTAAAAAGTTGCTTTTCCCTCAGGCATTATAAATACGTACTTTTGAAAATTCTAACTCAATTTGGATATAGTAATGACCATGCATGAGTATGAAAACGTAACTTTTAGTCATGCAAACCTTCTACCGTAAGCTTTCAAGAATACTAGTACTAATTTTTCGGAAAAATGTTAAGTAAACAACTTAAAGAAACTTTCTAGTAGTAAAACATGCATAAACTTAGCATAAATAATCTACTAATTAAAAAGTAGAAGAGTTACTTAAAGGTAGGGTAAGTAATCTACCTTGTTTTCCGGTAATTAGCCGGAAGCCGAACAAGCTAGGTTGGTTTTCCGGTGAGCTATGAACACACTAACTTCTAACTTTCTTACTAAATTTGGATTGGTGGGTGATTATTGGTGGAGGAGTGAGGTTGTTTTTGTGGTGGTGGAGGAAGAACTTAGCGAGAAAGCACAAAGACTAGAAAGGAAAGTTTGAGCTCTAAGTTGGTGTGAGCGAAACCAATGCTTGCATGGGGTATTTATAGGCAAAAAAGTGAGAGCTCTCTCCCCCGTCTTGTTGGCCGGCCTCCCCCCTCTCCCATGTGCTCATTAATTTGTTCCATAAATGGCACAAGCCAAGTACCAAGTTAGGAAGAATAAAATCCCTAGGCTAGTACTTACAAATCTAGGTATTAAACAAGCAAATCTTAGGGTGAGGTAAGAAATCTAGGGGTTTTAATGAGAGGAAAATTCTAGGCAATTTCCTAAGTTCCAAATAGTGTATAATTTTGCATGGCCACCTTTGTTTTAGGGAGTTTTGGTTACTACGCAAAGTTAGGGAGCACGTGCCTATTAGGACTACCTAGGCTATAGGTTAACTAGGTTAATTAAGAAAGAACATGCTCATATTCTCCATATTAAATGGAGCACATGCACTCTATTATACTTGGAGGGAAAGTAACTTCCAAATAGGGTTTTAGGTGCTAGTTATACACACACATGTGCACTACATTAGACACAAAACTAGTTGGCTAGGGTACAACTATATCTAGTAAAATATAGGTTAGGTTTTGAATAGAAAACTTCTCCATAAATGGGAGAGACATTATCTAATCTAATGGTACTAAAACCTAGTTTTCTAAGGTGTCCAACTTACACACATAAGCACATGCACATGCATGCTCACCTCATCAACTTGTACATGTGCAAGCTTGCATCACTCTCTCTCTCTCTCTCACTCTCTCACCCGGCCTCTCTCTCTCTCTCACGACTCTCTCTCTCTCTCTCTCTCTCTCTCTCTCTCTCTCTCTCTCTCTCTCTCGACAAAATCCCACAATTGTGGGGAGAGAAGAAAGATAGTAAATGCATGAGTAGGTGTTGACTAGGAGAAGGAAAGAAGAAGATTTTGTTGGTGGATAGGAAGCAAATTTAGTATGAGGTGATTTGGGTAGGTTGTGTTGTGTAATGGGTGTGGTACTTGGCTTGTACACTTGCATGCATGGCTTGAAGTACCAATTAACTAATTAAAAAGGAATTTTTAATTATTTACAAAAGAAATAATCCAATTATTAGAAATTATAAAGGATTTATTGAATCGAAATTTTATTTTTACAAAAATTAGGGTTGTTACCATTATTCTCTCCGTAACGAAAAGTTGGTCCAGTATTCCATTTTATACTGTCCCAAAATTTCAGTCCCTTTACAAAAATCGTTGTGCTTTTATTTGCTAAATTTTCAATTTTACCTTTCCTTTTTTGATGTGACAAGAACCATTTAAATGCTAAGTTTTATATGAGCAAAATGAAAAATACAAAATTGAAAAACTGTAATGAATGACAAAAAATTGAAATCTCAAAGTAGCCCTAACTTTTTGTTTAATAGTTCTCCCCTTTCCATGAATTTATAAAATTGAGATCAAAACCTATAAACATGTACTGATAGTTCGTACCATTTTCGCATGTGACCATGTCTCTCTCGTAATATAATTCAATAGGCAAATTTCTCTTACCTCTGAGATTTCTGACAACAACAAAAACTTTCCATTAGATTTCAAACTTTTCAGCTAATCTCCCATTTTAGATTTGTCGGCTAACTTCCGTTAATGAAACACGTGAATGAAGAATATAGCCCTTTCATTAACGTCCCCAAAAGTTTCTGACTATAACAGATATGAGATACTACTTATTTATTTACATTTATATGTAATTATATACTGGGTAAACTTCTTATCCGGACTTTTCATTTCCGGACCTCATGATCCAAACATTTTTTTGACGATCTAATCTGTCCAATGTGTTCAGAAGGTGTTTTCAAGGGTTCACGGGAAATCTTCAAAAAAAAATACCGGGAAGGGCTTGATCCAATCAGTTTTCGCAAAAAATATATATTTACATTTTTTGCGAAAACTGCTTGGATCAAGCCCTTCCCGGTATTTTTTTTGAAGATTTCCCGAGTGGACCCTTGAAAACACCTTCTGAACACATTGGATGGATCGGATTTTCCAAAAATAATTTGCAACACAAAAAAAACCATTTTTTTCTTATTTCTGGGAGGTGTGGATTAGAAGTTTTTCGATTATATACTATCTTTAGATATTTATTTATATTTATATGTAATTATATCCTATCTATCTCTAATTTAATAGCAATCTGAATATCCCCTTGTCCACAACTAAATTCTTTTCATTTTTTTTTCTTTCAAACTCTTCCATCGTGATATTCGCCCCATTTTATAATTATGATTATCATTGACAATTTAAAATAAAATTTACATAGAGTAATTTATTATCTTGTTATTTAAAATAAATTAGTGAGAAGAATGATTTATCATTGTTTATAATTACCACCATTCCGACAAACACATTAGCAACAACTGATAAAAAAAGCGGTACTTCCTCTTCGTTATGTTTTCTTTTAGCAGTATTGGTGATTTGGGGTAGATGATTATTAGTAGATTTTATATGACGTTGATAAGGATAGATTTTTTAGCAAATGGAGTTTGAACAGTTATTGGAATAATTAAAAATGAAAATTATGGTTTGAAGTGTTGGTATTTTTTCGTCTCACTATACTAATACTTTTACTATAATTTTTTTTTTTTTTTTTGAACTCATCTATTGGAGGAAAATGAGAAAAGTAAAAATATTGACTAAAAATGAAATTTGCATAAACAGTGAGGACGGAGAAAATGGATAATTATTGAAGCAACAATTGGTTATAGAATGGATGGCAACAACATGGGTATGAAGTAGTTATGTTAGGGAAAACAAGATGATTAGGTTTTTTCTAATGGAATTCATCAAAGAGGAAAAAAATTAAATAATTTTTAAAAGATAAAAAAAAGATAATTTTCATCTAAGGAAATGAATTTTCCAAATGAAAGAAAGTTATCGGTGATTTCTTCTTCTTGCCTTGAAAATTGATAAAATAATTTTCATTGCGTTTTTTCGTCAATATCTTATAGATAAATGGTGTGGGCTACTTCAAAAGCAAGAAAATATGTATATAGAAATCTGAAGTGTTGGTATGTATGATGTATTTGTTGTGATTTGTGGTATTTATGTCTTTTAAATTGAGTATGGAAGGGCATTAATGTTTACCATCATTCTAAAAGGTTAAAATGGTTAGTAAAATAGATATAGATAGTGATGTCACCAATTTCCTTCGACGACTAACTAACGGATGGGGAATCTGCTATCGACAACTAAACCAGAGTGGAGGATAATGGAATTTTCGAAATCCGAGGAGTGATTTTTGTAATTGTCAGAATCCTCAGGGTAAGTAAGTGAAATTTACCTTAATTCAAACTTTTTGTAGTTTACATACACGCCTGTTTCGCAAGAGTCAAAACAATAATACTGTTAGAACTTTATCTCGCAATAAACACAAAACACCAACAAATGTAAGATTCGGCACAAGACATGAAAATTATGAAGACCATCAATAAAAATATAAGATAGTTGTCAGATCGATGGAAAGCACGACAAGTTGCTGTCCTAAGGCCGTATTCGCCTCACTTCGCGTAGGTTATGACAGTCGAATTCCACTCCAAGATACAACCCAGAAATCTCACAGTATGTCTCCACGCACGTAACACGATCGACGGAAGACGGGGGTGCCAAGTCTTTCTCAAATTGCCCAGAAGATATAAAAAATATAATAATGAGAGAGAAGAGAAGGGAACTCAAGAAGTTAAGATGTGTGTAAGATAATTCTATATTTAAAAACTCAAAGTGACTCTTCGCAAAAGTCATGTCCCTTGTATTAAAAGGCACAGCTCATAAACAAACCTCTTTATTTAAATTTATAAAACTTAACTTAGGAAAATCCCAACAAATACTTCGTAAAAAATCGTAACGATCGAGAAATTCACAATAACACATACTCCCTCCGTCCCTTTTTAAGTGTTGACATTTCCATTTTGGGCTGTCCCTTAATAAGTGTGTGTTTTGGAAAGTTAATGGGTAAAAGTTTGTAGAATTATCATTTTGCCCTTTTAAAAAGTTAGTAGGTAAAAAGTTAATGGGTAAGGGTGAAGGATAATTTTGGAAAGTGGAGGTAAAAGTTGATGTGGAAAGTGAAAAAGTTGATGTGAAAAGTGTAATGATGATGTTTTTTTTAATAATTTGGATTTACGAAGCAACACATTTAAAAAGGGACGGAGGGAGTAATAAACATAGTAAGATCAAACCACAAAAGCGCGTTGAAATAGCTAGCGTTTGGTAGAATAGCATCTTCCTCTTGGTATAAGAGCATCTTCCTCTACAATAGCAGTTATAGATATTCTAGAAATACGACAAGAGAAATACACTATGACACTTGATGGGGACAGGGGGAACAGAAGAGAGAGAGAGACTGAGAGAGGGGAACAGAAGAGAGAGAGAGAGGAGAGAATAGAAGGGTGACACGTACTTCACCCCAATTACTTCTGAATAGTTAATAAAAAAAGTACACCTTTCCTGGACAGGGAGCAACTCCCAAGGTGGGGAGATTAGTTTTTTAGGAGAAAAGTATTTTTTTAACAGATTTTAGGGGGAATAGTTTAATATAATAAAAGTTTGTATAGAGAATCTGATTTTTTGAGTTTTTAATAAAGTGACTTGCTAAATTGTAAAATGTGTTTTTGTGGTTAAATTTGGTATTATTTTTTTTTGTTTGTGTTTTTTGTAAGACTGATAAGGATACTTTAAGATCAAACCACAAAAACGCGTTGAAATAGCGTTTCATACAATAGCATCTTCCTCTACAATATCAGTGATAGATATTCTTAGAAATACGACAAGAGAAATACACTTTATGACGCATCAAACTTTCTACATCCCTCTTGGGCTCCAATTAATGGCTACAGTCCATCTTACTATCTCATAACACAACAAACAAATGGAAAGATCAAGCAAATAGGCCGTTGCAACGACTATTTCGCAAGAGTCAAAACAATACTTCATAAAAATTCATAACGAGAAATTCACAAAAATACAAAAAAAAGATCAAACCACAAAAACGCGTTACAACAGCGATTGGTACAATATCGTCTTCCACTATAATGGCAGTGAAAGTATTCTAGAAATACGCATTACTATGATACTCACATCAAACTCAAGCAACCATACCAAGCATTCTATAACCCTCCATTGGCAACAGTGCATGGATCTTAATTATCTCATAACTCAACAAACAAATGGACTAAACTTGACTCTGCATACATAATTTCTTATTTTTTTTCCCTCGATCGATCAAGAAAACATTCTATCAATGACAAGATACTGGAGAATCTTCCTTGTAGAAACCATATTTAGCAAGGATTCAAGTAATTAGGAGGAGGCAGCATGCTTGTCGCTTTGGTCTTCCCATTCTTCACAATAAGAACTGTATCCATTCCCCAGCTCGAATGTCTCTCCAAATGACAATGCATGAACCAAACCCCTGGGTTAGAAAATCCAGTAAGATATATTAGCACTTGATTACTTTGTTCACTTAATAAAAATTTGTCATGGATAACACGATCGCATATTCTTAACATTTCAATCCCTCTGTAACAATGTAATCTTACAAAAAAAAAAAAAAATTTAAATGTTAGGACACTCGAGCGACCTCATACCAAAACATATTGAAGGGAAAAAAAAAAAAAAACAGTTAAGACAGAAGAAGTACGTACCTGGATTATCAGCTCTAAATCTTATGACAGCCCATCCATTTTTAGGGACCCCAACAGTGTTCACCTCCGGTGGATCCACCAAATTGTACAATTTAGGATCCGTGGTATTGTTGAAATTTCCGTACCCTTTAGCAATCAAATAGAAGCTATATCCATGCAGGTGCATTGGATGATTCTCTGCCGCACTCAACAGATTAGTCCCCTGAAAGATTATCTCCACAGTTGTGTTATACTTCACAACCTTCGCCTTAGTCCCCGTTTCCGGAAGCAATAAATCATCGGATAAATCATTGCCATCGGCTGTGTAATTGAAAACTGTAGATGGCATATTGGGAAAATTCGTCTCGAAAATCCCCGAAAGATTTCTATAGTACGCCTGCAACACATCCACTTCGGGGGTCACAAAACTTACGTTGTTCAAGCTCGCCGCGAGTTTGTTCCCTTCGGGCCCAACACAAGTACCGTTAGTATCACAGGGCAATGTGTTCACCGAAATTGTCACGAACATTTGTGTATCGACCGTTTTGGGAACGTCGGCCGGATGGTCCTTACTATCCAAGGCTTTAAGCTTAAGGGTGAAATCGGTTACCCTGTCGGTATCGTTATAGCCCGGAAGGGTGGGAAACGCGGGTGTTGATGGGGCCGTGTAGTTCCCGTTGTACTGGACTATTGCCGTTGTGGTGGTGTTATCGTACACGACTCCGGCGTATGCTCTTGCTGCCATGTAATAGTGACTTGGGGTCTGATTTGCCGTGATTAGGATGTCCATGGCTTGTCCGGGGGTTATAAAGATAAAATCGGTTACGAGAGGTTTGATATAAGCCCCGTCCAATGCGACGACCGTAAAATTATGTTGAGCTATCTTGAAGAACACTTCTTCGTTCATTATTGCATTGATGAGTCGAAGTAGATAAGTCTTTCCATGCTCGAACGTTATCTTATATGTCCCTGCAACATTTGGTCCGTGTTATATATACGAAATTCTGAACTTTTTTTTTTGTTTTTTGTAAGTCGGTATTTAATTTTGTTGTGCTTAATTACCTTCTTTGGAACAATTGTACAGAACACCCGGCTGACCATTGATAGTCAAAGCATCTGACTTATTTGGTTCACCTCCGCTCGCAAGGGCAGTTTCAATATTCTCCATTACATCGCCCTTAAACCACGATGCTACGAAAAAAAAAATATTAGGAAAAAGCACAAAAAATTAATAGTTCGCTTATAAACGTAAATAATTTGTTGAAGGTTCTGATTTCACTACCTATAACTAAGACTATTGACTTTTGCCCAGGAAAAAAAAAATGGTTCGTACTTATAAATTATATGTCTTTGGGTTTTTTGAATGCCCAAGGCCCAGGCCTCTTGGGCCTTGGGTCGGGCCAGCCTCAAGCATAGTAAATTTAGTATAAAGGTAGCTGCACAGTGGAGGGATACTGAGTCAAGTGAGTTAACTTTTTTTTTAGGGTAAATTAAGTGAGGTAACTTGATCCCGCTAACATTCATAAATCCCAATAGATGAATTGAAGTTTTTACTAGGGGTGTCCACGGATCGGATCCGGATCCGATCCGATCCGCTCAAAGCGGATTATGGTTTTAAGATCCGGAACCGAACCGAACATTCACGGATCGGTTACGGATCTGATCTGATCAAATCGGATCGGGCGGATTTCACAAATTAAGAAGGATTATTGAGCGGATCGAGCGGATCCGATCCGATCCGATCCGGATCTGGAACCGCCAGATAAGAAATTCTCGATCCGGAACCGAACCGAATATTCACGGATGAATCAACGGACGGATTTGGGGGATCGATCCGCTGGACAGCCGTAGTTTTTACTATATCATGAACTTGACTTAATTAACAAGTGTAACAAAATTACCCAAGTAGATGTAGAATTACCCTTTTTAACTTTATGCTTTAGCTAACCGATTATTGAGCACTTTTTAGAGTTTTTAGTGAGATATATTTGCATGTTACAGTTGCTATATAAAACGTTCATCTTCATTTTCTATATTACCAATCAAAGAATATTTATGACTGATAAAGATACCTACTAAACCACATGTGTCGTTATGTATTTGTTTGGAAGAGACAGAAAAGTACCTACCCAAAAACAATTGCAACATTGTCCTTTTTTGTGAAAAGAGATTGAAGATTAATAATACATACCCAAGACAAGTGGGAATTCGTCGTCAGGCGTTGAAAACGGATACTTGGTCCCGTTTTTAGGGTAGATGATTATCGGACCATGGACGGTGGCTCGAGACCAATCACTATGGGCATGCCACCATATGGTTCCTTCCTCTGAGGAGAAAATGAGATCATACGTGAAATTTGCTCCTGGTTTAATTGGGCACTGCGTTATGTACTCTGGCCCATCCGACCACGGATTTCGTGGTTGCTTCACTCCATGCCTATCACAAAACAAAAAACATACTTTACATTTCAGCTTTCCCCATTTGTTTACACAAGGTTTCTGTTAAATCAGAGTTTTTATTTTATTTTTTGTGATCAACTGTTAAACCAGAGTTGGACCCATTCTTTTTCACAATGTCATAATTTCTCCTTCAAAAGGACAACACCAATGACTAATGCTCCCCTGGCCTCTCCTTTTCTTTTCTCCGTGTTCAATCCTGTCTTTCTTTTAACTTTAAATTAAAGTCCTACTGAACGGGAAAGTAATTCAAACGTTAGACTTCTGCTCTGCAACTTCATTCAGAAGGGATGTGACATCAATAGCCTCCATGTCAAAGAACTACTATCTGTTTTATATTATAGATCGGTATTTAGGATAAGTTTCAGCTGCAATATTTTTTGTAATATCAATATTTTTGGATTTTAAGTTATCAAATCAGTGAGTCATTATTCTTGCATACATCAATTGATTTTAAGTTATCAAATCAGTGAGTCATTATTCTCGCATACATCAAATGATTTGACCACTTATAGTCTAAAAATATTGAAAATACCGTAGTTGAAACTCACTCCTAATTAATTACGTTATATAAGGATCACATATTTCTTTAATTAATTAGTATTAAAATTCAATTTGGATAAGATTGCACAACTAGGAGTGCATTGTGGATTGTGGTATGAGAGAGGGAGAGAGAGCCATACCAATGAAGGGTGACATTGTATTTCCCTTGATTTGCGATATTCACCCTCACTCTATCACCCTTGTGGACACGTAGAGCCGGCCCTGGAAACAGTCCGTTGACAGTCAAGATCTTCTTCGTGCTGCATAACCGGGTGTATGAAGTTTCGTTGAGCTGCCAGATCAAAATCAATATATAGGATTTGATGATCAGGATAGCAATAAAACCATATGTAACCTACTGGACTCCCTGTGGACAACAACATTAGAGTCATTAGACCAAAACCAACCCCCCAATGACATACACGACCAAATTTTCTCATGCTCATTTCTTTTCCTTTTCATGTACGGTTATTCTGGAAGGAGGTGGCATCTCTAGAATTGGGTCTCATGTAATCCGACCATTTTCAACTCCGTATTGGATACACTACAGTGATTGAACCCATTCATGTTCTAAAGCTCGTTCTTTAAAACAACTATGTAAAACAACATTACGTTGATCAAATACCGGTTGATATCGAATTAGACCATACTTGATCTTTTAAAAATTGAGTTGGGCACGCTGGGTTACAACTTGAAGAACCTTTTGTTTTCCAGAATAATGAGCTCGGATCAACGAACACTTGAAAAAAAAAAACTATTCAACTGCACCACGTGCAACCCAGTACTTCTCAACTTACCTCTTTTTCAATGTTATCCCAAAAAAATTGTCCCACTTCAAAACTAAATGGGTAATTGTTAAGGAATTTCCTCTTATACCCTTATATTTTGAAATTAAAAATAATAAAAAAGTAAGAAAGTGTAATGATTGAAGGGTAAAATAAGAAAAACTTGTTGTCAAAAGTACAATGATTATGTCCATTTATTAAGTTGGAATCCCCAAAAAGAACTATAAAATTGGGACGGAGGGAATACTAAAATGACAGATGACTAGAAAAAAGGAAGAGGGGATTCTAATAGTAATTTGTTAAATAAATAGTGATGGAAATACTTACAACCCAGTTAATAGTAGGGATGGTGCTCTGCTGAACAGAGAACACAAACACATTCAGAAGGAAAATCCCCAACAGCTCCAACTTCAAGTTCTTTCTAGACTCCATATTTCTCAGTAGATAGAATATGGGATTCCTTTTCCTACTTATTGGTCTAGTGGGAATCCCCTTTTATAGGCCTTCAATTTTCACTGTGTACCAGAAACGGCTAGCCAGCTAGCTAAGCTTTTGTCATTTCTTTTTTCATTTCAATGCTTCCGCCAGTAATAATTGAAGCAATAACTATTTGGAGATAAATGTGTTTCTGGGAGGTAGCTAAACACGTATTTGGGTATTTTTTTCAACATCTCACTTTCATTTCGTTTAAGGCCACTAATTTTAGCGGAAAAACCTATGGGTACACCATTTTGGTGTACACCAATTGTACACCACCTTTGTGGAACCCATTTCGGGTCCCCCACGAATAATCGGAGCCGCTCAATATTCTTAAAACGTTTTTTTAAGGGCTTTTGTAAAAAAAAATTGATTTTAACATCGGTAAGGCCTCGATCAATATCGGTAAGGCCTCGATCAATACTGCGCCCAATTTTCTGTTAGTAAATTGGGCGCATAATCGATCGAGGCCTTACCGATGTTAAAATCAGTTGATTTTTTTCAGAGACCCTAAAAAAAGTGTTTTAAGAATATTGAGCGGCTCCGATTAATCTTGTGGGACCCGAAATGGGTTCCACAAAGGTGGTGTACATTTGGTGTACACAAAAATGGTGTACATCTAGCAGGACTCTTTTTAGCTGAGTGCCGAATGACGGGTAAATTTCACCGACGTCGTAGCCCTCCCACTGATATTTTAATAATTACATTGTCCCCCCTTGCTGTACAAACTATTACCATGATTCCTCAAATCCATTAAGTTTATCCTACGCAGTTAGTTTAGGCCTTCATATGATTGAAATACCCTAAATATTTGAGTGATTTAAACAATTAAAAAGTCTTGTTCTTTTTTTTGCACTTGAAAGTTTAAACGATAAAATCAAAATTAGACTTTGATTATATGTGATTGAATTTGTGTAAGTATTTATACGTTTTACATAATTGCTAAATTATATTTACTCTGTAACTGAATGAAAAAAATGAAATTTCTTAGTAGAAAAGCCTTGTCAAGTATATTGATTTTGCTTGTAAAAATATGTCATTACAAAAAACAATTATGATGATTTTTTTTTTTTTTATTCTTCTTTATTTTTTGGAAGGGGATATTATAAAATAGAAATTTTCATGCACATTCCATTTGGAAAAATACTTCCCGGTGACCAAAAAACAGAGAGATATATTAAGTGACAAATATCAGGGTATAAAAGTTATTTCACACACATACAGGATGAAAACATAACTATTCAAAATGACATGGATGAAAACTTACTTTGTGCCTAAAAAAAGGATGATTATTTAATTACCTCAATAAAAAAATATAAACTGTTATTTTCTTTTTTCCTAATGAATTTAGTAATTATTTTGTAATAAATGCAAAGATTTTCTTTGAAATTTACTGATATATACATTGAGATAGTGGCAAAAAACTACTCGTAACCTCAAAAAAAAGTTCAAAATTATATTAAATTAGACACATTATATTCAAAAAGTTTATACTCCATATGCTTCTAAAAGTTCCTAAACCTAGGAGAAAATTTTAAATACTCACAGAAAGGTCTATGATTTAAAAATTTAAATTAGACACATTATATTCAAAAATTTTGTTGCTCCAGATAAGGATACTCTTTAAGCCAAAAAAGGCAATAGTTCCTCTCTTTTTTTTTTCTTCTTTGTTTTCCAGATTTGCAAATCAGAAAAGTGACTCATGATGGCTTGGCCACTTTTCGCCTAAACTTCTTTTTCCTTTGTGTATTTTCAGTGTTCTTCAATTTTTTATTTTTATTTTTTGGTTAATCGGAATTGGAATAAAACTTAGAGAACAAAGTTAGGGTACATCATAAGGTTCGGCTACATAAACAAAAAGCACAAGTAAAGTAAAGCAGACACAGCAAGGCAGGGGATAAGGCTAATCTAGGATTTGCCGAATATTGAGTCTATCCCTTGTCATGAACTCCCTTATTCCCTGGGCTGAGGTACATGTTGAGTATAGATTAGGTGGCGATAAATATCATTACTTTTTGGTACAATATAAAAATGTAGAAGTAACATATACTCCAATATCAAGAAGGAATGCTATTGGACACCCCTTATATTGGATGTGTAAAGACTAAAGTATGCAACCTTGACTCGGATTGTCCTAATCATAAAATACTACTATATAATAGGCGTTACATTATGATTTTGATTTTGATTTTTTTGGTATAATTCAAACTAAAAGAACTTTGTGACATTGATTTCTTTAGACTAGTATATCTTTTTTTTAGGACTTAATAGTAAGTCGGCAACCAAACTTGGGGTCGGGTTTGGACAACTCAAATATCGGGACCGGCCGGCCCTGCACACACAACCACCTCCATTAAGTATTCTCGAAGTAACGTTATGAGGTGTTCAGGGGTAGTTATTCAATATACATTAATGTGGGGCCACAAAGAAAAACACGTTAAAACGCAGCGGTGCTCCAAGAACATTTGATAACTTTTTTGTCCGTGTGATTATTAATTGCTGGATAGCCTTATCATTTCCTTCGGACGGTTCTAATACTAGTAATAACAATAATTACTAATTCAAAAGAGTATTTGGTTGCTGCTTTATTTGGGGAGGTAGCTAAGCACGCATGGACCAATCTATTTAATTCCGTTATCATATCTCAGAATCTTTTCTTTATTTCAGTTTGTTAAGGTGCAACACGTGGGCTTTAATCAATACAGCACCGACAATTGGAAAGCCTTATAGCTGACTTTCTCATATTGTCTAAAAGGATTAAATGGGCTATTGCCAACAAAAACACCGAATTTTGAGAAAGATCATTCACTCACACATCAACTCAAAATCTAAATAGCGAAAACAATTTCTCTAAAGTCCATAAGTTATATAGAAAACTCATCCTAAATTCAGCGGCGACTCCAGGATTTTCATCCAGCGCTGACCAAAATACATAGTGTATTTATGATGAAAAGTTGTATAAAAAAAAAATTAATAAAAATCCGACTACGCAAATGAGACATATCCACTATCCCATTACAATATATATTGGGGTTTAAAAATCCACTATCCCATTAATATACGTGATATTATATTCATATATTAGGCTTTAGGTTTGTTTTGTTTTGTTAGGGCTATAACAAGTTGGTTCAAATTTAGTTAAAAATATTTATTTTAACCTCGCACAAGTAATCCAGCGCTAACAATACTAAAGAAAAATTAATTTATATCTAAAAATATTTTTTTTTTCAGTGCATTTTTTTAACCCAGCGAGGTCGCTTAACTGTATGGTAGAGTCGCCCCTGCCTAAATTACATTTTGGTACCACCAATGGTGGTAGGCTTGCAGTGGAGGTTGAGAAAAAGTGCATGGCAAAGATGGAGAATCGCCCTTCGGAAGAAAATCAGGTCCGGATAGTTGTCAAGAATCTGCAGGGTGATTACTTCAAGCACATGTACATCTATCCCCAAGCCATTTCTAAGTTCAAACGTCTCCATGCCATTGGACTGCAAGTCGAGGATGGTCTCAAGTTGGGTCTCCTAGACAAGAAGGAAACCCCCTCTCAACCAAAGAAGAACTTCTCAAGTCGCTCAAGCAGTAGCAGCCGCTCATGTGTCAATGTCCATAGCTCCACAAATACCCAACGCTCAAGTCGCTCGTGTCGAAATTTCGGCAAACTCTTCATGCCCCCATCTCAAGCTCTCACCATCTTAACCCGCCAAGGGCACCTCAAGAACCTTGGAAGTAAATCCACCTAACCCACCATTTGGTCATACTTTGTGCCTACCACAAAAATGTAGGCCACGAGACTGACCGATGCACTCTATCATGATATCCAAGATCTCATAGACAACCGAGTTATCAAGCCACCAAAGCCCAATCTCCAAGCCAACCCTCTACCTGCTCACAATAACAACCGGCCTAATGTTAACCATAGAAGCTTGCTAAAAGCTCCTCATATGACCTCAGCATATACATCACCCCATTCAACCAACCTAAACCCTAGCTAACCTTTCCAAAGGAAGATGAGTGTTGCATGATGCAAATGGAGGTAGATAACGACTCCGCCAAGAATGAGGTGATGAACCCAAGTGAGGATGAGGATGAGAATGAGAAAGAGGAAGAAGAGAAGCTAAAGAAGTTGAAGGAGCATTCTTCGTCTAAGCACAACCTAGAAACTAGATGTTCTCCCGAAAAAGAATGACAAATGGCTCAACATTTGGCTAGAGAGAAGGAAAGTGGAGAGGCAAAGGGTAATTTTTAAGAGGTGGCACGAGAGGTTCAGCTCGCCTCAGTACATCATACCAATCACCCTACCAGCACCACCAAAGAGCTACGCCATAGTTAACGAGATGATTCATTTCGTAGATTGGGAGGAAGAAGGAGAAGGTAACGAATTCCCATTCGTTAACCCTTATAAGAATGGGGAAAGTGATTATGATGAGATCAACGAAATGAGGAATTAATGACTCTGTGGTGCAGGTAATCGACAATGGCTGATGGTGGATCGTAATGCCTTACCTGAAGTGTAGGAGACCAATGTGGGAAAGATGTAGCTGACCCGTGGAGCCTTAATGACAATGTAGACCACCTCACTCGAAGTGGGAGGCTCTTTAAGCCCGACGATCTAAAAGTAGACAATCTGGCACAGCTTAGGAGAGAAAAGCTAGCCAGAAATGAAACCACACAAGTTGAGCAAACCGAGGAAGAAGTGGGTGAAGACAAAATATTAAAATAGTTGAAAAAGATCCAGGCAGACATATCTATTTAGGGACTACTCACGTCGTCCTATGAGCACTGCCACGTATTGTTTAAAGCTTTGGGCAAATCTAGGATTCCTATTGACACAACCACTGAGGCATTGGTAAGTTTCATAACTATGGAAAGTGGGCTACGCCAGCATTGGTCTTCACGAATGACGATCTTCCTTCGGAAGGAGCTATTCATAACAAGACTCTCTTCATTTCTTTGAGTTGTGCTAAGAAGTGGATTCCATTGGTTTTGGTTGACAATGGATTAGCTTTCAACGTTTGCCCGCAAAGGACCATAAATAAGATGGGAATACCAGTCGCCGACATAAAACCGTCCAACCAAGGTGTAAAAGGGTATGACAACTCAAAGAGGAACATCGTAGGGTGTGTCATGCTTACGATGGAGGTGGAAACGCTCAAGCAAGAGGTGGAGTACTTTGTTATGGATACACCTGCCATGTTTAATCTGTTACTAGGAAGGCTATGGTTGCACGAAATAGGAGCAGTCCCATCTACTTTGCACCAAAAGGTGAAGTTTGTGGTTGATGGGAAGATGATAGTAGTGCTAGGGGATTCTTGAATTAGACCCGACCGGAGTTCAAGGGACGAAAGCCTGTATTGGAGTTAGGACCGGAAGCTGAGGATGCGTTCATCACCTGTTTCATTGTCAACAAGGCTGCAAAAGTGCAAGTGCTAATGGCGAAAAAGGGTGTCTACATTAGGGGTCTCACGATCAAGATGATGAAGAAGCAAGAGTTCATTCCTAGAATGGGCCTCGGAAAGAGATCATAAGGTGTGCCAAACAAGGTTGATTTCCCCATAATCCGTATGCCTTTGGTCTAGGCTATAAGCCTACCCCCAAAGATTACAAAACAAAGAAGAAGGAGGCTGTGGAGCGAGCAAATGCAAAGAGGGAAGAGAAACCCTACGTGGACAAAAAGTTGGTCATCCCAAGGACCATGAATGGGATTTTTCTTAGAGAATGGGAGAATTTCCCGTTTTGTGGTTTCATCAAGACATGGGTTGAAGAGGGTACCACGAAGCGACATCAGGGGTTACAGACTTTCTTTGATAAAGAATGGTCTGAAAATGAAGATGAAGGGATGACACGCAAAGCTTCACCAACTGGGGAGGATTAGATTGACGTGCTATTCCTTACCCTCACACCTCAAAATTCTGTGTTACTACTCCCACAATCCCGAGCTTCAAAATCTCAAACCTCCCAGCAAGTAAAAACACCCGAGTGCCAAACCCCCAAATCCGAACTTAGGGTTTAGGGTTTCGTGAGTTCAACTACAAAGAAATCAAATCCGAGCTGTTCAACCTCTGAGGGAGTAAGTTACAAAGGCTACAGGGCCTTCGGTTTGTTTTAATTTTGTGTTTCCTTTCTATTTAGCATTCAATTTTGAGCAATTCATTTTTTGTTTTCGGGCGTTGGTACAGGGCCTTCAGTTTGTTTTAATTTTGTGTTTCCGTTCAATTTAGCATTCAATTTTGAGTAATTCATTTTCTATTTTCGGGCGTTGGAAAGAACAGCAGCCGACGCGCACATGTGCTGGCCGATATATTAATCAGCGTTATCTACTGGCCGCCAAATTCATTGGTCTGTCGATAGATCAGAGTGCTAGCATAGTTTCTGTTATATTTTCTATTATGTTGCGTGCACCCTGTTCATTATCCCTATTCGATTTAATTTCTACTCATATCACCGATATCTGTTAAATGGCTTAATAATCAGTTTATTTGTGAGATCTTTTAAAGTGCTAAAGCAATTTTATGTCAAGTGAGTAGAGGCTAGCCTTTGTGGCTAGGCGAAGAGGGGTGTCTAACACCTTCCCCTCACCGTACCTTTTTTTCCCCAAATCTAGAATCTTTATCCATTTCCTTGGTTTCCAAAACCAATTGGCGACTCTAAATCGAGCAAGGTACACTGCAATGGGTACCAACATAAATTAGAGTTCTGTTGATGTTATGCTCAATCGGTTCGAATTGTGTCACAACGCCCCCTGAAATAGGCGGGGTATCCACACCCAAAAACAGCTAAAGGCCTTAGCATAAATAGACCATACCAAATACAATAATGAAGCCCCAAAACAAGAAGCCCAAACCCAAAATTAAGAAACCGTAGCCAACAAATTTTTATCACGCCCCCCTCCCTCACCTTTGACTAGCAAATGCCACCACTCATTTGCCTTTAACGATCTCAGCAACACATGTCGTTAGGCCCATAAATTGGTCCCATCCAACAATGAAGACTAACGATGAGCCAAAGCTACTAAAACGGAGAAAGGAGGAGCACCTGATGACAACAAACAACACCCAAAGCCGCCCTACCCATTAAGCCTGAAATTGGTTACACCCAATTACAATGAGACTGGCGGAAGACCATTAATATATTCGAAGCACTTAACTGATCGACGGAAAGTAGGGGAAGGGGGAAGAAAGAGATGACCAGAAACTCGCAACACCGCCGTTACACCACTGTCCATGAAGATGATAACCCATGCCACCGTGAACCTAGGGAGCAACCAGACTCCCAAAGACGACTACCAAAAAAATTGCCATTTCAGTCCTCACAAATGGCCAGGAGATCCGACAGTCGAGATTCCAACTATGCTATTGCAAGTCGTCAAAATTAACCACTGCAGGAAACCTCGACCCAACCTGCAAAACAGAGAAAAGAAAACAAAAGGAGAGGAGAAGAGATGGGAGAAAAAGAGAAGATAGTGAGGTAGCGGAAGGGGGTAGGGAGAGAAAAAAAGGAAGAAGAAAAAGAGAGAGAGAGAGAGCAGGGGGGACCCAGGCTAGAGGTTGAAGAGAAAGAGGAGAGGAAATGTTTTATCCCATTGAGCTAAATTACTTGCATGTGATGTGCTCGCCATGGTTGAAACTGTTAGAAATATTATGAATGCGATGGCCATTCAGCTACTACTGCTGGTTAATACCCCTCATGAAGAGACGTTTATGGCTACATTCATTCCAACAGTTTCTTGTGTTAACTTCTGCAAGCCTGCAAGCACTGCAAGCAGCTCAAGAGTTTTCTTAGTGCTATAGAACTGTACAAAACTCGAATTTGGTCCTACACAAAAATTCAGATTCCCTTTGATCATACTCTAAAATTTGGTTCTTGTGTCAGAGAGAGAGAGAGACGTAGTTCGTTCGTCAAAGCAATCGACAAAGGTTTTTCGGCGGCTTGTGGTCTATCTGTTTCATCCTGGGAGATAGACGCTGACGAATCCTACAATACTCATGGTCAGTGTTTTAAATACTGGTCGTTACATAACATATCGGCTGTTATGTAACGGTTTTGCCTCTCCGATATCGTTACACCCAGGTATACCGGTGAGAGGGAAAAATCGCATGCGTATCGGCCGGTTCTCGTCCGTATCCGATTCACAGACAGGTTCACGACCATTACGGCCAATACTCGACCATTACGGGTTATATAAGCAATTTAAAATTATTTTTTATTGGAAAATCAATATTAAAAATTCACGACCGCTACACCCGATTCTTGTTATGTAACGTTCGATACTACCGAAACCATGACACTCAAACTGTTACCGTTACGGATCATGAAACGGGTATTTAAAACCTTAACCACAATAGGCGGCGAATCTATATTAAGCTTACTTGAAAAAATACAACGACAATACCAAATTCTTGAGAACAATTTAATTATACGATAAACAGAGCCTACGAATCTTACAACACCCACAGTAGGAAGCAAATATGTCTTATCTACAGTGGGCTCTCAAAATAGCTCATAAGTGAGACTCCTAACATTTTTCTAGCCATGTGCTCAATTATTGTCTTCAATGGGCTTCCCATACAAACTCCTAAGGGTGGCTCCCAAGCTTGACTCCTACCACATTATTTAAATTTAGGTAGTCTTGTAGCTAACTCCAAGTGGGAACCCAAAGTCATTAAATCATTTTTTAATATGAATTATCAATGTATGGGTCCCACACTTTTGAATTCTTTTCACAAAATAGAGAATACTCTTGCTAGCCCATTGAGTGCACACATTTGCTTATATGGACACCTTAATATACAACTTATGAGTAATTTTTAGGGAGCCCATTGTGGATATATTGTATCTAATACAAAACTTAGCTCAATTTTTGCAATCGAGTTTGTATCTTGTTTATTGTATTCAGCTCTATAATTGAAGAACGGCGATACATACACTCTCTGGGAGCCACTCCCAACCACACCCTCTCTCACATGGGGTGTGGTCCCCACATCTGGGCCTCACACCCCATGTGAGAGAGGATGTGGCACTGAGGAGTCAGCCTCCCAGAGAGTGTATGTATCATTTTTCATAATTGAATATTGTCCTTACACTCTCTCTCTCTCTCTCTCTCTCTCTCTCTCTCTCTCTCTCTCCTCTGTACTACTTTCCAGTTCCCTCTTGCTATCTTCCAAGTTTGAAGTTTCACGTCTCTATCTTCAAAAACAAAAAGGAAGTTTCACGCCTCTCTCTCTCACTCTCTCTCTCTCTCACTGCACACAAACAAACACCCAATAAATCGTCCCACCTACTAATTCCACTGGAAATTATCCCCATTAGACACTGATTAGGGGGGGAAAAGGTACTTTTTTAGTTGTGCGTTTCCTATTTCTGTTATGCTAATTCATAATTTCATATGCATTTATTCTGCAAAAAGTATGATTTAGTGATTACCATTTCGCAAAATGATATTAAAATTCTATAACAAAAAAAATGACAATACAAAGAGAGCTAAAACACCTACATATCCCTTCTTTCACTACAGACTTCATTTCATTGCATGTATTGTACAATTGTCATCGTCTTCACAAGTGATTGCGATATAAAATCAGCCACTAAACTATGCCGGCTTGTATATATTGTGCATGAGATGCACGTACCTACGAGGTGAGCATTCTTTTCAGATATCCACAGGAAAATTAAGTAGCCCATGTGATGATCCTGGTGTGAGGACTGAGGACCAGACATGCATGAGATCTTTTATGTGAGCTAGCTAGGTAGATGTGGAGTAATAATTTAGGGTTGTCTATTTGTCCCCCAAAAAATAATAATTTATGTTTCAATTATTAGTATTTGAGGAGTAAAAGGACTAGAAAAAGGAGAATGAAAACAACGTGTTTTCTCCACTCTCTAAGAGCATCCCAACAGCTTGGGTAAATTTTTGGCCAAAACAACTGGTATACAGTGCATATAGCTAACCTGTCACTCTCAACACTCCAACAATACTACTCATTTTACCTTATCTCTTATTAAAATATTGTTTTTCCTTTTCTAAAACAACAAAATATATACACACACAATACATATGCATACACACATAGTACACAGTAGCTACCTCGCCGTCGTTTCTTGCCTCCTCCGCCGTCACTTTTGTCGCCGTCGCTACCTCCTTGCCGTCGTCGTCGCTACACACACAATACACAGTCGTCATCGATCTACACACACAGTACACAGCCGCCGTCGATCTATTGTTCGAAAGTCTCCGTCGATCTGGAGCACAATACACAGTACCGAGTGATTTCCCCGTCTTCATCTCCGTCGATACCCATTGCCCACCTCCATAGCCATCGCCGTCGATACCCGAGCAAAATGGCTGGCTGATGAACAGTGGTAGGGTAAATTTGCCCAAGTACGGTAGCTAAGGGATGGATACCTAAGGGTTTAGCTAATCTGTTGCAGTGGGTATTTTGTTCATTTGGTTAGCCAAAATGGCTCCAATGCTATTTTGGACAAGCTGTTGCACTTGCTCTAAGCATTGTGAAAGCATCATTACGCAGACAGACCTCGTGTTTTGTTCTGGACGTTAATTTTTGAATCAATCATCAATATCAATCAATCTATCTATCTATTTATACACTATAACAATGTACTAGTTCGCTCCTTAAACAATAATGATATGGGTACACCAAAAATACACACCAAATGCACATTAGGTAATGTGGCGGATGGGGGGAAGCCCAACGTGGAGCCCACCCAAAAAGATAAGTGGCTTCTCATCCGCTACATCACCTGGTGTGCATTTTTGGTGTACCCATAGCAATTTTTCTCCTTAAAAGTCTCCAAACTCACAATTATTCTCAAATTTTTAACTTTTTAAATTTTTAGAAATTAGAGGAGAGAGAAAGAGGGAGAAAGTGGCGGACTATTATTGTGGGAAAAAAAATTTGAACGTATATGTTTTTTCAAATGGTCAGGGTCTTGAAATAGAATTTAATTTGTGCCCGTTTGATACACGAGCCAAAAAAACACACCAATGTGATTTTTTTTCATCAGCTAGCGTGTGCCTATTTGATACACCAAGGTTAGAAAAACACTAATGCGATTTTTTATCAACTAGAGTTATGTCCGTTCCATATATTGGAATTAGAAAAATACCAATGTGATTTTTTCCCGTACTTCAAACGGGTTAATCAACACTAGTACATACCCTATAGCAATGTATTTTGCTTACAAAACTCTCCAAACCCCAAATCCTAATTTTCTAGAATTTCTTTTTTTTAAAGTCACAAATCCTCTTCCCTCTTACTCTTCCGCGTGTCCCATAACTCCCATCCCATCTAGAACTTCCCTGTTTTCTCTCCCCATTTCCATCTATATTTATGTGTGTTTTTTTTCTATTTTCACAGTCGTGGCAATTAATTGGAACTGTTTCGAGTTCGTTACGAGATTTTGCTCTTTTTAATTTTTCCCTTACTAGCATTGTGCCTGTTGATGCACGGAACAACATGAAAAAAAAGTTCACATTAATGTACTTTTCATTTTTTGTGCATCGAACAAGTACAATGCTAATTTCTTCTACGAACACTTTGATTTTTTTTTATCTAGGGGGTAAAATGACAAGGGTCCGGCTAGAAACCACCCAATGAGTATTGTACTTTTTTTTCTTGATCCGATTGGGTGTTGTACGAGCTAAACTAAAGTTGGGTTCTTCCAACTAAAACATTACACGTGTTAGCTGTTAAATCTCCTTTCAAGTTTCAACGGCCTTTCCAAAAGCCTGCCCAGCTGCCCTATAGTACATTCGAATTTAACCTTGGGCGTTAACCACGTTAAGTTTTGGGATTCCAAAACCAGTTTTTACTTATGCAGGATGGGTCCGTGGGGTCCACTTCAAAGATTCACACAAACGATTCATGTCGTTCATTAATTCTAAAATTATTCTTTGAGTTATCCAGAAAAAAAAATCAGGTCAATCGTATAACTTGAAGTACTTGATCCAGTTGTCCAACTTTATTTCAAAGTTTTTTTAAAATTCAGGATTCTAAATTGTGAACGAATAACTAGAAGACGGATCAAGCGGACACCTATTCTCGCCTACCATCTACTGTTTGCTGATTTGTTTTTTCCTTTCAGTTCTACTGCTGCCTCCGTCTGAGTAGTCTGGTCCACACAATAATGCATTTTTTTAAGGTAATTAATTTTCACACGTCTGAAAATTAATATCTACATAATTTTTTTGTCTTTTAGTAAAATTTTTATACGTAAATATTTTACTAAAAGGCAAAAAAAGTAGTGTGGATATCAATTCGGTGAGGAAATTACACCTCTTTTTTAATTAAAGATTTCAATTTTATTTACTGGGTAAATTTTTTTTGCCTTTTGGTAAAAATTTTATGTGTCAAAAGGAAAATGTTAACGTCTGCCCACCTATTGGCACACGTGGTGGGCACACATTAAGGTTGCAAAAATGTATTGAATGTGTGAAAAGTATATAAAAATATGTGAAAATGTATTAAAAAATGTAAAAGGTATATTGAAGTGTGTGTTTTTTGTTTTTGTGTATACTTATTGTTAGGGCTGTCCAGCGGATCATCCGATCCGCCAATCTGACCAATCCGAACCATCCGTTGATCCATCCGTGAATGTTCGGTTGGTTCCGGATTGAGAATTTATTATCTGGCGGTTCCGGATCAGGATCGGATCGGATCGGATCCGCTCGATCCGCTCAATAATCCTTCTTTAATCTGTCAAATCCGCCCGATCCGATCTGATCCGTGAATGTACGGTTCGGTTCCGGATCTTAAAAACATAATCCGCTCTGAGAGGATCAGATCCGTATCCGATCCGTCCGGATCCGATCTGTGGACACCCCTACTTATTGTAACAAGACCCATGTAAAAAAGATGCATATATCAATTTTTGGGATGTTGAAATTAGTTACTGTTTACATATAAAAATAACAAATCCAATGACTAATCGACACGTAATCAAAAATGTCAAACGTTGGCAATTACTTGTCAATAGAGATACACTGGATTATTGAAGTAGAATTGAGTTAATACGGTGTCGTGTTGTTCCTCAATTCAAAATAGCAGTTATTGGCAGTTACAAGTCAAGGATGAAATAGAAACTGACTTCGAAGCCACGATATTAATTGCTAGACACATAAACTCCACGTGTAAATCTATAAAATGGAATAGTAGACTGTTAGAGTACGTGGAGTATTTCTCGAAAAGCAGTTATTCTTTTAACGTGTAATCATTTGAATTAGTTGAGCAGTTATGCAGTTATGCAGATTTCAAATCAAAGCTTCAGGAGGAAGAATCCGAAGAATTCAAATTCAGACGTGGGGGAAGAAAGAAACTACCAACTCAAAGAACAGAAGTTAGAGTTCGAAGCAAGCCAAGTTCAAATTCATTGAGCGGGAAATTCAAACTACAAGCAGCGTCTATAAATAGAAGAAATTGAAGAGTGAAAAAGCCCCGAACAAATCTTCAACAAACAGCTATCAAAAAATGATGCTTGGTTTGTTCATTGGCAAGTAGTTTTAGGATTTCGAACTCAGTTCGAAGTAGATTAGGAAGTAGATTAGGAAGTAGTTAGGATTATTCTCGATTGTTTTCATAACAATCACCCATTCTCGGTTGTTCTTGTAACAATCACCAGTTCGAAGTTCTGTTACATTTGTATTTGAAGTTGAAGACAATTTCGAAGTAAGTTTATCTTTGGTTTATCAATCGAAGTACCTTGTTTCTTTATTGTTTCTTTAATTTCCTGAGTTATTGGTTTGCATTTCTTCACTTATAAAGAAAAATCCTCTTAATTGAGGTAATTGAACCAATAAAACACAATCGCCTGATTAGACTTGGTTTTTCCAAAGTTAATCTGAGGGAGGAGATTGAAACTCTCTCTGGCACGCTCGCACACGATTATTTTATCACAAAGAAGTAAAAGAACCAGTAAACATTTTTTGGCACGCCCGGTGGGACCCCTGAAAGTGTTGAATGGCTCCAAAACTTAGGAAGCAAACAGATGATTCTCAAATTGGCCAAATGCCAGAAGATGAGAATAACGTTAATCCTAGAGAGAATGAACAGGTTGAAAGACCTCAAATAGGTCAAGAAACTTGTATTGGTCAAGATACGAATGTTGGAATTGGCCAAAATTCTCGTATGAACACTAGGAACAATAGAACAGTGCAAATTGATGACCCAAAGAATCCAGATATTGGAGGAAGTGTGTTATCTAGCCAATTTGCTGAAATGATTGCTACATTTAAAGAACTGGCTCAAACCCAGAAGCTTATGTTACAAAAATTAGAAGAGCAATCAGGACTTGAGAGTAATCCTCTGCCTTCATTTGAGAAGGACAAAGAAGAGGCTAGCACAAGCAAATTTAAGTCAAGGCCTGGAAAAGAGCCTATCAATATAGATGAAATACCAGAATCTTGGTACGAACCTGCAAAGGTGTATGACTCTCAAATCCCCAAGCCTAGGAGAACATACAAACAAACCACTCATGTCCCATTCGAACCTAGTTTTGAAGGTGTAAATAAGGATAAAGGTTATAAAAATGATGACTATGGGTTTGAAGGATATGGTCATTCCACAGGAAATCATTTTATTGAAAGGGATTGTTCAAGGAGGCCTAATGTAGAATTTGGAGTTCCTAAGTATCCAGGAATACCAGAAATGGGAAGAGTGCATTCGAATCACCTTCATGAACCTTTTATAAGGCAAGAAAGAGATTACAAACAGCCTCAACCTTTTGAAAACCCTTTTGATGGTTTTCCAGAAGATCACATAACAAGAAATGTGAATAGGGAACCACACATTAACTCAAATGTTCATTTTAAAGGAAATCCCACCCTTAGAGATGAAATATTGGGCCTTATGCAAGAAGCTTATGGACCTCTGAACCGAGGAATACAAACTCAAGCTTATAGAAAACCATATCCAGAATGGATAGATAGGCAGTTCGAAGTCCCTAGGGGGTTTAAAATTCCTGATTTTACACTGTTTCATGGGGATGGGAAACAATCAACCACAGAACACATTGCTAGATTTACTGCTCAGTGTAAGGAATTAGGTAATAATGGTTTCAGTAAGTTGAAATTATTCTCTAATTCTTTGACAGGAACTGCCTTCGAATGGTATTCGAATTTACCACCAGAGTCAGTTCCAAGTTGGCAAAGGATGGAAGAATTATTCCATGCACAGTTTTACCTAACTGAGCCTGAAGTCACTATGGCTGACTTAGCAAGGTTAAAACAAAAACCTGATGAAAAGGCTGCTCAATTCATTACTAGGTTTAAAAGGGCTAGAAACAAATGCAAACTTCAATTACCAGAAGTAGAATTTGTTAGGATAGCACAAGATGGTTTAAGTAGAGAACTTAGAAAGAAGTTCGATTCTACTGAATTTAGGGATTTGGTTGATTTAACCTATAAAGCATCTAGATATGAATCTTTGTTAGAAGAAGATATTGATAGGAACAATTCTTCTTATTCTACTTATTACAAAGAGCCCACTTATGAAATTGATGCTGCTGAAATTATTGAACATGATCCTTGTGTGTGTGATTGTTTGGTTCGAAAAGATTCTTCTATAGCACCAAGGAATAATAAGAAAGCCATTAGCAAAGTATATTCATTTGATGTTTCCAAAGCAGATGAAATTTTTGATTACCTTTTGAAGAAAAAGTTTATCAAACTTCCTGATAATGTTAGACTTCCAACTTTGGAAGAAATCAAAGGGAAGAGTTATTGTAAATGGCATGCTTCTTGGACTCATTCAACTAAAAATTGTAATGTTTTCCGTGATAGGGTTCAAGAACAGATCAAGAAGGGAAGGATCATGTTTCCAGAAAAGGCTATGGGAATTGATACTGATCCATTTCCAAAGATTGAAGAAGTAACTGCTAACACTAATGTGCCAACATCATTGGCTAAAACTGTTCGAGAAGTGTGGCAGAATAAACAAGTACATGTTGAAATGAATTCTGTGCAAATTGGTAGAAGAAGGCCAAATGTTGGTCAAATTCGAAATGATGCTTACAGAAACAATAAGCCAAGACATACACCAGAGAGTTCATCTCAAAAGGGATTCAAGCAGTCTCATCTTCCTATGCTCGAAGCTTCCTTTTTGGAATGTTTATGCATGGAATGCAGAGCCAATTATCTGGTTTTTAAAGACTTGGATCGACAGGGGGTAGATTTCTTTCCAAAAAGGATGGAAAGAAAGGCTTTAGATCGAAACAATGAAAGAAGGCCCTGGGTAAGCCCAAGTCAAGGAAGAAATGAGAAGCCTTGGTTGGTTTCTAAAAGAAATGTACCTTCTAGCCCAGTTCCACCAACTTCGAGGAGAGATTATCCTCCTTTGAAGAAGGTTAACACTGGGAAGGCCCCTATGGGCCAGGAAAACGAGGGGCAAGGTGAACAATTTTCCTTGGTAAAAGGGGTTCCTGATTGGTTTTTAAAGAAAATTAAACCAGAACTCTTCCAGGGACACAAAGCTCCTTCTAAGGTTGGAAACAAAATGGTCAAACCTCCAAATACCCCTGCTGGTCAATGGGTAGTGATTCGAGATCCAAAGACCAAGACACCTCAAATGATTCCTATGTTGACAAGAACTCAGAAGAGGAAATTGCAAAGGAGGTATACTAGTTTCCAGATGGAAGAATATGCCTCTAAGGAAGATCCTAATGGGGGTGATAAGATCAACCCAAGATTTAACAGACTTCGAAGAGAAGACTCTGAGGAATCTCTTCGAAGAGGGTTTACTCAAGCTGAAATAGAAACATTGGAAAGTTTGGCTGCAAGGATGGATAGTGACATGCCTCAGAATAGCCCAACTTCACCAAATTCCTTGGCAAGCTATCAATCTGGTTTATTAGAAGCCATGATAGTGGAACAGGAAGGAGGTGAAGGCATAAGTTCATCACCTGTTGAAACATTCTCTCCCATGGAAACTTCTGCAACAGAATTGTCTGAAAAAGTGGGCATAGCAGAAGAAGAATCAGATATACCAGTGCAGGAAAAAAGGACCATCCAGTTTGGGACTTTACCTGAAGTTCAAATTAACATGGTTTCTCCTTCATTCGTTAACTTTGGACCTTTTGGACCAGACTACTCACCAGTTCGAAGGGCATTACAGCCAACAGTTGCTCCTATGGAGGTCATTGATGTATCAAGTGATGATGAATATGATCTTACGTATGACAATGGTTGGAATGATGGTTGGGGAGCTTTGATTTCAAAGATTCAAAAGGAAGAAGAAGAGGAAGATTTTATGGTCATGGTTAATGCTTTAGAGGAACCAGAAGTAACATCGAAGGAAAGAGCAATTTTTGTTTCAGAGACTGAAAATGATTCTAAGTATCCTTTGATTGTTGATTTGAATTGTGCTAATCTTTCTTACGCTTTCAGATCACCTTCAAGTGATATGAGGCACCATTTGAAACCACTGTACATCTCTGCAGAATTCGATGGGATTTTGTTAAACAGGGTTTTGGTTGATAATGGTGCAGCAGTAAACATTCTGCCTTCAAGGACTTTGAAAAAGTTGGGGAAAGAAAAGGTTCGATTGATCCCAACAAGCACATCTATTGCTGGCTTTACTGGTGAAAGTAAAAGTCCTAAAGGAATTGTTTCTATACGCCTGAAAGTTGGCCAAGTGGAAACTGATACAGCCTTTTTTGTGGTGGATACATTCACAAGTAAGTATAATGCCTTGCTTGGTAGGGATTGGATTCATGTCAATGGTTGTATTCCATCTTCGATGCACCAAACTCTTATGATTGTGAAGTACGAAAATGGGAAAGAAGTGGGGGTCGAAGAGGTGAAAGCAGACCCACATCCTTTCAGTACTTCAGCAAATTGTGCAAAGGCTGAAATGTATAAACCTGAAATCATTCCTCTAAGTGAAATTGCACAACCTGCCACCCCTCCATCCAATGTATTGGAAATTGGAGAACTTGCAGAGTTAAAATCTAAGCTTAAACAAGCAGTTGATTATGAATCAGACAATTCACCAGATGAGGCTGCTTGGATGTGAGTCCAAGACAGAGTTCGAAGAGGCCAACTCATTGGCCTTAGTTAAGTTTATGGCTCTAGAAATAGAGCAGAAGTTACAGGAAACAGATGATTGGGAAGAATTACTGGCTGAAAAATCTGACTGGGGTTTGAAGCCATTTGAATTCGAAAAGGCCTTTGTTGGTTATGTCGATTCCCAAGATCCTTTAGAAGAAGTGGAATTGGGAGAAGGGATTGTTCCAAACACTGTTCAAATCAACAGAGAACTTGATGCTGCTTCGAAGGCAAGGTTGATCACAGTGCTTAAAGAGAACAAAGAATGCTTTGCTTGGAGCTATAAAGAATTGACAGGTTTGAATAGAGATTTGGTTGAACATAGATTGCCTATTAAATTTAATTTCAAACCTTTCAAACAACTTCCAAGAAAAATGTCTCCTGAAACCATTTTATTGGTTAAAAAGGAAATTCAAAATCTTTTAAATGCTGGTTTTATTAGAACAGCAAGATATGTGGAATGGCTATCAAATATTGTTCATGTTATCAAGAAAAATGGGAAGATTAGGGTTTGCATTGATTTTAGGAACCTAAACATTGCAACCCCTAAGGATGAATACCCAATGCCCGTAGTAGACATGCTGGTGGATAGTTCTGCAGGCCATAAAATCATGTCTATTATGGATGGACATTCAGGATATAATCAAATTTATATAGCTGAAGAAGATGTTCATAAAACCGCATTTAGGGCCCCTGGCAACCTTGGGACCTTCGAATGGGTCAAAATGCCTTTTGGGCTAAAAAATGCTGGTGCTACTTATCAAAGAGCTATGAACACTATTTTCCATGAAATAGTTGGGGGCTTTTCTGGAAAGTTATATAGATGACATTATTGTCAAATCAAAATCTATTGATGATCATGTAGAACATTTGAAAATAGCTTTTTCAAAAATGAAGCATTATCAATTCAAGTTGAATCCTGCTAAATGTGCTTTTGGAGTAACAGCAGGATGGAGAAGACTTCGAATGGACAAAGGAGCATGATGATGCTTTCAAGGCCATCAAGGAGTATTTGATCAATCCACCAGTGCTTGTTCCACCTTCAAAAGGAAGGCCTGTCAAGTTGTATTTAGCAGCAAATTATGACTCAGTAGGAGTTCTGTTGGCTCAAGACAATGAAGAAGGAAAGGAACAAACTATCTATTATTTAAGTAGGTTTCTTAATGATTGTGAAAGTAGGTATTCTGCAGTAGAAAAATTATGTTTAACTTTGTTTTTTGCTTCGAAGAAACTCAGGTACTATATGATGCCTAGAGTAACTTATGTAATTTCCCAAACTGATGTTATGAAGTATATGTTGTCTCAACCTGTACTTAGTGGCAGAATTGGGAAATGGATTGTGTCCTTAATTGAATTTAACCTAGAGTTTGTTCCTCAGAAATCAATTAAAGGACAAGCTTTAGCTAATTTCTTGGCTGATCATCCAAATGGAATTGAGACTCTTGAAATAGCAGATATTGATACAGTGACAATAAAGCCATGGAAAATGTGGTTCGATGGTTCAAAAACTTCCCAAAGGGCTGGAATTTGAGTTGTTGGAAGCCTCATCAGGTTTTGAATCAAATTCTATTGCAGAAATTAAGGGTAACTAGAAAATATGATAAAAGATTGCTATTCGAAGCATTTGACATAAGTGATTTAGTTTGGAAAGGATAAATCATAACAACAAGTAAGTTATGTGGTTAAGGCTCATAGTTCAATTGTTGAGATTAACACTTCAAGCAGTTCAAACGGTCATGAAACTGGAATAACACAAACGTTTCATTCATTGATCAAAAAACTGTACAATTGTATCTTTTAGGTCACTCAGTACATGAGCACCTCTGGTACAAACAAAATCGTAAATTTCTTCTTGATCTGTAGTTCGCTGCAGTTGGCTTTTAAGATCGTTTATATCTGCAACAGACGAAAAAGCTTTGTTCAAAGAAACTTGCATATTGGCAGTTGTTTGAGCAATTTCCCCTTTTACCTTTGACAATGCTTCCTCTAGGTGAGCTTCTTCTTCTTGCAACTGATACAACTTGATAGCATCTTGATCATAAGAAGAAACTACACCTTGTGCCTCATCTTCTATATTTGACAATGTTGCCTTCGGACTTTGTCTTTGAAGATGTCTCTCTTGAACTTCACAGAGTTGATAGGCTTTTATTCGAAACTCAGAGACCTTAGTCAAGAGTTGTTTGTGTAAATCTTGGGAAGCAGGTTTTAGTACCCAAGCTGCTTGACAGCAAATCTCTAAATGCACCTTTAAATCTCCTTCAGCCAACTTTTCAAAGTCCAGTTCTGAAAATTGTTGGAGGATTTCCTTTAATTCCTGAATCTCTCCTGGAGTAAAAATAGGTTTGACCAACTCAAGAAGAGATGAACTATGTTGAGTTTTGAGTTGAATAATGGGAGACTCCGGAGAAGAAATTGAAGCTTTAGGATTGGTAATTCTTTGACAGAAATCACCCACTCTTAATTTGAACTGCTTCAATGAAGGGAGATCACCAACAATGGTGCTAGCAGAAGTATCAATTTCCTGTTTGGAGAAATGCATAAACATGATTGAGTTTAATCCTTTGAGCATAAGTATAATGACTGTAAGTTCGAATTATAAAAAGAAACAATACCTCAACTGGAGGGACTTGTTCAGACAAAATTGGTTCTTCTAGAATCCCAGATTTTGAAGATTGACCCATAGCAGTCTCATCAATTGCTATTTTAGGCTGATCGAAGGTTTTAATACCAAGAGTATGGGAAGCAATCTCAGGAAATAAACTTCTATCGTCCTTTGAAACAGAAACATCAACGTGTCGAAAGGGAATGTCAGTCTCAGTAATTTTGCTTTTCCCAATATCCAAATTGGTTTTTGCAGTTTTTAGAACAGACTGAGCAGGCTCTGACATTTTCTCAGTTGAAGAAGCTTGCTTTTGAGGAGGCTCTTTGTTAAGAGAATCCTGAGCAATGAGTTCAGAGTCAAGAATGGAAGATCTTGCAGTAGCACCAGTAGCAGGAGGGTCAATTGGCTGTTGAATTTCAAGAGGATCTTGTTCAGAAGGAGTCTTCGAAGCTACGGCATGCTTAGATTTTGCCTTCTTCTCTGAAATGGAATTAGTAAACAAATTTAAGAGATATGGAGGTTTAAAGGCTTTGGTGAAACTAAAGAATACAAAAGCTTGTCTTTTACAAGTTGACTAATTGGATCATTTCCTGTCTCTTCCTCCTCTGATTCTTCAATTAGAATTTTTCTCCTTCTCTTCGAAGCCTCATAAATTTTGTCAAACTTTGTGGCATCATGACTCAGTGCTTGTTTTGTAGCTCCTCTTCTTGTGCTTTGCTTCGAAGCTGCATAAGCAGAAGTTTGAGTAGGTTCTACATCTTTTCTGATTTTCTTCTTTGGAGTAGACTCTGCATTACTCAAAGTCATAAGAAATATAAAAAAAAATATGTTGAAAAGAAATGTCGATTGAGCCATAAAGTCAAAGAGTCACCTGATGGAGAAGGAGATCTTTGTTGTTTAGATCTGGTTACCATTTGTGGTACAGATCGAAGTGGTTTGATATTCAAGGCAGCAGGCATTGAAACAGGAGATTGAGCTCCTGGTACATGTTCTGTTCCTTGAGGAATTTCTTTTGAACTTTCTCCAAACCCATCATCTGATATTGAATCAGATTTTTCTTCAATGGCAATTCCAAGGTCTTCAACGAAATCTTTGACATTTGCAGACTTGTAATATAATCTCATGGAATTGTGCCACCATCTAGAAAAGGATGGAAGAGGAGGTTCTAAAACAACAGAAAATATATATGGTTGGAATTGTACTCTAGAATTTTTAAATTCTGCATTAAGATCTGCAATATGATCCTTATCAATCTTGTTTCTTGTAGAGAGATCAACATTAATTTCACCAGGATAAGGACAAGGGATAGCTTGCACCAACCCAAATTGTCGGCAAATTGTGCGGGGCAATAGATCTCAAAGATGAGCTTGTCTCGACCACCAACATAAGCCCCTATGATGATTTCCCTTGGGAGAAGAATACTTGCCCAAGCTTCACGATAATTAGGGCCACCTCTTTGAGTCATAAGTCTGTTTAGCCACTTCGGTCCAATATCCCAGTTATGAAAAGGGACAAAATCTCCTTCTTCTTTGTCATCCCTCATTTGATGAAAGTATTGTAGATACCCAACCAAGGAAAGGGGAGTCGAAGCTAAGATGGTGAATTTGTCCCCATATACATCGATAGGAGACCTTTCTCGCAACCTTTTGGTGGGAAATAAGCTAACAACCGAGTTGCGAAACCAGAGAGAACCTCCCAAGTTATAAGAAAGTGGTTTAGCATGATTATCAGACCCAATTTTGTAAACATAGCCTAAAAAGTGAGAAGCCAGATCAGTGGTTTCACCTTTTGTTAGAGAATAGGCTAAAGGTGCAAATTCAAGCATCATTTTCTTACCACCATGGCAAAAATCATTTTGCACAAGGTATACCAAATATAAGCAAACATTTCTGTCAGATACTTCATCTGAATATCTTCTTTCGGTATCTAGAAATTTGCTGTAAGAAGCGTTTTTCCCAGCATACTCAATCTCATTTAAAAATGGGACTTCCATAGATGAGGAAATGTCGAAGAAAATACCATACGGAGGAAGCCCAACAAGGAAAGATACATCTAAAACTGTGGGAGCCATCATTCGCAGTTGAATCAAACTTAGTTGTATGAGGGATCCCGAAGGCTAGGGCAGCATGAATAAGTGTAGGGTTCTGTAAAATACCATTTTTGAGCAAGGAAATGATATGTGATAAACCAACATCTGCTAGCTCTTTCTCTTTGGCTTTGAATGTACGTGTAGACCAATCATCCCAATCTTTATCATAATTTGGCCAGCAAACAAAATTCTTCTTGGCCCAATTAGAAAAACCAAGAGACCTATCTTTCACAAGGTCACTCTTCTCAAGGATTGGATAACATGATGTAAAATCTAAAGGAAGATCAAGAAATGCAGGTCCTAGGATTTGGGTATTAGGTAAAATAGGGTGTTCAATGAAAGCACGGTTCTGTAATTTGCCACCACCGGTTTTCGACTCTAGAACTTCTCTAGTCACCAACTTCCTGAGGACGAAGGATTGTGGACGGTCCACCGGATTTCGGGATTTGATTTTGAAAATAGAGTCGCCACCCGGGTTTTTTTTAGAAAATGGTTTGGGACCCGAGAAACCGTTTTGAAAAATGATTGAGAAAATGATTTATAAAACAAATTGAAAACCAGAGATTCGTTTTGGGTTCGGGAGCCAGGTTACGAACGGGGAAGGGTTTTAATGCACCCCGTTTGCCCGATTAGAAAAATCGGTCTTTACTAAACATTTGTGGGATTTTATAGAAAACATTTTATTGCCAAATTTTAACAAATAATCATTTCAAATCAAGCAAAGCAGACGATAATAATGAAAGACAAGTAATTAACACGTAATTTACAGTAAACATGCGAAAATCCAAAGTTCTAACTGTTTATGCAAAGAGGCTGTTCAAAATTCCAGTTTTTATCGGAAAAGGGTGCCATGCGGCACACTGGGTGTACCGTGTGGTACAAAGAGTGTGCCGTGCGGCACTGTTCATCACCTTAACGGTCAAATTTTTAAAGAAGCACCGTACGACACTCCAGGTATACCGTGCGGTACAGAGGGAGTGCCGTGCGGCACAGTCGGCCACACAACAGTTTGAAACTCTGGATTTTCGATATGTTTGAACAGAGACACATAAATGACATGAAACATCGTTAAAAAAAGACTATTTGAAATAGGAAAACAGTATGTTTAAATATGGAATGTTCCTCCCCGTTGAATCGCTCCGTACGAGGCGATATTTTTGCCGTACGACGCGACCGGGAGGTGTGAAATTGAACTGACCTTACTGTGATATGGGCATACCAAGCATGGAGATGATATTAGAGATCATTCCATACTTGGTACCCCTCCCCTCAGGGTACCAAAACTAAGAGTTTCGGCGCGACGGGCTTATACCTTGATTTTAAAACTCTCGGATTGAGCTTATTTTCTGAACTTCTGAATGTTGTTTGAGCCTTCTCTGGATCTCAACTTTACTCTGGTGTAGTGGCTAGGAGGATTGAGGGTTTGGGTTTTGGTAAGCTTGGAGAGGCTACCTCACGGTTTTGAACCGAAAACAGGGGATTGGGTTTTGAATTGGGTTTCTGTTTGGAGGGGAAAATTAGGTTGATTTTCTGGAGATTAGGAGTAGTGATGGGAGTGATTGACAGTAGGGATGAGGTTTAGGAGTGAAATTTCGTGGCTTCTTTCACACAAATTTTCTCGATGATCCTCCCTTTTTTTCTTCTCTTTTTCTCTTTTTTTTTTTTTTTACCCGTTGGAATCAATCGGTATTTATAGGCAAATGAGCACCGATTGAATCCCAAGAAAACTTGATACTCATTCATGGTGATGATGGCTCTGAGTAGCCTTCTCTGTTCGCACGAAACCATGATGAGCTGAAGAAACGAAATCGTCAACATTTGAGCTGCTGGGAACTCTGCAAAACCTGTGTGACAAGTGACAGTGCCGTACGGCACATAAACTGTGCCGTGCGGCACACTTACTGTGCCGTGCGGCACACCTGACCGCCAAAATTCAAAAATTTGCTTGGGCAGCGCCGTGCGTGAGAGGTGAGCACCGTGCGGTACTGTTGACTTGAGTTGACTTTGAGATTTTCAATCCGAGGGTTCTTCCGGGTATTTCCTTCCATCATTGGGGATTTAAATGTACGAGAGACTCATTTTGGGGTGTCTACAGTTGCCCCTCTTTGACGAGACTTGCAACCACTGCGAGACGGAAGTTGCGTCAAAGATAGAAGACACCCCTCGACGTTGATGCCTTGATCGGATTGCTACTCCATTTTTCAACGAGGGAAAAATGAATGATGTGTCGTGAGATAGAAATCATTTTGGTGTTTGAGAAAACCTTTGTTAACGCCGTTGAGGACTTACGAAACCGTTGGTGCTGAGATAATTGTCGTCAATGCCGTGGAGGACTTACGTAACCGTTCGAGGCTGAGATAATCGTTGTTAATGCCGGAGAGGACTTACGAAACCAGTCGATGTCTGAGAAAACCTTTGATGATTGTCGTCAATGCCGGAGAGGACTTACGAAACCTTTGGATGTCTGAGAATCGTTGTTAATGCCGTTGAGGACTTATAGAACCCTTCGGTGCTGAGATAATTGTCGTTAATGCCGGAGAGGACTTACGAAACCTTTGGATGTCTGAGAAAACCTTTGTTAATGCCGGAGAGGACTTACGAAACCATTGGTGTTGAGATAATTGCTGTTAGTGCCACTGAGGACTTACAAAACCAGTCGATGTCTTGATGAAATTTGTCGTTAATGCCGCAGAGGACTTACGAAACCTTGAAAAATCGTCGTTAATGCCGTTGAGGGCTTTATAGAACCAGTTGATGCTTGAATATTTGAGATGGAATCAGTGAGTGAGTGGGTGTACCGTGCGGTACTCAAGGTATGCCGTGCGGCACAGGGGCTGTGCCGTACGGCACAAACGGTTTTTATAACTGCCCGAAATCTTTGGTTTTCTCCCACTTTCGAACCTACTCAAACTTCTTCAGTCGGTTCATTTTGAGAGAGCGGGAGTCCGAAAACCACAAATTTCTTCATCTTTTCGGTTCAATCACCGAAAATCGAGTTCCCTCTTTCCGAAATACACCTGCTATGGCAGATTCCGGCGAAGAACCGAGCGGCTCCACCATGTCTGCTGCCGACACGACGTCATCACCGTTCGACGTAGGTCGTTCGTCATCTGACACATCTGAGAGTGACTCATTCACGAGCATTCCAGCCGATGTTGATCCGGTTGCCACGAATCCGGTTCGTGATGTACCGATAGGGGTCGAAGTGGGGTCATGTTTGTCGGAAACAGTACCGGCGGGGGTCGGCGAGACTCATACTGGCGAAACCTCCGCTCCGGTTGAGGTACGGGAGACCGTGGGTGCTGGTAGCGCTGCGGTGACTGGTAGTGGTGATCTCGGTGAAGACCTGGGTACCGCACGGCACACTGAGAGTGTCGTGCCTGATGTTGGGAGTACTGTGGCAGCGGATTTGAGTGCCGTACGGCCCATCGAGAGTGCCGTGGGTGATGATAGAGGTTCATCTGGCGGTGATGGAACCGTTGGTGGTGAACCGAGTGCCGCACAGCATATCGAGAGTACTGTGCGTGATCCGAGAGTCTTTGGGGCTAGCCACGGAGGTCCGGAGGCTATGGATATTGATCCTTCGTGTGCGGGTGCTTCTCCTTCTGATATTGCGATGAGCCTTAGCGGGATTGACGTTGTTGTAGAGAGAGCCCGTACTCAGGAGAGTGGGTCTCAGGCTGAGGGTATCCCGAGGGACGTCCTGGAGGCTACACTTGTGACTGAGATCCCTGTAGGTGGTGAGGATACGGCGACTGTTGTGCCGGTGACTCGGGGAGGTACTAGCGATAGAGATGTCTTGGTGGAGGATGTTACCCGAGAGAGTAGTACTGACAGCGAGGAGACGCCTTTGGTGAGACGGATTGCTCCTGGTCCGGCCATCGCCATTGGTACTGCTAGAGTGCCGGAGGAGAGTGCTGAGAGAGAGACAGAGGTTTCAGAGCCTCCGTTGTTCACACCTGCTGTTGGTTCTTCCCGTAGGTCTGGTTTGACTTTTTCTTTGATACCTGGAGGGAGAGATGAGGATATAGCGGCGACCTTACAGGAGTCTCCTCTGTTTGAGAATGTCTTGGTTCAGGAGGGCACGGCGTCCGTTGTTAGGGATATTGAGCAGGAGGAGAGGGAGAGAGAGGCTGAGATAGCCACTGAGGAGGCGCGCGTGTCTATAGTTCGGGAGGTAGAGTTGGCATTGGATCACAGGGTTCCTTTTACGCCTGCCACTTACGTGCCACGAGTGCACTTCTTCGTTCCCCAGGGATGCGATACATATACTCCCTTGCTGCCCGTGTACTTGGATACGAGCGTGATTCGCGACCGTTCGACCCATATTGCTTACAAAAATCCCTTGGTATGTACTTTGTTTATTCTCTTGCTTGTATCTGTTTGCTGTATATTCTTGTTGACAATACTGATTGTGCCATGCCTTTGTTAACAGACTCAGAGATCTATGGGCGGTTATGGGGGTTCAGCGAGTTCTCTGGCATATTACCGTGCGTTGCCATCGAGCGTGAGGGCTTTGGTTGATGCCTCGGTGTTTACTATGATCGGGCTACGAGCCCCGGTGGAGAGGTGGTGGGATACCACCGGT